>OY829328.1:69002417-69320199 GCA_963691655.1 Toxonevra muliebris
ACAAGGGCCATCACGAACAATCTTCCAATCTTGTTTCTCCTGCAGTATTAGTCGCACCAGTTCGCACTCATTGGAGAATGTACGCTCTTGATTATTGTAAGCTGCGCATACAGGCTTATATTCGGTAGTGCATGTTTGTGGGCATTTTCTGTCCTGCACACAAGGTCCTTTGTAAATCACAGTCCATTCTAAATGACAAAAAGCTCGGATTATATATGCGAAGCAACAACTGAGATGCTAGCTGTTTTACTTACGGGTTTCGGTTAAACATATTTCTACATTTACTTGACACTTATTACTGAATGTCTTCGTTATGTATGTATTATTTTGTATCGCACAAACTGGTTCGTATATAGCAAGGCAAACAATCTGACTACAGTTTGAGAAACAGTTCGAGGTATCGGTCTGCAAAAGGCCTGTGCGGATATTGATTGAGGTTTTGAATTTTTCCCTGTTAAAAAGAGCGGATACTTACTTGGCTTTCCGGCAAAGAGTTGTTTGTAGTTGTGGGCATCCAAGTGACATTTATTCCCAAACGAAATATATTGCTTACCATCCGTAGCACAAACTGGCTCTCCACCTGTCGGACAAATTGGTGCATTCCTAGGACTGTTTCCTGATGGTTGTTTATTATTCCCATATCCTCCATTATTGCTGCTATGTCCCGCCATTACGGCCACTATTAAACTTACAAACACAATTAATTTCATTTGAATACGAAATACGTTTACTTCTTGCATGAATTGTTACACTGATGCTTTACTTTGGCATGGTTTGGTACTTTTATACCCATTGTACCTTCTTCACTTGTGAAACATTGAATTGATATCTTCAATTGGTTTTGCATGTGGTCCAATCAATCGCAGCAGCGTACCCAAGAATTTTACCATAAACAACGTAGTAATTCTGCCATGGTGCAAGCATTATCACGTGTTTCTTTTGACGTTCTCAGTTTAAGTACGTGCTTATTGCTCAGATATTTTGATGTTTGGCTTATATTTTTTCTGCTCATTGTGATATTTGTAATGTTTTTAGCTGTTATTAGGGCATTTTTTTTAAACGATATCTTAATAATTATCTAGCAAAGCGTTCGTACGTGTAACTTTGACAAGTTTTATGAATGAAATCTTACGCACCATATTCAATACGTACATATGTAATCGTAGTTGATTCTGTGAAGATTGCCAATGAGTCATTTTAGATCTACAGTTTCATCGTTTAAAACGTTCGGAAAGCCCATAAAATATACTAAAACTTTAAATAGTATGACTAGACCAGAGTCTAGTCTGTGGTGATCGCCATGGCGTAATAGTTAGTGTGCTAGCCGCAAGGTTTCCAGGCTTGATTCTCGTTAAGATTATAAATCAAAAATAGAAAATAAGAAATTTATCTACATGGCACCACCTCTTGGCTGGCAATGATAAACATTCAAGAGTAAAAATTACCTAAGGAAGGCTTTTCATTTCGCCTTTCAAATTCGGCATAAAACTGCAGGTCTTTCTATTCGTATACAAATAAAGCTCGCACAATATAAATGGATGCGAAAAGCTCGGTCTAGGCTCACTATGGGCAAGAATTTTAGAGCTTCACGGTAAAATTCTTGGTTTCACTTCCGCACAGAAGTATGGATTTTACATTCGAATTGAAAACATTGACTATAATTTGCAGACAAATGTTGGATGGTACCTACAGCTGGTTAAGCCTGCTTCATCTTATTTAAATGGTTAGTTGCTTACATTGGCAGATCCAAGGGGTGGTATATTTCTTCTGCATATATTGTAACCCGACTATTGTGGAGGCTTTAAAACTAACCTGTGCATGAAATTAAAAAGAAATGTATCAAACAAGGAATTCAATGGTGATAACCGTTTTACTCCATATCAGCAGCGTTTCTTAAAAAAAAAAATTAGTAATTTTGGTTTGGGTGTATACTACGAAGTTGTCCTGAAAATTGGTACCGTGAAGTTTTTTGGTATGAAAAAACTGAATCTGGCATTTATTTGCAGAAAAAATAATTTTAGGCATACCTTCCATACAAAAAACCGTCATAAATGTCGAAAAAAAAAAATGGAAAATTTGTAAGGGCGTTAGGTAAGCTTTTGCCAGACTTCAAAGGACAGTGGCCATTTGTTGTACTACAACTTATCATCCCTTAATATTTTTGCTATAAGAGAGGCTGTTAATGGGTATTAGTGTGACACTAGCTGAGATATTGGTGACATTGTTCAAGGTACTGATATGGACCTAACAGTTCTGTCAATGCCATCCGATACATTGCCAACGATTCCAGTTTTAAAACAGCGTCACACAATACAAATTCCAGAAGCCCAAACCTGGCTTTTGGCGGGACCTGGGCCTGGAATTGATTGTAAGCGCATTTTCACCGAAAATTATGGACTACACCTTCACTTCTCTTTTGGGTTGTATGCTTCTGTTTTTCAAGCAGAAATTTTTGCAATCATCAAGGCAATGGACCATGTAATTGATAGCGGTTGGAGAAAAAGGAGAATTTGTATTTTTAGTGACAGTCCTTGCTTAATCCACTAACTGCATCCCATCAATGGCTGGAATTGAGAGCTTTAGATAGACAAAGTCTATATTACCTGTTATCTCGAAGCTTCTAACAGGCTTAGGATCGTTTTATCAATGTTTTGTTAAGCACTAATCCGAACTTTAACCGACGGTTAGTAGTAGTAATTAGTATTGGGAAAACGGCCCTTACTGCTTTCTTTTAACAGAAAGAGCTGTAGGCAACTGGTGTGATTATACTACTACTCTTGGGCCAATCATTTGAATATGGTTAGCCGACGAGCTAGTGCCGTTTGTGCCGTTTCTGTAGTTCGGAGGAAGAATGTGAAGAGACGGCTGGCCGCTTTCTTAATATCTGTCCTGCTTTCAGTCGAACCAGAGTTAGCATATTTGGCACTAAAGTGTGGGAAGCGAACACCAGAGAACTGCAAGAGGCACTGCAAGATCAGGTCAGATTTATTAATAAATCTGGTACAATCAAATAATACCAAAACACCGGATATAGTACAATGGACGTAAAACTTATGTGAGTGCTGTATTCTTCAATTTCTTCAATACTATTTTTGCAGTTCCAGCGCAAAAAAAAGGGAAAGAAAATTATGTTAAACTGCCTTACAATCGCCGAAACAGTTGCATGACTTGTGTTGACAGCTATAACACTTAAGTCGTATGCCACGAAACACAGAAACATTTGATAGTTTTTATCTCCAAAACTTAGTTTTTTTAACACAGAATTTTAAAAACTACAATATTTAGAAATAATCACTAAATTTTTTATAAATATCTCATTTAACTGATGTTCAGAGTTGTTATCCTTTTTTTCACCAATTCGCCACATTTTTGAGGTATTTTGAGAAGCATTTGAAAATTTCGGAAAAAAAAAATACTCGTTTTAGTCTTACATTACACGTTTATTCAATGACAATAGCTTAAGAATTAAACCTACCAACTAAGTAAAACAGTAGATATATGTATGTGGGGTGTGGTGATGTTTTTTACACCCAAAGCTGCAGAGCTTGAAAGCCGAAAACCATGGATAGTCGACGTGAACGTAGACAGGGTGATCAATGGAATTATTTGCAATTTAAAAAAATCTAAACCTCTCTTCTCAATATCTTTTTTAAACATTAACTTTTAATATTGAATTATTCTATGTTATTATACTATATACATGTAATAAAAATATCGCGTTTATACTAAGAAATTTATCATTCGCAATGCAAAACGTCTGAGAGAACAACTGCGAGTTTACTTCTGATTCTGATCGTTACTTCAAATATCCATGCGTTGATTTCTATAAATACCTTGCAGCAAAGCCGGAATCGCTTCGCCAAATTTCTTCAAAGCACAAATCCTATACAACTATAGAAGGAGTTATGAAAATGGAAAGCGAAGACGATTTAGATGACGGATAAATAACTTTACTTGTTAATTTTCATTGAAAAAAATTGATACTATACAAATCAATTAACTATTTTTTAAAAATCTTTGGTAGAAATATATAAGTTTTGGTCCGAAAAAAGATACGACCGGTATGCATACATGATTATCTAAGTATGTACACACCTGCTCAAAATAATAGTTACACATTAGAATTCTAACTTCAACAAAACAGAAATTATTTTTATTTAACATTTTCAAAACAAAACAAACGCACATTAGCTCTGTTCCCGTACTATAAAGTTTTACCCCAATTTGCAGGTTTTTACCATTTTTTACTTGAAAAGCGTTCCCGTACACAAAAATCTGGTAAATGAGAGAGTAAATCATTTCCCCTCCGTGTCAAAAGTTTAAAGTTTTTACCCGACAAATTTCTGCTGGCAAAAACTTGAAAAGTGTCAAACAATCAGCTGTTTTGTATTTATCAGCTGTTTTGCTTTTGTGAAAATATATTGAAAATTTAAAATTAATAAATAAATAAAGAATTTTTAGAAAAATAAGTGATATTTAAAATGGAAAATGTTTAAAAGACATTTGAAAATTAATTAATAGTATATTAGTTAATTTTTAACTACATTCTCCACAAGTTAATGGATCAATTGTCTGTTCAACTTCTGACGCTGTAGAAGCTTCTGCCATTTCTCAATAATGCAAATGGTGATTGTGAACCCGAAGATTCTACAAAAGTAGACAGGAGAATAATTTATGTTTAATTTTTTCATTATTTATTTATTTTCTTGTAAGATTTAACAATTTTTATTTTATTAAATATCACAGAAACATTGTTTTTTGAATTTAACTGTCGTTAAAATTTTACGTTTTGTTTCGTGCAAGAAAAGTGGCTTTGTGCGTTCCCGTACTTTTGTGCATTTTTGTGTATCAGAGAGAGCATTTTTCGTTTACTCTCAGTTTACCAGATTTTACCCAAAAAGTACGGGAACGGATTTCTTTCTTTGATTTATACATATAAAAAAAAAAATAATTTCTTTAATATATACTGTAAAGTACAAAAGTTGAGATCGATAAATATTTATTTTGCCTAAATCAGCCTGCTCATAAAAATAGGTACACTTATGCTTTATAGAAAAGTACAAAAAAATTAACAAAGGTAAGAATAGTTTTGCATATATTTTTAATTATTTATCTAATAACCTGTATATCCACCCCCATGTTGGACTACTTTCACGATTCTTTTCGGTATGCTGTTGATTAAAGTCTGACAGGATTGCTTGATTATATCGTACCACATTTTTCGAACAAATTGTCACAGCTGCTCCTTGTTTTGAAAAAGTTTGCTTGGACAATTTGTTTTTCAACTCTCCCCACAGGTTTTCTATCGGTTTCAAGTCCGGGGACTCAACAACAAATCGACTTAATGGTCCTCAAAGTGTTTTTTTTTTACCAGCATGGGATGTGCTTTGGGTCGTTATATTGCTACAGGACTCAATGCAAAGGCATGTTTTTCTCAGAATAGGGTATCATCACATTTTCCAATTGTTCCTTGTATTCGGCGACAGTTATTTTATTTGGACATATCCATGAAAGGTAACACCCCACACCGTAATACTTCTACCTCCATGCTTCATTGTTTTCATTGTTTTTTTTTTTTTTTTTTTTGTTAAACAAACATGAAACATCTTTGCCTTTGAGGCATCGAACATTCCTTTTTTCATCGCTTCCAAAGAGATTTACCTTAGTTTCGTCACTCCATAAAATATTTCTTAATTTTTTTTTTTGCTTTCAGGTCCTTACCAATTTTCGTGGTCCTTTTTTTTTATAGTTTAGCCTCATATACAATATTTTTTTTTGCGTTAAGAGAACTTTTTTGGCTATTCATCCTGGTGGGTTGACTTTTTATAGCCGTCACCAAATTATTTCAGCACTAACCTCGTTTCCAATTTTTACTGCAATCGCCTTTAATGATTTAAATGGGTCCTTTCTGCATTAGGTGACTATATGTCGATCAAGCGTTGTGTTCGTTTTTGAAGGCCTACCTTCGATTTTCTCTTTTTTATCACATTTCTGACAAAATTATGGGATATGTTAGTAAGTTCACCAATGCACCGAAGAAATTTCCCATATTTTCTCAAGTTGGAAACCGATCGGGGGCTTTTCGTCGGTACGATGTGATTTACAACCCATATGAATAAGAATTTCTATTATCAATTCATGTCGTTTTGCAAAAAATATTAGAGAAAGCTTACCGTTCTTTAAAAAAAAAACCGAAAAAAATGTAATATTAACTTCTATTAAAATTTATTAAATTACACTTGTAGGTGTAACTATTATTTTGAGCAAGCCAATTTGTAGTTCATTCAAGTAAATCATATATTGAGGATTTACACTTTCCATTTTGTTGACAACAGCGTTGCTAGATTATGCTGTTTATATTTTCTCCACAATTTACCTTTTAAATTTCCAAAAAAGTTGTGCAGAGGAGTTAAAATGAATAGTTAGGAAGTGTAACTATTATTTTGAGCAGGTGTGAATATATATTAGGAATAGTATATCACACACAATACCCTAACAATTTTTACCTAACTTTTTCAAAGTCAAAGTTTAGAAATGCAGTTCAACCAAATGCGTTTGTGTCATGTTTGTCTTAATCCTCTCAATCAATCTCAATTGAACTATGAAAGAACACAGCTAATGTAATTACTGCATACTACATACATATGTGACAATGTCACAATAGTGTATATTGGACAGGGAAATCATACGTTTCGTAATCTGCCACGATTCCTCATTAGTGATCTTAGTGATAGTTTTTTATTATTAGGGAATCTCCCACAACCTGCTCTATGTATACAGGGTGACAATCGTAAAGTGACGCACACATTTCAGCAGTTATTTTCAAAAGGACGTACTTCCATTAAGTACAATTAAGTGTTAACATTGCTGAATATATAAGCATTCATTTGAACCCCACCTCATTTAATATAACCTCCTTTAGCCTGCACACATCCCTTCAATCGATCCGGAAATCGTAGGACTGTTCGCCGCAGGACTTCCTGATCAATTTCAGTCCAGGCTTTCTCTAATAACTTTGTCAGCGACTCCAGACTGTGGTGTTGAGATGCACAAGCCTTACTCTCTAAAATACTCCAAATAGAGTAGTCCATTGGATTCAAGTCTGGGGAGTATGGTGGCCATTCTTGAGATGTTATGAATCCAGAAAAATTGTCTTTTATCCATGTTTGCGTTAATTTTGCCATGTGGGAAGGTGCAGAATCTTGCTGGAAAGTCCAGTTTTCATTTCCAAATGTATCTTGGGCCCAGGGAAGAACATGTTCATTTAAAATGCTCCGATAAACAACCTGGTCAATTTTAACAGCCTCTTCAACGAATATTAGAGGGGTTCTGGCATTAGCGGAAACTCCAGCCCATACTATAACGGAAGCTGGCTTTTAAACTCGGCCAACAGTCCTATTTTGTTGCGATGATGATGTTAGCCACATTCGGTCATTTTGCGCATTGAAATGTTGTTCAACCGTGAAAATTTTTTCATCTGTAAACAAGATATTTTCAACATTTTTTAACACGGAGGAGCGTAGCAACGCCTTGCATCTTTGCAGTCGCAAATCTTTCTTTTTTTGTGTCAGATCTTGAGCTTTTCGGAGCTTGTACGGCTTAAGATTAAGCTTTGATTTTGCAATGATTCGCACTGTTTCACGGTTTACTCCCACTTCCTTAGCGATTTTTCTCATTGAGCGCCTTGGATTTCGCTTGATTCGTTTACGAATTTTTTCTGTTAAACCAGTAGTGGCAACTGTTGAAAATTTTCCCCGGTCTCTATCTCCAAAACCCCCAGTTTCATTATATCGAATAATAGCTCGGTCTACCGTACGACTTGACAAATTTAAAGAATTTGCAATTTGACGGCTACTATAATTTGCCAAATGAAATTTCATAATTTCACGACGAATATTTTCCTTGTCCATTTTTATGGAAATTTCAAAATGTAATAACAAAAATTCAAATGAAATTAAAAGCAAAGCCAATGATGAATGAATTTGCTTTTTAAATTAAAGTAACGGTAAATGGCAAAGCTTGCTGCAGAGTATTAAACTTGCGTCACTTTACAATTGTCACCCTGTATTGTTGCAACTTTGTCGCTTTGACAAACGTTCATTAAGCCTGATAAAATCAATCATACAAATTTAGACATGAACTCAAATATGTAAAATGAACAACTGGTCTCCATTTTCATTATCCTTAACACTAATAAAGAATACTTCACGATTCAGAAAAATAACACCAAAAACATTTTTCAGTGTAACACGTGTGTATCACGCCCTCTTGTAGTACAACTAGACAATTCATAAATAACAGTTCTGGTGATTAGTTTGAATGAGTATTACAACGAAAATAATTAAACAGAATACTTGGGGGAGGTCTCAGCATCCTTACTCAGTAGGCGTGGGAAAATGGTATTGGCATGAGTAACATTAATATTAAGCATGTATTTATAAGCTTCGGTCATTTTTAATCCCGAATATACTTTTTTAAGACGAACTGCCCAGAAACCGAACCTGAACTGAATATTTGGTTAAACAGTATTTTTTTAACCTTAGGAAGGCAACGGGGGTGACCAGTAACTCCACGATTTGATAAAAGCACCGCAAAGAGATTTGCCTTAGCAGTATTTAATATAAAAAACAATATATTAATATTATAGTAATGAATAAAATTAAACTTTTTTTTTTTGAAGTTAATAAGTGATTTTATACTAAATAAGTTAGATTTTTTATGTTTAAAAATCTTGCTATTTACGTAGACAAAAAAGTGTGGCCTTCCTAAGGTTAATATATTTTATAACGATTTGCATCACAGTTAGTATTATATTACTCCTTAGATCACGTATAAAGTGAATTTTTAGGTCATATTTGACAGAATGCAATATCGTAAAAAATTATAGGCCAAATAAAAGTTTGAATTGTTAGATAATTCTTCTATTTTTTTCTAAAATGCTGTTGAGTATTTAGTAGTTTTATTTTAGATTTAATTTTCATAGTCTCCTAAAAACTATCATGAACTGATCGAATGGGGCCCGTTCAGAAAAAATGACACCTAGAATCATTTTCTCACAAACACACACACTCTCTCATGTATTAGACTTTCAAAAAACGAACTGTTATGCAGACTAGCTACAATGGGAAAAAAACAACAACATAAGTGTATAGAACGGTAGTGGTAGTTTCTTTCAATATCTCTATTCAGTGAAGATATTTGGAATCAAATCCGTAATTCTGGGTTATGATTTCAAATATTAGTAGCTTATATAGGATATTGAAAGATGAGGAATTGTTATATACATTGTTGTTGTGATGACTACATTTGTTTAATAACCTGTTTATATCTAACTTCAAATAACGAAATGGACATGAACTTAAGTCATGAGTTTGAAAATTACCATCTAGATTTAATTTTCATAGTCTCCTAAAAACTAACAATTTTATTTTCTTTTAAAAAGGTTAGAAGTTTCTAAAATTTCCATGAAAATGTTTAAAAAATTTGACTATAGGCGAAAAACTGAGTACGCCATCATGATCGTGTTGAGTTATCATTAATTCTTAAACGTTCACTACGTTCGATTTCAATGAAAAAAACACTTACAGTTAGCAATTATAATTCCGAACAAAGTTTGTTTTACAAGTTTTCAAATGAATTAATTGAAGTTGCTACAATTTGGATTTACATGATTGGCCCCTGTAACGACCTTTGGGGATTATATGGAGAATAAATTGAAATATATCGTCGTCGTTCAAGCAAAAATCACTAAGTCCAAATTAATTTTTTTAATGGGGTTCGTATTAATTAGCTTCTATAATTCGAATAACATAATAGATTATATTTTTGATGATCCAGTTGAAACGTATACTAATGTGTATATCAATCTGTTGACTTCTTAAGTTTTGCCAGTGTTCGTAGCGCACCGTGCACTGCATAAACTAACTTCATCTCAGAAATTAAAAAAAAGGGCTTAGTGAATTCTGCCAGAACAACGACGATATGTGCAATAATTTTTAATAATTTTTATAACAACTCAACGTGTTTTTTTTATAATAACCCAACGCTAAAAAAATCCCAAAATCTTTGTACAGGGTGACAATTGTAAAGTGACGCAAGTTTAATACTCTGCAGCAAGCTTTGCCATTTACCGTTACTTTAATTTAAAAAGCAAATTCATTCATCATTGGCTTTGCTTTTAATTTCATTTGAATTTTTGTTATTACATTTTGAAATTTCCATAAAAATGGACACAAGGAAAATATTCGTCGTGAAATTATGAAATTTCATTTGGCAAATTATAGTAGCCGTCAAATTGCAAAGGCTTTAAATTTGTCAAGTCGTACGGTAGACCGAGCTATTATTCGATATAATGAAACTGGGGGTTTTGGAGATAGAGACCGGGGAAAATTTTCAACAGTTGCCACTACTGGTTTAACAGAAAAAATTCGTAAACGAATCAAGCAAAATCCAAGGCGCTCAATGAGAAAAATCGCTAAGGAAGTGGGAGTAAACCGTGAAACAGTGCGAATCATTGCAAAATCAAAGCTTAATCTTAAGCCGTAAAAGCTCCGAAAAGCTCAAGATCTGACACAAAAAAGAAAGATTTGCGACTGCAAAGATGCAAGGCGTTGCTACACTCCTCCGTGTTAAAAAATGTTGAAAATATCTTGTTTACAGATGAAAAAATTTTCACGGTTGAACAACATTTCAAAGCGCAAAATGACCGAATGTGGCTAACATCATCATCGCAACAAAATAGGACTGTTGGCCGAGTTCAAAAGCCAGCTTCCGTTATGGTATGGGCTGGAGTTTCCGCTAATGCCAGAACCCCTCTAATATTCGTTGAAGAGGGTGTTAAAATTGACCAGGTTGTTTATCGAAGCATTTTAAATGAACATGTTCTTCCCTGGGCCCAAGATACATTTGGAAATGATAACTGGACTTTCCAGCAAGATTCTGCATCTTCCCACATGGCAAAATTAACGCAAACATGGATAAAAGACAATTTTTCTGGATTCATAACATCTCAAGAATGGCTACCATACTCCCCAGACTTGAATCCAATGGACTACTCTATTTAGAGTATTTTAGAGAGTAAGGCTTGTGCATCTCAGCACCACAGTCTGGAGTCGCTGACAAATTCATTAGAGAAAGCCTGGACTGAAATTGATCAGGAAGTCCTGCGGCGAACAGTCCTACGATTTCCGGATCGATTGAAGGCATGTGTGCAGGCTAAAGGAGGTTATATTGAATGAGGTGGGGTTCAAATGAATGCTTATATATTCAGCAATGTTAACACTTAATTGTACTTAATGGAAGTACGTCCTTTTGAAAATAACTGCTGAAATGTGTGCGTCACTTTACGATTGTCACCCTGTACATTTTTTTTTTTGGTCTTTTTAATACGTTATATTTTTAAATGAACCATTGCGCATAAAATATTACAATATTAATAAAAAATGATTGTCAAAAGAGCAGAGTTTTTTCGCAATGTCAAAAGTGACTTCTAAAACGTGTAACCTTCCAATGCTGCCTTAAATTTAAAATTTCAGCTACTAGAAAAATTAATATCCGTTATTCAAAGATCTCTTGTCTTATAAAGGCTTAAAATAAAAATTTTATTGTTTTAACGGAAAAAGTTATTGAAGTAAATATGCCTGCACTTGAAACAACTCAACACATGGAATTGCCCACATGGAAAATTTTCAATCTTTATACCTGTATCTAAGTTCTAAAAATCCAAACCGCTTAAATCTATTAATATTAAAGCCAACAAGCGATTAATGCCCACAGCTAACTCTCTTTTTCGCTTTCTAAAGCTTAAACAATACCCCACAATTGAAAATCTTAATACGAGTACTCTCTTATGGTCAACGATCAATTTTCTAGCTTTACTCAGTTCCAATGATTACCACAAAATGACAGTTAAAGAAATAACCACAAATGTAAATTGACGGCTTACGCTGAGGTGCATTGCTCAAATTACACTAGGGAATAGGAGAGGGAGAGAAAATGAGAGAGTTTAAAGATAAAAAAGCCGACATTAGAAAGAAAAAGAAAAAAAACCAAACCAAACTGACATTTGAGATACAGTGGGTAGTGTTGAGTATTCGTAACGTGTCTATGTATGTGTACAGGTGAATCAAAAACTGACAGAAGAGTTTGGCAGTAATGTGTAAAATGAAATTTCTACATATGTATGAAGAGAAGAAAATAAGTAAAAGAAGTTATGAAAGAAAACGAACAATATAAACAACGAAATGAAAATAACAACAACGACACAAAAAAGAGCATAAAAAAATATATACGGGCTTAAACGAAGTCTGAGCTAAGTTTAATGATAATTTGAAATTTAGTTTCGTTGAAACGTTGTTGTGAGTTAGTTGCACGTGTTGAGTGTGTGCGGAGTGTAAAAACGCAAGTTGATGAAAATTTCGTTTTGAAGAAAATCGCATAGCATATTGAAAATTGTCAATAACTAGAATTTGTGTAAATAATGTTTCGTATAAATATTCAACAAATTATCTAACAGATACATGTTAATTATAAAAAGAAAAATACTAATCTGTATGCACATAAATAGGCACCTGTTAGAACATATACATGCTTTCTTATTGGATGCTTACACCGTGAGCAGCATCCAGCATCCTACATCATCATCATCATCGTCATCGTCATCGATTACGCGATATTCGTTCGTTACGCGTTCTAAGCACAGCACCCAACAAGTATAAAAATAAAACCGGACTCTGCGCTCGCGCGTTCATTGCATTCTAACGGTAAAACGAGTACAACTTTTGCACATGCCAACATACATACAAACAAACAAACATAAATATGCAATCCTAGATACGCAGAGAAGTGAATATAAAAAAAAAAGAACGTAGTACAATACATAAAATTCTGAAAATATCTGCTGGAGTGAGTGCATCTCATATAATTGCTTATGTATGTGTTTTGTGTGTGTGAAATGCAGTAGTGCCAACTCTTCTCCACAATAAAAAATAACATTTCTGGATAGTAAATAAAGAAAAAAAATTGGTTAAAAGCTAAAAGCATTGGATATACCATATACAAGTGATTCTTTCTTTTCTCCTTTCGGTACCTAGTGGAGTGCCCCATTTTTGTATCTATTTGAAATTTGTGTCAATATTCCTTTCTCGAAAGAGAATACAGGAATAAAGTGATCACAATTTGAGAAATTTTATTACAATGCCCTAAATTGAAGTGTCAAAATAAATTGCAAATTGTTAATCGCAAATATATGAGCTTACATATAAAATTCGCTGAACGACAACAATAATAAATTTCAACTGGACAAGAATTCATTATTGTTCTATTTATAAAGTAGAATTTTTTTCTATCATATAAAAAATAAAGGTAAGTTTCCGCATTTTAAACATTTTCATGTTTTTTATTTTTTTGAAAAATTATTTTAATTGAAAATTGCTGGCAAATCACAATTTGAAGAATAACGAAGCAGCAGCAGAGTCAACAGGAACATGCAACGACCAACTGTTGCAGTTACATATTTTATTGCTATAATTATTTCCAACAATTTGCCGCTTAATGATGGAACACTTAGTAGATTTTTGTAATGTATTTCCGAGCAAGTACTGATACAATAATGGTAGAGGTGACTTGCTTTGAATATCTTTTTAAAAGGAAGTTATCTTAATTTGTGAGGAAAATTCCTTGTTTTTTAAACCTTAAACTTTTTTACCCTTTCAACCAGAGTGGTACATAGATGTACGCGCTTAAACATCCCTAGAAACCACCCAACTCTTTTTCCAAAAAACTTTTCTGAGAGGTACATTTATATAATATATCTCATGCAAAAATTTCTATCGTTGCTATTCGAAAGCCGGGGTCGAAAGAGTTAAAATTTAAAATTTTAGTTTTTGTAAATGAATTTTCGGGTTTTTGCCATTATTTTCAGGTTTTTGCGATTTTGTTTTATTTTTTTTTATTGAAAATATATAGTACTCGTTATTTCCGTACGGAAAATGTCACGGATGCTTAAATCAAAATTTAGCCATATGGGCTGGAACGTAGTTGGCAATTGGTATAAACTAACAAATAATGCAGACACATATTAACGACCGCATATGCGTATGTATGAACAAAAAGAAAATAAGTATACATATGTGGAGAGTAAGGTAGGCGATAGACGATACAACATGTGCGCATATTTATTGTGGTTGGATGCAAATTGTATTATCTATAGGCTGGTGTGCATACCTACTCATGCTTAATTTTCACTATGCAAAATTTAATCAAATTTGCCAACGTGCTGCCAATTTCAGATAGAAAATTCTTGCTTTTTCTCTTTCTTTCATTGAAAATTGCATAGTAAAAAAACCAGGCATTATCTTCTAGAGTGCTCACATGTGTGGATAGATTAGGTTGGTGTGGCTGTTGATGAACACACTTAAACCTAAACAGCCCATTGTGATACCACATGGTTGGACCTATAGTTTAACGCCGATACCGAACGGCGGTGTGGCAATTTCAGCTCGGAGGTTTTGCCATTACCAACCCAGGTGTGTACTTGTATACTTTCTTATAATTCTCATACCTCTTCATATTGATAGTGAATATAAGAAGGTTATGAGAATTAACCACCAGACGAAGACGGGAATCGAGCCCGAACCTCCCGGATAAAAGTCTACTGCATTACCCACTAGACTGTCGAGGTCGTAGAAAAAAATATGTGGATAAAATTTAAATTTTTTATTTTTTTAACTCATTCAACATGTGGGAAAATTTATATCGAGTTTCGCGCATATTTCTTCATACAAAGTGTGCACACATGTTGTATCGTGCTCAGCTGAATCGGCTATTTTATTCGTTTCACTCTCCAACACTTTATATGTTCTACGCATTTACGTCTGCCTATCACGCGCAAAGTTTCACTTTAAAAATGTTATCATTTATTATTTATAGCAGTGATTGAAAAATAATGAATTTCTTCAGTTAACTCATTAATTTTTCTAGCCCATCCTAAATTTTTCTAGTAACATAAAATGTAACTGTTGTAGTATTAATCTCACTAAGCAACATAAAAAATATATTTTTATTTTCTAATATTGAGATGGGACCAGTTAAAACCTCGTAATGCCGATTCCATAAACCTTTTCTTCTTTTTTTGAATTGATTTCAAGATTGACAATATCAAAGATGAGATCTCTTATGGATTGAAAAATGTACTGAAAATCAATAGATTAAATGATCTTTATAAAATATAAAAATGATTAATTAATGAAAATAGATACTTAGCTACTTTTATCTTCACTATTTTTCTACTGCAATATTTTAGTTTTATTGTGATTCTAAGAACTAGCTTTAATTACTCATGAAAAACCTAAACATTTTTATAATTGGTGACAAAAATAAAAGGTTAGGAAGAATTAAGAAAGATACCTTTAAAAGATTTACATATTTTTATCTAAAAATCCGGATTAACAGAAGGTATTCATTTTTGCATGTATCTTAATGTCTTATCTTTTGCAATGATATTCCCCAGTCAGTGAAAAGTCTAATGACCAGTTTTTAAAAGTAATTCTTTTTCAGTTGTTACTGATCATATTTAATTAAATTTGTTTAAAGTTGCTGTTCAGTGTTACTTGAATATGTACCTATGTCGGAAAGCATAGATCACTCCTAAATTTATTATATTTACCCGTTCACACCTACATGACGAATTATTGTTAAATATTATAGTTTAAGGTCATGCTATAAATATCAGATTATTTGAAATCATATCTTCGCATATGGAAGGTTAATTTAATGAGTAATTGCTAACAAAATGCTGCCTAAAATCTTCATGGGTGTGTTGCCGTCTTCTTTCATATATAACTAACTATTTGTCGTAATTACTATGAAAAATCAAAAGTATACAAAATTTTTCTACTAAATTTTGAAAAATAAGACAGATGACTCCATTGCGTATCTCGATCGACTAATTTTAGTTTGCCTATTGCATATCTCGATCGATTATCTTCTGTCGATCAACGATCGACTAATTCAAGTGAACATCCATCTCCCATCCCACAATCTTCTTCGGATTCACATCCTTTCAAATTGCATTACCCAATTCCTAAATCGTATCACATTGCCTTGAAATACAATAACCTTAGAACTATTATATATTAACTTAAGAAAATACTTCTACACTAAGCTTTTTATCCAGTTTGGAATCACTGGTATAGAAATGTATCGCATCTTTCAACTGGCATTGACTGTTATTCACCTCCTGTCTAGTAGGGAAGAAAATGATAAAGAGATTGTCGAAGAAGTTTATGGATAAAGAGGCAAATTCAAAAAAACTCTGGCCATCGTCTAACTGAATTTACTTTGAGAGGCGAGTCAGCTGTTGCTTATAGAAATATACTCTCAGAGGCTCTTGTAATCAATAATGATGCCATTCTCTGAACCTTCAGTGTAGTCGAAGTGCGCACTTTGGAATTGAACTAAAAGGGAATCAATTACTTTCGAGGAATGATTCCAACTAAATTGGAATTTAATTCCAAGAAAGTAATTGATTACACTTAAATATTAAATTCCTTCCTATTCAATTACATTTTCAATTCCTTTAAGGAATTGATATATTTTTAATTACTAAATACAATTCCCTGTAATGAAATCGAAAATTTTTTCAATTCCATTACCTAGGAATTTAAAAATTTTAATTACCGATTACAATTCCTTGTAATGGAATTGAAACTTTTATCAATTCCATTACCAATTACGAATTCCCTGGAAATGGTATTATAATGTAATTGAATTTACCTAGCTCTGGGTGTAGTGCAGGTTGTAAGTCCAGTTGAACTAAAAATAACAGCATACACGAAATTTCGAATAGTCTAGGTTGTAAGTCTATTTGAACTAAAAATAGCAGCATACACAAAATTTCGAATACACCCTCAAAATCTGGATTTAGAGCCGAAAATCCGATTTTCAGAAGTACATGTATTTATTATTCATAATTTTTCAATCGGTTTTATATATACATATCGGAGCTGTAATCCAAAACATATCGAGAACAAAAAATTGTAGTAACTTATGTTGAAAAAGCAAAAAGTCCCAAAAGGGGGGAGATAAAGGGTTAATAAACAGTCAAAGATACAAGTGCTAATCTTATAATGTTTATTTTGAAATGTAAAATATATATTTGTAGTTAAGAAAACATTTTTAAAAACATATTTGCACATCAGTGATGAAAATTTGAAACATTTTTGAAATTTGGGATTAATTCTACTTCTTTTAAAGAATAATAGACAGAAAAAGGAGAGAACGAACCAGATACACATTTGAAAGTCTACGAATACAACAGAAGAGAGACGAAGCAATGAATATGAAAAGAGACACAGACGACATCAGCGCTTCCTATGCTTTATGCTTCAAATAGACGAAATTTTCAAACTTGACTGTCGTAAGAACCAAAAATCGCTGTGATACTAGTTCTAAGTATCTTTAAGATTTTGTTTTTTGTTTTTAAAAAACGATTTTCTAGTCCTTTCAGTAAGTGTGTTATGGATGTTTAAATATTTACAAAGTGTATATATTTGTATAAAAATTAATTACTATGTTTTTCTTGAAAAATAAAATAGACGCCCCTGATGATGCTTAAAAATTAAGCGAAACGTTGGGAAACAGATGGAATAAGAGTTTTTATTTGCATTAATAACCAATTGACTAAATAAGCCTAAAACCATTACATAAATTCAGATTTTTGTTCTTCAGTGAATTATGGTTGAATTTTATGAGCAACACATTTTTAGAATTTATTAATGATCTATCAGCCCTCGTAATAGGTTAAAAATATGATTTCTTCTAAAAAGGTCAAAAAAGACTCATAATGGAGGGAGCTAATGGGTTAATAAATTCGAGGCAAATGTTCTACGAAAAATTATATTATAAATTACTAAACTAACAAACAATCTCAGATGCAAACTTAACAAGTTGTCTTATGGTTTATTTTACATAAATAATTAGAAATGTGAAAATTTTAGGCCCGCGTAAAAACAAAACTCTAGCTAGCTTTACAAAACCCTCTGGGGGTTTTGTTACTGTGTATGCATACTTTCTACCTATGCTAACAAATTCCTGTTCTGATTCCATGACTTGGAATTTGGTAAAAATCAGATCAAATTTCATCAGATGATATAATTTTAATTGATTTAGTCGTACAATTTTCCCATACAACAAATTAAAATATTTATTCACTTTCGCTTATATTATTATTATTTGAAAGAGGACGACTCGAAAGTCAGGCACTGTGACCTATAAGATCTATTGTACCAAAGCCCCAAGAAAGAAAGAAAGGCAGAGAGAAAGAAAGATAGATAAGAAACATACCCAAGCCGAGAATCGAACTCAGGTCTTCAGAGATAAGAGTCTGGCACTCTGCCACTAGACCACAGTGGCGATAGTAGGACCTACAGTTTAACGCCGATTCCGAACAGCTGTATGGCAATTTTTTATCAGCTCGGTGGTTTTGCCATTACCAACCAAGGTGTGTACTTGTACACATTCTTATAATTCTCATCCACTTCATATCGATAGTGAATATAAGAAGTTTATGAGAATTAACCACCAGACCAAGACGGGAATCGAACCCGCAACCTTCTGAATGTAAGTCTAGTGCACTATCCACTAGACAATCGAGATCGTCTTTCGCTTGTAACAACACGTTACATTTTTTGTATGGAAATGGAAGGGAGCTAAAATTTCTATAGGTCATCCAATGCAAAATTCAACTTTGTTTTGAAAATCAAACCAAAAGAAGCTGACTATTAAACAAAATATCTGAGAAAATTGCTTCAAAAGTTGCAAAGTTTTTTAAAACTAGGGGTCCCGAAATATTTTGGACTACAACTCCAGTATTTTTTTATAATCTTCTATTTTATATATCGTTAGAAAAGTCTTTCTCTTTTTTTTTGAAAAAAAATATTAACCCTTAAAACTGATTGAAAAATGATTGTCTTAATTTATACAATATTAACATAAACCTCTGAAAATCGGATTTTTGATCCTATGTCCAATGAATTTTAAGGGTGTATTGGAAAATTCGAGTGTTCTGTTTTTTTTTAAACTGGCTAGACTTATGCCTGGTTTTCACTATGTCAAATTTAGTCATATTTGCAAGCATGTTTGAAAATTTCATATAGGAAATTCTCTCTTTCTCTCTCTTTGACAGGGAATATGACATAATGAAAACCAAGCATAACAGCGTGTATTATGCTTCTGGAAAAGCAACTCGACTTGATGGTTTTTTGTCACACAGTGGTATTGATTACAATAGTATATTTTAAGCGATGGATCCTTCTACTTTTGAGTATGGCAAGTAGTCTCACTATCAGGCATACAATCTTATTAGGATCTTGTCATCACCACTCTTAAAAAACGCAGCTCGGTATGCCTGAACTCTTTACACCCCGTCCAACTCGAGCTTTGAAAAATAAAATCATTTGCCTGTGATTGGCGTTTCTGAAACGTTTCGTTATTTTCGAAACTGTGATGGTTTCTTTCTGGTTTATCCTTTCTCCTAAATAATTTCTAAAACATTTTCATTCCACAGTAATACAAGAGTACGGTATATCTATCAAATACTCAACTACCAATTAGCTTTTTAACTGAAGCAACAACATAAAGTCACAGTTAACCATCATCATTATTATTTGAACACTTTTTATTTTATTTTTGTTTTTTTTTTTAGTTTTTGTTTTCATGCACGGCACAATTTAATAAAAAATTGTTAAGTCAAGAAAAAAACAAAAACATAAAAATTAAATAAAAAAAACAAAAACGTAAAAATAAAATAAAAAAAACAAAAAAGTAACGGCGTCAGCATGTCTACAAAAAAAAAACAAGGTAACAAAAAATAAAACAACAACAATATTTTAAAATGCAACTAAACAAAATAAAAACGAGTGTCTACTTAATTTTAAGAGCCAAATAAGTTGAACTTGTGAAGCTTGCAACAAATACGACGCAGTGCAACAGAGTGGCGCACAGCGCAGATCACAGCAGTATAGTACAACAACAACCGCAAATTTAGCTTAACTTAAATTATATATTCTTTGTTGTTTTTTCTTTTTGTTTTAGTTTTAGTTTTTGGGTTGAAAATACGCCCAAAAACGAATTTCGAACTTTCTTCATTTCATAGTAATTTTTCATTCTCTCACCTGTCAGCAGTGTGGTCTGTCCGCGGGTTCGTTCCGTGATGCGTCTATCATCGCCGTCATATGGTCAGTCATTTTGTTCAGCTGCAACTGTTGCTGTTGCTGTTGCTGCTGCTGCTGTGTCTTCTTACCAGTATTTATTAACAATTGTTAAATTAGACCGGAACAGTTTTTCGCTTTTTTCCATTCTTTTAGTTGGTTTTTGTTTTTTCATTATTTATATTTATTTTTTCAATTTTATTTCACTTACATAGATCTCCAAAGTGAGTGTTAAGCGAAGCAGATCAGCATTTTCATTGGTATGAATATGTACGCGGGGGTATCTACGTGTTTGGTGTTTTTTCTTGCGTCTATTGCGCATGCGAACAAGTAACCAAACTTTTGAGTTATTGCTCAGTGTGCTGTCAAAGTTAGTTTTTTTTTCATTGTTGTTTTTGTATTTTGTTGTTATACTTATTAATTTTTTTCTTGCCAAGAGTTGAATATACCTTCTGCTTTTTTTTTTTTTTTTAAATAAAATTTACCAGCGTGAGTATTCGCGAGAGAGAAAAAAGGCAATTTTTTAATTTTTTTGGCTAATTGTAAAATTTACACTTAACTTTATTTGTTCACATGCGAGCTGCTAGGGTTAATTGCGTGGTTCAGTGCGTTTTTTTTTCTTTTATTTAAGTTTTTTTGTGTGTTTTAAGTAGGAGTTTGAACACTTTTATTTTTTGGTTACCAGTAGAAACAGTGGGGCTGAGATCTTAAAAATTACACATTTCGAAATTAAATCAGGTGAACAAGTAATAAGGCACACTGACGGATCTAAGATAGAAGACAACTGAGGTCCACGAACCAAATTTTAAGAAATCTATATCAATGAGAAAAATGTCTTTCATATTTATAGCGGAGACCCAAGTTAGACAATATCTAATCTTACACACTCAAAAAGCTCGAGATTAAACTATGGAGAGGGGAAGCAGAAGATATGAGATTTCCATTAAAAAAAAATCCATGATACTATCCATCAGACTAAAATTTCCGAACTAGTTTTCTTTTCAATTTCACCCATTTCGAACATATGTAGGATTTTTGGTACAGAAAACTCGAAAATTCGAAAGTTCGTCAAAAAATTCCTTTTAACTCTCTAGCAGGCTAATTTTTTTCAGCATTAGAAAATATGAGATTTGGTTGATTTCAATGTATAAAACACGGAAATGAAGTCAAAAATCGAATTAGAGTCATTATTTTTGTTCGAGGTGAAAAAATAGGTGGTCCATCAAAAAACTTGTAGTCCCGATAAATGAAATAGTTAAAAATTATTATGTATTCAAAGTGCATAATGTAAAATATAATCAATTTCCTACTTCCTAATACTTTTTGAACTCCAACAAACAACCATAAATATTTTTTTTCAAAAAATTTAAATTAATCCAAATAATTTTAATATCAGCCAAAGCAATTTTTTTTTTCAATAATTACTCGAAATCTGACCTTCAACAGACGATAGAATCAAAACGAAACAATGTACAGAGTACTGAGCTACCCAACGATTAGCTCCGGTATTCATCTATCGACTGAATACAGATAAAACATTTTTAACCGTCTTTTATATTGTATCAAGCGGTTGCCCGCCTTTTTGGCGGTCCTGCCTGCTAGAGGGTTAAAACTTATTCCACAAAAAACCGCTGTTTAGAATTTCTACAGATGTGGCCTTTGAAACTGCATTTCATAATTTTATTATTTTTGATTTTATTTTTTTTTAACTGCCTATAATTCCTATATAAATAAACATAAGTAATGAAAGAATTACAAATAAAATTGTTGAATATCTAGCATTTTATTACTTTTTAAATAAGTCTAAATTTACAAAGATCCCATATTGTTTTATATTTTTTTATTAATTTTTAAACTTTTTCAACTCTGTCGCAGGACAGAAATTTCAAAATAAAACGAAGCCCTTGACTTATGAGGCATTTTGTAGATATAGACGATTATAGCGCCGAGTGTCAGTCAAGCCAAAACAGTCGCGCGGCGCTTCGATTTCAGAAAGGCTTAGCTATGCCTTCGTTCAGCACCTCCTGATTAATAACTCTTAATCATTGCTGACTAATCTGTAAACTTGCAAATTACGGTCAGCCATCATAAAGAAGATGAAGTATATTTTATATGTTAAAAACCGATAGTCAAAACTTTGAACCCGTTTTTCTCAAAACAAAGTTTTTGCCATTCTTTATTTGAGTCAAAAGAAATTCCATGTCTTCTCCTTGGGAACTTTGATGTCCAAAAGTGGGCTGAAGCTTATATGTTAAGAATTCCGGAGTCAGAAAGTACGTTTCTATTAATCTACCAGTCCTATAAAATTTTGTAAAGTTTTGGACCGAGAAAGTTCAGAGTCGCCTTAAAATAACACTCACTGAGGTCAATTTCGTTTTTGTAAAATATTTATGTGGAAAGTGCGTGTAGCGGTTATAATATGAAAATATAGAAATTAGAAATTTTTAATTTTGGAAATCTGATATCAAGTTCAGATTCAATGATCTCAAAAACCTTGTGAATTAGTTAGAGGTTCAAATCAGATTCGTTTAAATAATTAAGTAGAGTAGTTAAAAGTGTTACTGGGAGTGAAATGGTAAAATCTTTCTGAACCGTAAGGAAACCAGAGGAAATAGCGCAAACCCGAATCTGGATTCGTAATGCCTGATCGCAGCTTCTTGTAACAATCTTTGATCAAAGCAGACATTTGCGCCTTTGAAAGCCTGAATTTTCATGGCCCTCAATGGGATTTTTTACCAATAAAAATGTACAGAACATTTTTATTACATATTTTTTTAAAAGTAGATAAATTTCTTAATTGAAATTAAAGATCCATCAATTCTCTTTCCAAAAACCCTAATTTTATAAAAATTGATGAGATTGTTTTTAAAAAATAACAAAAATTAATCTTGTGACCACGGTACCGAAAGAGTTAAGATTATAAATAATATGTAATTATGTGAGTATATACAAATTGAATAAAAAAAAATCTTTTCAGTACAATTTTTTCAAATTAATTATAAAAATTTCTGCTCGAAAAGTGGGAATGAGCTTAGGGTTTCAGTTAACTGAGTAATGAATTAAAGTCGGTCAAACAAAATTGTCAGAACCAGTTAGAACAATCTCTATATCAGATGACATGACTGAGTGAGGACTTTAAAATTTAAATTCACTAGTTTTCACGAAAGAAATAATAACATAGTGCTACAAAATTGAGTTATAACACTGGCAATTTCACATGACTCTCAATAGCGACTATACCGTTATGTCTGGAATTTTTGGGAAAAACGTTTTAGAATTTTCAATTCCATATATTTTGTCTGAACGTAAAAACCATAGATTTGATCTTCAATTGGGGTTTTTGCAAGTAGACCTCCGAAATTCCGCCAGTTGTAAGAGAACCTTCCAAGTTTGAAGTGTGCTACACGTTAATAGTTTAAAATTTTAAATTCTGAGTTATGACGGTATAATAGCAAATGAACGATGAATTCTGTGGGTATAATTTGGTACATGAAAACAGAAAAGCGAGAACACAATAAGACTGTATTAAAACATTTTTAATTTGAGGTTTATTGAGAAGACAATTTTTGGTAGAAATAAAAATCAACTATCTATACCCCATACCCAAAATTTTTAAAGTTTTTTTTAAGTATAGAAAAACATTAAAATACTCCAATTCTTGGAGAAATAATCGCCAATTTGATACTTTTCATGGAGCGTTATCTTGAAAACCTGACATAATGTCGCAAAATGGTCTTGAAGACTAAACAAGAACACTCGCTGGTGGGTCGGGCAAAACACCCACCATACCTGCTGCTAAAATCTCAGACATTATTATGGTGGCTACTGAAAATACTTTTTAAAGCAGCAAAAAAATTAACCTCGAAAATAACTTGGATTACTTTCTTTTTATAATTTGGTTAAAAACTAAAATTTATTGACTTCCAATGAAAATATCTCGAAAATTAAACAAGATACTTATTTTCAAAGTGTATTAATACAATTTAATTATTTTGAAAAGTTTTGAAGTTATTTAAAAAATTGAGAATGAGAGAAAAATATAGTAGTTACAAAATAAGTGAGCCAGAGAATCGAACAAGTCCATAATAATAGGGAATATGAATCTACAATTACTATAATATATAAATATAAATCCTGCGTATGAATTAAAGAATGCAAATATTTCTCAAGAATAAATTATAATATGAATAAGCAAGCAAATTATGCTTTTAATATTTGCATATTTAAATAATCTGCTCCACTGTGCATTACCTGTATATGCACTGTATAGACCCGTATGTACTAGTACAATTACATACATATGTATGAATTTACAATTACAAAGGTGTCAGCTTAAATTCGCTACAAGTGCGTAGAAAAAATATTTGGACAATGATATGATATTTTTTTTTTCTTTTCTAAATGAAATTTTCGCTTTCTAATTTTCTGGACATGAAAGTTTTTGATTTTTAGATTATTTTTTGTTTCTGCTTGTCACTCTAATGTGAATTAGAAAATAAGCTGCAAGTGTGTTCTACATTCAAGTATATGTACATAAATATTTATTTAAGCATGTACTAGATTTAATTAGATTTTGTTTTTTTGTGCATTAGAATTTAAAATTAGCAACTCTCACTTTTTGTTTTAAGAAGTACAATTAAATTATAACTCATAATGTATTGTTTTTCTTTTTTCAAAACTGCTTGATACTCATAAACTTAAATCACACAACATTATTCATTATAAATAAGTTTTGATAGAACAATACAAAAATCAAAATGACATAAGCTTAATTTATAGTTTTGCTAATTAAGAAAAAAAAAAAAACTTTATACATATTGTAATTTATGCATATGATTTCATATACTCACACATACCCAGTAGGAAGCATATCAATATCGTTCGGAGAGACAATCCTCGTTTTTCAAAACATTATCCAACAAAATCAAGTTTTAGTTTGAGATATGCTGACCCAGAGGCCTTGGGTTTTTAAAGCGATGTAAAATAATTCACTGCAACCGTTTAACCCAGTAATGCATAGCGGTGCCATATAGCACCTTGTCGCTGAGCCGTTGCTGAGCTAGGTTCAAAAACAATTTTTTTCTCAAGTTACTTTTTTGATCTATCTACTTTGGTTCCCGCCCTTAATGGGTTAATCTTCAGTATTTATGCACAAATTGGGTACTACGCAATACTTTACAGAACGTACTTTACAGAGCACGACACTAACGAATCATGACAAAATTTGGTTATGATTAAATTGTTAATCATAATTACCACTAAATGAATTAGCTAATAGTCATTCAATCGTTAGATTTAGTCATATTTAGGCAGTATTATGAATAATTTTAATTTTGGAATTTCGTATTCTTTATTCAGTTGTCAAAACCCACCAGTTATTTTCCTAGTATTCACAAAAATCCAGTTAGTATTTATTGTATTGTATTGTGATCAAAATAAATGAAAGTGAAAATAAATATATAAAGCTTGCAAAAGACAAAAGTTTGATTAAAAAATGAAACGCCATCGAGTAATTCCTTTTATGTATTCGATAATTACTTTACAGCTTCGATGCTCATTCACCACTACCATTTATATTCGCCCTAAAATGTAGTACAATTCGCATCTATGGGAAGAAGCTAAACGAACTCAGCTTTAGCTTTTGGACCGTTTGCAATACCGAGCCATAAAGTTAATAGAGACAATAGGGTTTCCTTGATTAAATAAATTAATATTTAAGCTTCTTAAGATTTTATAATAATCTCCAAACACAAGAATATTTTGTTTTTATTTTGAGTTTAAAAAAATTTGAATTAGTTGGTAACCTGAAATTTTTAAGAAAAAGGAAGAACAACAAAGAAAGTTATACTGGGAAAATCTATCAGGGTTAGAATACTCTAAAACATTTATAACATACAACTTAAAACGCTTTAAGGAATATATGGACATGGCGACAAATAATCTAAGAATCTTTACAAGAATTCTAACAGGACACTGTAGGTTGGTTGGATTATCACCTTACAAAACTGAGAATTTTTTCTAATGACTCATGTAGATTTTGTTGAGAAGACAAGGAATCTACAAATTACATCTTCGGGCTGTACTCTGCACTTATACATACTCGAAGAAAGCATCTGAGCGGACATCAAATACCAGATTCAATGGAATAGGCAGGGGGGAGGATGTGAGGAGGATGTGATTCAAACAGATTTCCATATTTTTGAGGGTTGGTTTCATAAGTGAGCCGTTCGTTACTGAGTTAATTATAAATTTACAATGGCCCGGTCCCAATGCATCAGCTCCAGCCGCTGACAGTTATTCACCTGTACCATGCCACTATACTGCCATGTCACTGAAAATATCATTGAGAACATATAGTGACTTAAAAATATGGACAGGCATTAAAATATAACCTGAGGTTTTTTTGTACTTACTGTATTTATGCCATTAATAATTTTACACATCGATTGCATAATTTCTCACTTGGCCACTAAAATGTATCATAATATGCGATCGTGAAGAAACACTTGAGAAATTCTTGTTTTGCGCACTTATGCCCAAAAGCTAAATTAAATAGTATGTAGTTAAGCCTTTTGAAGCGTGTTTCGTATCCACTGAATATGAATACCATAAGATTTTATCTATATATTCAAACAGAAAACCAGATATCACCAGTATCTCTCTGAGCTTGAACAAAAAGTATGCAACTACATACTTCTATCTGTTGGCAAAATCTCGTGTACTTGTAACTTGATCTTAAAACCGCAAACTTTGAATTATCTCAAAATATACCCGTATGTATGTATTTAATATATCTGTATTATTTTTTTTTTTATATAAATGTATGTATGTTAGTTATTCCATGCAATTCTTGTTTCCTTTATTGTTTTATTTCATTTTTTTTTAATTTTTTTTTTTTGCTCTTAAACATGATTTGTTACAATTTCAATTGCACCTTAAGTAGCTTTAATGTCTATTATTGGTAAAAAGATTAGTTCTTTTTGTGGTTAGACAATGTTGTTGTTGTTTTTGTTGGTTGTCTTGTAATCAGAAAATTCTTGCATGTTTATTATTATGTATTTGTGGTCTTGTACTTGTTTTCTTTGTGTTGTATTTGGTTTCGTTTTGTTGTATTTGGTTTGGTAAATTGTTTACATTTTTGTTTGATAGTTCGGTTTTAATTTTTTTTTTAATACAAGATTGGTATATTTTAGCAGGTTACTTGATGAAAAGGTCGTAACTATTAGTACATAAATTTGTTATACTTATGATTTGCAACAAGGAATCCAACGTGCAGTTTTTTCGAATCCGTTTGAGTTAAGGTAGAATTACATTTTCAAATATTTGACAAAGCAACTTTTTATTGTGAATATTTGTACTGATTACCAAGAACCTTCCTTGAATTTAAATCGGGAAATGAGGCGACCCGAAAATCAGACAAAGCCCTAAATTATAAAAGCAAGAAAGGAAGAAAGATAGATAAGAAACCATACCCTAGCCGAATCGAACCAAGAGACTAGCACGCTGCTATGTAACCACCGAGGCGTTGGTTACCTTACATCTACCTAAGATTTTTAGTTAAATTTTTGTTAAGAGAATATTTTTGTAATATAATTGAATAGCAACAAATCTTTTAAACTTTTAAAAATTTGCAGTAATTAAAAGAGAAGGTCTAGAGACTGTTGAGAGCTAAAGTAGTGTTAGTCAGTAAAATCGGATTTTGGGCTTACATTGTGACCTTCTGTACACTACATAAGCAGCTTTGACAAACAGTTGATACCAGTCGTACACCATTTTCGTGGGAACCTGAATGAGGAGGTGCCTGGTGGTAAAAATTCAAATTAATAAAACAAAATTGTCTTATACCACTTTTGCTCTCAACGGCTCATGTAGTATATGGCCTCTGAAAGCCTATTGGGCAATATAAATGATCTGCGAATAAATATTTATTTAGGCGGTCAAGGTACTCTGAAGGCCTTGGAAAGCTAAATTATAAAGTCTAAAGTGGTAAATAAATGCTACGACTCCCTCCAAAGACTTTACGCAAACATTAAATTCTGATTTTGTTGGGTCCTAGGACATTCTGCTAGGGGAGAGCTCTAATATCGCACCATCACTCAATTTGCATTAGTTAGCTTTCGATAAACGATTTTTTTCACCCCAAATAGGTAGTACAACTTTTCTGGGTTCAATATTCTCGTACTAAAACTGAGCTTCTGTTCTCACTTTCCGGTATAGAAAGTAGTTTACAAAATAATTGGCATAGTTGCTGAACATTGCTTCTAGAAGTATTACAACAAAATAGTCTATTGTGAAATTACCTATGCGGAAACTGTAGCAACTCTGACACGAAGGAAACCTTGAACATATTCCTTGCCATTTTTCAAAACCAGCTAGGACTAGATTAAAGAGTCAGACAGCGAATTTATTTTCCTCTTAAACGATCTCAAACGATTGGTATAAATCTGGCTAATTTAAAACGTTTTGCACTAACAACGGATACTTTTAACCTGGAAACAGTGCTTTAAGTTCTCATTCACTCTAGAGAGTTATGATAAGTCTATGAACCTTGACGGTCTGAATGAGGCATCCGCCATCACATCTAACCTAACCTCGTTGACATCTATTTTGATGATTATGATTTTAGTAAATGATATTAATGCACAGCAAGTTTTATATCATCATGATATGAGACTCTGTATAAATATTGGATTTCGTAGAGCAAAAAAAATTCTTCGGTTTGTCTATGGCATTTTTACATAGCGAAGAGTAAAGGAGCAAAAACATATTTTCTTGGAATCGCTGTTTTGATCTGTGTAAACAACACCACAAAGTTGTTATATTTCATTTGGTTCGCTGTTCCACTATGTTTTTAGGCAAGAGGTCTTCCAGTATGTTCGCTATTACTTCCCCGCTCTCACTCTTTGATAACACTTTGAGTTTTTTCCATCGGACTGACAATTTGATATGTAGTCTAGAGTAACTTGAGTTCGCTGAGCTCGAATCTGACTAGATAACGGTAGATAAAATCATGAAAATTGCTTCATTAAGACTGTAGCGGGACATTCTTAATTTATGTTTTATTTTTTTGTTGTCTATAGAAAAGTTGTTTAGTAGAAAAACAAGCACATTTTTTTTTTAAAACACAAGAACCCTCTATCTAAGCTCCATACCCCGAATTTTGTGAGTTTTTTTTAGTACAGCTTATAGCAATATTGCCAACCGGCTAAATGAATGATAAAAGTATTGTAATGCGTTTGAGAAAAAATTTGCTTATCAAAAAGTATGGGGGATCCTTGAACATCAAAATACCGTCCACTCCCTTATTCTTGGAAAAATAACCTCATAAAGTCAATTTTTTTTTAAATAGAATAAATAACTTTATTAAAAACTTTTTTCCAGTTTTTGAAAGCATTTTACTATTAAGAATTTAATTTGCTTTTTATTAGACATAAGAAAAAAATTAGCAGCAGTTGAAGGCTCCTCATTAATCAAGCACATTTCGTCTATTCCAATCTTAATACAACTTACTTCTTGCCAAAAAAATTGGTAAGTCTGAACAAAGTAAGGTATTGTGAAAATATGTTTACAATTCTTAATTATTATAAAAGCTAACTTTGCCCACAGAATGTACCAAATTTTAAAAACATGTACCAATGTACCAAGCGAAGAAAAATTTAAAAAAATTTAACAGTTTTTGTAGAATTGTACAAAAGTGGCAACCTTGCTTAAGAGTCGTTTCGCTGTTGAGAAATTAGTGGTAATCAAGATTTTTAAACGTTTTTGAATATTTTTTTCAGTATATGTCTCAATTGAGTGTATTTTGACCTAGAAAATACATGGACAGATACCCAATGGGGTTGAGATATTAGCACCAGCAGATCCAAAGTTTTCCGAACGCTTAATTTTTTTGCTCTCTAAAATTTTTGTTTCATTCATGGTCAACGATCAATATTTATAAAATTTTCATCGGTAAGGGAGCGCGGAGGCTTAAACCTCCCTCCTCCCCCCCCCCCCTCCCTTGGATCCACTAGTGGATACTAGTGTTCGGTCTAAAGCCGCCATATTATTAGACACAGAACAGATTAATGTTTTAGCATTTTTACTAAGAATACTCAGAATACCAGTGCCGCCTCTTAGCAATTTGTACTAAATTTACAGTGTGGAGAGGTCCAAGTCCAACATTTTCTCAATGACTCCTCTTTGGCTGGCAATGGTATGCCTCCAAGAGCAAAAATCGCCTAAGAAAAGTTTTCCCCGCCATTCGGAATCGGGATAAAACTGTATGGTCCTTCCATTCTGTTCGTGTACAAATCTAATTTGTTCTATATGAATGGATGCGAAAAACTCGAGTTATGTTCTCAATAGGCTTAAAGTAGTAAGTACATGAATTCTTCAGAGTATTCGATAATCGTGTTTTGAATGGAAAGGGGATCAATGTTTAATTTTGACCTTCTAGTGAAGAATAGGACTTCTGTGACGCATCATTCTGGATATTTGAAGAGTTAAGTTTCTTGCCTCTATGTATAAGAGTTGAACCAAACTTCCTAGTGACAATGATCGCTAATATATTTTTTTTTTTGTTGCTCTATTATGTATGCCAAGAAGTTCGAATTTTGCCTTAACCTATTCATGATTTTGGACTCTGTATATATATCTAGTATGTAAACTTTAGTATGTAGATAAAGAACACCATTACTGAATTGGTAATTTTGACCCACAATTAGTATTGATTCGATACCCACATAGTATCGATACTTTTACTCATTACTTGTATCGAATAAAAGTATCGATGCTACCGAAAATATCGAAAAAAAAGTGTCGAATATGTACTTGTATCGAATACTCGTTTAAAGAGACAAATTACTCTTTTTTAAAGTGGTTGTCAAGGAAAACATTCAGGCCAGAACGGCTCATTGTTATACAACATGGTTGAGCCTACAGTTTACACTACTCAACACGAGTTTTTCGCCTATAAATCATGGTTTTGAGATATTTCCACTGGAAACACGTGAATCCTATAGAAATGACGTTAATTTAATTTAGCAAATCGCTTTGAAAATTTATAATAGAAGGAAAACTAATCAACAGATTAAAGCATGTTAAAAATATTTTATTTTAATGAAAAGGTTGCAATAAACATTATGTTCTACATGCATGGCCGGAAATATTTTCTAGAACTTCAATACTTTACTGCAATATTGTCATACATTGAAATATTGCAATATGAACTGAAATAATTTGAATAATTCTGCAGTAGCATTTTGAAATATATTATTGATTGCTGTTAAATATTGTAAAATGATCTACAATCTTAAATATTGTATAGCAATATTTCAGTTTTTTAAATAAATATTTTCCAAAAGTATCGAGTATCCGATACTGACCCTTTTTTCCGATACCAAGTAAAATACTTATGTTATAGCATCGAGTAAAAAAAATACTTGAATCGAATGAAAAGTATCGAGTTTTTACTTGTATTTACTTGTATCGAATCATCACTACCCACAATAGTAAATGCAAGGAACTGAGGGACTGTAGACAGACAAAGATCATGTTACTTGTCAACTCGAAACGTCTAGCAGACTTTCTGTTATCACTGTTATCAAGAAAGAGCTGTAGGCAGCTGGTTGGATTATTTGTGGTGACTTTTCTTGGGTCAAACATTTAAGTATGATAGGTCTGGGAGCCAGCGCTTTTTGTGCGGATTGTGCTTCGGAAGAAGGCATACTACTTTCCTAGTATCTGCCACGCTTTCAGTCGAATCAGAATTAGCCTATTTAGCACTGGAGTATTGAGAGACAAACACCTGAGCTTTTTGACATTACATGATCTATTCAGGTTTTTTTAATAAGTCTGGTAGAATTAAAGAATAGCAAAAGGGAAAACAGGATATAGTACAATGCTATGCTGTATTCACTTCTTTTGCCGTTCAAAAAAATAAAAATAAAAAAAATAATAATTATAATCTAAGTCTGGTTCAAGCACGTTTTTAGCCGCGCAATATTATAATAATTTTTTTTTCTGTCATTTAAATTAATTCGCAATACTACTTCCATATTTCAGCATCTATCAACCAAGCAAAATTTTCCTGCCTGCCTTCACTTTGATTTATGTTGGCTAATCCATCTTTATAATTCATAACAATGATAAAAATCATAAACAGAACAAGTTTATGTACATACATATATAGAAAATACGGGTAATAAATGTAGTTTCTTTTATTAATAATAATAAATATTATTTAGCCAAAAGCTTAAAAAAACTATACAAATTCTATGTAGAAGAAGTAAAGAAAAACTATCAGAATCTAAGCGATTAAAATGTCATAAAAGAAATACATACACTTCTAAAGTGGGTCAAAATACTAGCATACATACATACATACATATGAACATATGTTTACATATACGAATGAGATATATTCAGGGCATTTCTCAAATTGCTCAACAGCAGCATCTTAAAATATCTACTATGTATTTACAAATGAATTAATCATAGGTGACCCATATTTCAATTCTTTGTTTTTCGCTGAGAGATAATAGGTTTTACTAGCTTAAAATATGAATGATTTATACTATTTATATAAGCACACTTTTAATGTGTTAGTATTACAAGAAAACACCTAATTAACGTCCAAAATATTTTAACACTTTAACACTTAAAAGTCTCTACAAAATATTTACGAATATAAATGGAAGATACTATATACTATATATAAACCCCAGCCAAGTGTGGAATGAAACAGTTAAGTTTTTGAAGAGATTTTGCTTAGGGCTAGTAAATAGTCATTAAAAAGAAAAACTGTTAGAATTAAAACCAAAAATTATGTTTATGGTTCTATGGAAGTTATATTTAAATAAAGTCTAAAACTTCTACGTTCTTTTCTTCTACATATTTTTTATAACTAATAATATGTATAATTTTTTTTGAAAAAGCTAAACGCTGCGATTAACTTAATAAGCGAACCGTTAAACTTAGCTTAAGGTGATTTTATGTCTAACAGAGAAAAGAAAAAAACAATAAATTATTTGTCAGACAAAAATTTGTCAGATTAAAGTAACATAAAATGCAGATATGTATTCATTTTTGTTTGTCAAAATCATGTGGGTTAAAAATATAATAAGAATACAAAAATTTAATAAAATTTGTATGTATTTGAATGAATGAAGTTTGTTTGAAGTTTTGTTATGTCTGCAAGAAACTAGCCAACACCTACAATCTGAGAAATCGATTAGACAAACATTTTTAGCATTTTTTTTTTTTATTTTACAGACCGAATCAAATGATCTTTGCAAACAAAAACTATTATGATATAAGAGGATTAAGTTAGTATGATTTATTATTGTACTCACTGAAGAAACTAATGTATTAAGAGATGATAGAAGAATATTAATATTTAAGTATGGGTTTTCTAAAAATCAATATTAGTGTTTTTCTACTCTATCATGTTTATGGGTTTAAAGCGAGTCGAATATGGTATATTATGCTTTACAAGATTGACAAGCACTACCGCTTTAGCCCTTAAATGCCCACGGTTTCTTTAAAGATATAATCATTAAAATTTGCGTCCTATCGTTTTTTTTTAGCAAACTTAATACCAATTCCTTTTTTTTGAATTCTATAATAACACACCTTTTATTTAAAACCATTTATTAATCTTATAAATTAATAACTTTAGAATTTTTAGAAATTGAAAATTGTGAAAATTTGGTTCCTGTTGTTCCAACGAATGTGAGTTGAGTGTCTTACGTATCTTTTAGATAAAACCACTCTTTTTTAAATATCATCTTAAAATATAATTTTTTCGCTAAACTCTAAGTGACTTTCGTTCTTATGTCATATTCTTAGACATTATATATTTTTTTCATTAAAATCGGCCATTTGAGGGTTAATTAATCATTCGTCTGAGTCAAAATTTTCTGCTTTGAAATACAATATTATTGAATAGGTTGTATACCTTAAGGGGAGGTTACCGTTGAAAGACAAGAAAAATGCATGGATTTCGGCAAATTTTTTTTTTAACCTATTAACGGGCAAAAGTGCATTTTTGTGAAGGGGATCTATAATTTTATGCCAAAACCGAGCGGTGAAATGAGAAACTAAGTCAATTTTCCTTAGACAATTTTTGTTCCTAGATTGGAACTCGCTAATTGATTTGGGAATACTGCCTGGTAGACACCGTGGAATATGAAGACGGTCCACCATAAGCTGGAACGAGTTAAAAAGGTTATACAAAAATAGAGTAGGTAATGGGGACCAGGCTTTGTTGATGCCCTATGCCCCATGAGGGGTTCAAAGAGATCAATAATGTTGATAAATCTTGACTTAATTGGAATACACACTTAATCCTCTTGGTCTCCGAAATTTTGTTTTATGTGTAATATTTCTGATGATCATAATAAAAGAAAACTATATTTTTATTAGAAATTTCTCCTGTACAGGAATAACCTGGAATAATTGCCCTTTTAAAAGAACAATGGGGAAAATATTAATCTTTTAGGCTTCGAAAAATTTAACAAAAATATCGTCTACTTTATAAATTATAGAACACAATCAAATTTGGTTTCAGAAAATTACTAATTCTAGATTTTTTAGCTACCAAATTAAAATGTTTAAGAACCACACTTTTTCATTTTGTTTAGAAATATCGATTACTTACTTTTTTATGTATTCAAAAAGACTGTGAAGCAAGAGAAATTCATTGGAATTTGTAATCGCAGCAAATTTTTAAACTAGTGTCCTCATATGAGGCTAAAAACCCTGGAAAGGACACTATGATAGTTATGCTGTCTTTGTGTGGTGATTTAAAGTTCTGTAGGGTTCATTTGTAACCACACTGAACAAGCTGCAAAGGCTTGCCTAACTCTGTCTAAGCGGAGCTGTTTAATTACTGCCATTGGGGCAGGAACTGTGACTAGAGTTGAACCATTTCATAGAGAAGACAGAAGCAACGACTGCTCTAAGCTTGCCGGTTTCGTCCAACTTTTCAAGAGGTGTCTCTGAATACTTTCGAGTTCTTAGTAAAATTTCGATTGCTGTAATCTTTTCTGTGCCGGATTATATGATTAGAGATCTCTTTTCAATAGTGTGCTTCCTTCTAGGTATGCCCTAACTACAGTCCGTTGTATATATACAACAGTATGATCTCAATTCCATCAGGTTTAGTATTTTTTAATCCGCTATTTACGCAATTGAGACCTGTGCCTTCTAAAGGCGTTAAGGGAACGTGAATGGGCTTCAGTCCTTTCCCCTTGAGATTTTTGGTTAAGGAAATGGTTTTATTGTTTTATTCAAGAGAACAGCGTGAAATTGTTTATTAGGCTAGCTGTGTAAATTGGCCCCAAGTTTTCTACGAACTCGTCTGGGTCTATTTGAAATCTATCTTTGAAAAATAAACAGATTAAAAATTAAAAAAATGCTGACCTTAGGCTAATAGAGGATTATACATGTGGGAGATTTCATCTCAAGGGAATTCTTTCTTAAAATCGATCGCCCTCAAACTTGCACAAAGTTTAGTCTTATTGGGTAGTAATTACTATACCAGATTTGAAGGAGATCGGTGAAAAACTCAAGTTATTCGACTTTTATTTTGATAGATAAACAAGTCTCAGCACACTTTTGAACCTTGAAATTCTCAAAGGAAAAGACTTGAGCTTTCTTTTGATCGCTCTCCCCCGCCCCCCAAAAAACACTTTTTGAAAAGAAAGTCAAAACTATTTTTGATTTTGAAAAAATAAAATAGTCACATTTTTAATTTTTAAAATTTTTTTTTCATTTTTCAAAAGAAAAAAAAGAAAGATTTTTATAATGTATCGAAAACGTGCTGGGCAAAATTTTCTAAATGTAATAGGTGATTAATTACATGGAACCGAAATGTCAAATTTCTACCCCCTTCACCTCGGGATTTTTTGACCGATCTCGTTTAAATTTGATATGGTAACTACTACCCAATAGGACTTTATGCAAGTTTGAGACCGACCGATTTTAAGATCTATATCTGATCCTAAATAAGTTAAATGAGATAGAGTGACTTTTATGACTTATATTTATAGGAGTATTCAGCCCTGACACGGTACAAAAGAGGATTATTCAATAAACCGTTTTTATCTGTAGAATAGCAGCACGTTTTAAGTCCGAGGTCCGGGGTTTGGCACAAAAGACCTGTTAAGTCGCTGTCTTGATAACAAAAAAAAAACATTTATTATCGTCGCTCATACTTTTAAGTAACTCGTCAGGGTGCATTACTAGCAGTAACATTTTTTATCCTTCAAAAACGCTTACACCTTAATTAGAAAATAATAATCAGAAAATAGTTTTTAGTCTACAAACAAAGTGTTTTATTTTTCATAATTTCTCGAAATGATTAATGTTAACGTTAACGTTGAAAACAAAAAAAAAAAAAAAAAAACAAAAATCTTGCACGAATGAATTCAACATTTAACAATTTTTCTTATGGTATTTTAATTGAATTATGAATTTCACTTAAAATCAATGCCATCAGAGTCGGCAGTCAGCAATCCCCCCAGTCAGTTAAGCAGACCAGAAGTTTACATACCGTGCAATAAATGAAAAGTGACAATTTCAGCGCATGAACAAGTTCGTCAAAATGTTCATAGCGTACAAATACGCGTAAATGGGTATATTATGGAAGTTATTACCGGTTTATGTAATTACTTTTTTAAGCTTTTTAATTTTACAAAAAATAAAAAAAATTAAATTACTTTGCAAATGTCATAGACATGAAGGCAGCTGTCAACTTTACAATTGTCTACATGCAGACATACATATATGACATATGTATGTGTATGATAAACCTCAGGTGGCATTATTTTATGCCTTTATGGGTCAACTAGTTGTAGCACAAAACATTTTGAGCTATGGTCTTTAGAGTGAAAGTGATACTTTTATTTGCTATATTTTAACTGTACCGTAAAGAGTATTAACTTTATTAGCTTTAGGGAAAAATTACTTGGGTGAATATTTTTTAACAACCGAAAAAGAGGAAGTCGGATTTCTAATTGAGTTTGGATTAATTGAAATTTCAGTGATTTTCAGATGCTATCTGTGTTAATCTTAAATATTTATGTTTGCTCCCTGAATGTATTGTGAATATTTTGCAATAAAAAATTTTTGTTTAGGTGATTTTCTGAAACAATTAGGTTCAAATAGAAGGTAACGATTGTATAAATTAATAGACAAAATTTCTTTAAAATTGATTAAATAGTTTTTATTTGAGAGTATCCGCAAGTTTTGAAAATGTTGGTTAGAGAAAAACACGCTTAAAGTTTCAGTGAGAGAAAATTAACTAATATCTTCCGGTTAATCAGCAATAGAGAGCCAATCCTTCAGACTTTTCATAGGAATTATTTTAAAAACGGTAGCCTACACGGCTTGATTTTACGATATCTCTTCAATGTTACTGCTGGAAATTTTTTTTTACTGCTATTATTAGCTTCTTCACTCTCAATGTTTCTAGGCCTCTAATTGCCTTTAAATTTCGCTCTCGAAATCTTTATGGATAGGAAAAAGGAAAAATAAACTGGAATAAAGATATAATAGAAATTAAGGATCCACGCCATGCATATACAGTAGACCGGATCAACCTCCGAATCTCCGACATCTCTGACATTATTTTTTTTTTGAAAAAATATATTCCCCCACCGCATTTTTAGTTTTATAAAATGTTTAATAACTTTTGCTACATAGTCCCCTTTGTAATATTTTTTTAATCAAAAAAGGTACCAAAAATAGGTTACTTGGTCAAAAAAACTCTGGTGCACAAAATTTCAACAAATTCTCAAACTTTTCTCTGATTTTTGCTACTGATTTGCTTTCTGTTATTAGATCAAATTGCAGACCAAAAATTAGTTTTCTAGCCCAAATAACCCTGGTTCCAATACAATCGGCCGGTCCATAGATGGTACCCTAGTTCAAGCTGAAATTCGCTTCGGAGCCCCCTTTTGGAATATTTTTTAAACAAAAATATGTGCCAATTTCGATTATTTCGATCCAGTTTAATATAAATACGCTCACTCGAGGAAAAAGTTGTTTAGCTGTTCTTAAATTAAATGCTCTTGAACGTGCTAGATGCTTCTAATACCTTTGTAGTATGCCTCCTGGCTACATGGATGTCAAAAATGTTAAAAAAGTTCTCGTAGTAGATTTTTTCATCTGAGATTTATATCTTTAGGTCGTGCGTTCTTGTAATACTGCTTTGCTTATAAGAAAGTAGGTTGGCCACCCAAGTGATGTAACGCAAAGTATAGATTTTCGTGGAACGATATCACTGCATTTTATTGTAAATTTTTTCTCTCATAATTACACAAAATGAGGAATATTGGGTATAGGGTGAATAAAATGAGTATCAGCATGTTAGATAAGAAAAAGTATGCGCCACACTACGAAAGGATCTAAGCAAAGTATGTTATAGTGGTCGACCGAAGATTACTTGGAGAAGGTCATAGCAATCCGAAATAAACGAACAGCTAGACAGCAAGCACAATAGCGTACTTATTTTTGTGAGCTAAGTTCTTTCGAAATCCTGACTTGATAGGAAAATCCTAAATTCCAATTCGGATGCAGCGCTTAAATATACATGGGTAAATACATACATGGTAAAAAATGCTGTGAGTTTATAAAAATGTTGATGTATGCGTCTACACTCTCACAATCATTTACTTAGTATTCTAGTCCACTGGTAACTTTTATTATTATTTTCTGCATTAGGATGTACAAAATACCTAAATTTGCCCTACCTAAAATTAATTGTACCTCGCTTAGTCCCAGCAAAAGTGTTAAATATCTAGGAATAGTCCTAGACTCGAAACTTCAGTGGAGAGCTAATATAGCAGAAAGAGTGTGAAAAATGCGTTATTTACTGTTGTAAGAGGGCCTTAGGTGTAAGGTAGGGTCTACATCCCAGAATCACATCCTGGCTCCATACATCAGTGGTTGAACCGAATCTTCTTTATCGTGCCAGTTGGTCGTCAGCTACTCCAAAAAGCGGTCAACCTAAAATCACCGGATATGGTCAGAATACATTCGGTAATATTGATTATCGCACTACCTTTACGAAAGTTCTGTTTGCAATCCTTCACTGGGGTTCAACTCCACTTCTAGTTAAGCAACAAGGTAAGTGCTTTGCTGCCAGCCTTTGTGCCATACCTCGCTGTACCAGGTCGAACCTGGGACCAGCTAAGATTCTCATTCAAGTTATGTCTGTACCGGCAAATATATACTATATCACCTTTACTCCTAATTTAAAACACTAGTTTTCTACCTACATCTCCTGTAGAGAAAAATGCGTTGAAGACTAAGTAGTCACTGAAAATTCAATTGGCATATACTTACACAGATGATTCAAAACTAGAGCACAAAATCGGTTGTGGCATTTTCTCTAGCAAGCACGGCCTCAAACTTTTCTTCCATCTTCTAAACCATTGGAGCGTTTTTCAGGCGGAAATAATGACAATATACAAGATTCTCTAAGTGGGTTATTTTACTTATTTATTTTTATCCAAGTCAGTTGCTGGTGTTTTCACTTCACACAAATTTGTTCTCGTTTGCCGATGGGCTACGTTTTACCTAAAAAATATAAAAATTATGTCAGTCATTTTGTATTTGCTACCTCTTCTCAAAAAGGGGATTAAAAAAGTCCCCTGTATTTCGATCCAGTCTAATGGATATCTCAGGGGACTGTGAGGCCGATAATTTAAGAAAACGGGGCTCGTTAGTTTCCTATATTTCACCACCATTGATGTTCTTCTCTCGTTTGTTAAACTCTCCACTAAGTCATTCTACCGTATCCACTTAAGCACTGATTAATTTTTATACAAATATCATTTTTCATGAGCTGTATTTTCTTGTTTGAACTTCCTTATATATAAATAGCTTAAAAAATACATACAACACACACATGTCATTTCTGTTTACTTAAAAAATAAATAATTAAATAAAAATAGAAACAAAAAACAGAAAAAAGAAAATAACCGCTTAAAGCGCTAAAAATTTTATCTGCACGAAAATTGCCAATTAATATTGAGCATGATGATGAAATTTTTGTTTTTTTTTCTACAATATTTCAACTGCTGCGTAAAAACAAAGGAACAGATACTATCGTAAATGAAAAAAAAAATATAAAGAAAATTAAATTATAGCATGCAGCAACAAAGAAATTGTTGTTGCTTACTGTTAACTTTCTACACACAATTATAGTAAAAGTTTATTATATTTAATTTATTATAATTAAACTTAAAGAGTATAGAAAAAATAAAGAAGCATTTACCCCAACAAAATGAAAAAATAAGTAAAAGAAAATCTCCCCGACGGGGAATTGAACCCCGGTCTCCCGCGTGACAGGCGGGGATACTCACCACTATACTATCGAGGATTGATATAATTTCTTAGCAAGAATATTAATTTTTAGTTGTCTGTATATAGATATAAATATCATTTCATTTTAAATGATGCGCCTAAAATTTAATAATAGAAAGTTTTCACACTTTTGCAAATTTTATTTATTATTAACAAAAACACAAAAAAAAACAAAAACGTTAGCATAAAATTAGGTCAACACAATAAAATTGAATAAAAGACAAAAAACAAAACACGCAAAAGTTATAAAACAAAAACAATGTATTTTATACAATAACAATACAAACAAAACATTTCTACAATAAAAAAATATTCTATAGAGTAAAAGTAAAAACGAAAGAAATAAAAAGTAAAAAAAAGTTGTTTTTCATACACAGAAGATTAATTGAATTTAGTTTCATTTTATTGTTATCAAAAATTGGAGAAACAAATAAATTGATTGTTGAGAATGTGAAATCACAGGCGAAAATTTGATGTGATTCTGGCAATAATTAATTTTATTTGAATTCTAATTTTCTTGTATGAGCAAAACAAATATTTGCTTTTTTTTAAACTATTCATTTACAAAGAGATTTAATTAACATATTTTAATAGCATACTTGATAACATATATTCAGTTTCTTTCGATCTTCTTTACTTTTACTAGCGCAGCTAATCTGTTCAGCATTTGATTTTCACCAATACAATGATGACTAGTCTCTACAATTCGGTTATTATAACCGATAAAAACATTCCAACCTGCTGTTATTTGCTTTTAACAATTTCGTTTATTAGCAATAAAAATTTTATTTACAAAATTTAAATGGTTGTTTTAAATCTTAGGTGTAGACATCACATTTACTGTTTTACTATTTTCACAGTTAGTTTACATATTAATAATTTTTAATGCATACATACATACATATGTATAAATGCATTGGAGTAGCTCGTTCTGAAAACTATCGAATTTTAAAATTGGAAAATTTGCTTTTCATAAGCATAAATATAGTCGAAAGGAAGAAGAAGGTCAAAATTTCTGAACTTTAACTGAGATTGTTAATTTTCACTGAACTCTGAACTACGAATTTATCCTAATTCTAAAATAAATAAATGCTTTCGAAAAATATGTACAAACATAGTGAACAATAGCCTGACCGCGATTTGTTAGGAAATTTCCTTTGTTACCTAGAAAAAAACACTTAAAAATTTTAACACTATGTTCTCACTGAGCCGAAATTGCGTAGTTTCGGCAAATGGAAGCTGCAATCGTTCACATTGGGAAGCTGATTTCGATTATGGTTTCGTTTGACAGTTTATTGTTTATTTCATGTTGTAAAATGCCGGAGGCTAATATAATTACTATTGCTAAATATTTTGGTCTTAACCATTTGTATACGCAGAGAATCAAAATGATAAACGAAATACGAAGTATTTCGAACAAAGTATTTAGTAACGAAAGCGTCAATTGTTCATATGTTCATTTATTCATATCTACACTCAAAAAAAAAGTACATGAAACCGCTGAAAAAATATTATTTTTTAAAAAATATCAAAATTAGCATTACAAAATGTAATTATAACATTACTGTATGTATAAAATGTATAAATGATGCGAAAAAATGCAATTTTAACACTAAAAATGTAAAAGAAATACATTATTTTAATGTAATATTGATATGACAATAATGTTGAATTGACATGACAACAATGTATAACTGATATTGCAAAATGTAAATTTGATATAAATTTAACGTAAAATTTGAAACTTAAAATGTTAAATAAAACACAATAAAGAAGTTTTTTGCATTTTATATAATTTTATTTCTGTAATAATAATTATAAATAATAATAAACGTAAATAATTCCGAAAAAATAACATTTTTAAAACAAGTTTTAGTTTATTTTATTTTCTTTTATTATTATACACTTTCACCTGACGAAACGCAAAACTATTTCAAAATTAAAAAGTGTTGTCAGTTTAAATTTTTAATGTTATACTTATTCAAAATGTATTACCAGTCTTAATTTTCAATGCTATACTAGCCTGTTAACATTTTGAATGTTAAATTTACACAGAATAATATAAATTTGACATGAAAAACGTATTAAGTAACGAGAACATTTTAAATGTAATTTCAACATTATAATTTGACATTACAATGTAAAACGAATTATTATCAATATGACAGTTTTAATGTTAATACAACACAAAACAGATCAATCTGATATTTTTTGCCATAAAACTAACATTTTTGTTTTTACATTGAAAATAACATTACAAAAATATCAATTTTACATTGCACTTTTTTTTGAGTGTATGGCCGTTCTTTTTTTTACCCTACGTTTCTCCACCTTTTCTGCCAATACCTCGACTATGAGCTCCTTTTCCCGCGCACTCCACAAATTTATTTTTTTAATATTTTCATTTCATCATATTAATCAAGTTGTAAGCAAAGCTAAATGTAAATGTCAGAATAGAAATGTCAGAGTAAATTCATTTTAATATTCATTTCAGTGGACGCATTCAGGATTGCATTAGATTTTTTGCTTGGTTTTGACACGGTTTCGTTGAAATCACCTCATTTCCGTGCTTCGTTTTTTTATATGCCGAAATAGAGCATTTCAACTCACCCGAAAACATGGAAATGATCGGAACTGCTCAATTTAAGCTCAGTAGGAACATACCATAAGCCAACCTGGGAATAACTGAACGGCCCGAAAACTGGTTTAAGTTGAATAAAGGCTGTTTCATTAAAATTTTGATTTTTTCGGTGTTTTTCTTTAAACAAAATGCTAAAACACTCGAATATTAATATGAAATTGTGAATTTAATATTAAAAATTGAAGTGTGGAACAAGTTATAAATTTTGAGATTTTGTATGCGGCAGATATATATTGCGATATGAGTCAACAACTTGCAATATAAACTGAACTTCTTCATTGTCGCGCGTTAAAATACAGTTACAATCTTCCATAAATATAACGCCACGCTCTGCAGCATCGTTAACGACGAATACAGAAACAAAGAATCCCAAAATTATTTAATAAAGTGGTACGCACGCAAATTCAAATACTGATTGGTGCATCCTTGATGTAAAGTTTAACAACAAAAATTGAGATACCTGGAACATTAATGACCTCTCTCGCAGTCAAATCGAATTGGGCACGAAACAGGAAAATTTTCAGACAATAAATTGATTTCGATATAACGTCGCCTGAGAATTGATTTGGCGTATGTGTATAAGTATTCGTATGCCTATACGCCAAATCAATTCTCAGGCGACGATAAATCAAGCGTGACACTGCATTTAGACTGCCCGGACGAATGAAAATTCTTTAGCGTAGAAATTGTAGCTAATAAATTTTCATTGACACAAACATTTACACCGGCCGAACATTAGCTCCAAACAAATATCAGAAGCCATCTTGTTCGTTCGCTCGGTGTGGATAGCACAGAACAGCAACACTGCATTCGCACTACTCGAACGATGAGTTTTTCATTGGTTACATACGTTAACACCGCCCGAACATTATTCCTATTGGTCATAGCTTTCTGCTGATCTTACATTCCGTTAGCCGAATCCACCTACAATTGGATTTTTTGAGGTATGTTGATGCAATTTCGCTCTTGACAGTACTTAATGGTAATTAGGCAAAGCTGTGAGACTTTCTCCGCACTGGTTTCACAAGATTTGAGGTTGTTATGACCGAGTTGAGAGCTCTAAGGTTTTAGGTGTAAATGTTTCAAGGTATATTTACTAAGGTATATTCCTTAATCATGAGGAATATTTCTGCCGAAGAAAGTATGCAAGTATTCCGAGCCATTTACCATCTATTAACAGTTTTAGAAAAATTCTTACTAAAAACTCTCAAAAGGGGGAAAAGTAATGGAATTCAACATATTCTAATTTGTAGTTCTGTGTTATTGTAGATTCGTTTTCGATCAAGTATAAAATGTTTGCACTCGTGGATTTCATCTCATACAATTTGTCCTCCCCGAATACATGTTAGAGCTCGTACTTGAATCTAAGCATGATATTTCTTTTGTTCGCCGCCTACAGGCTTAAAATCTACCACAAAAATTATAAAAATGAGGTCCGATTTTATCTTCGCACCATTGATCTCCCATTCGATGACCTTTTCAGATGGTGCTCTGGATTCTGTGCATCTAGTATTGATGCAGCTTACTCTCGTTAAATTGTAATTCCAAATTTTAACGGAAAAAGGGATAAAGATGCAGTGGTCTTAGTAACGCAACATTTTATATTCAACATATTTAGATTGGATACGTTTCATGCCTAGAAATTGAAGTTAATAGATATTTTAGTTGTTTGAGCATCTCTAATGTATTTAGGTACATACATACATACATATACCATATACATAACAACGTTGCAACAGTTAACAATTTATTATACCATTCAATTAAAATCTTGCACTTTCATCAAATTTTTTGATTGACATGACGCTTGTAATTGTAACAATATTTCAATTCAATCATAACGGTATAAATAAATGAATATACAAACTAACAAAACGCTTGTGCCACACTTATGTCATGCTTATTGAAATAATGAAGAGTGAAATGCTCATACGATGCGATACGATAGCCGGGATTGCAAACACAAACAACAAATTGTCAACAACTTTTAATAAAACTGACAAATGTGTATAAACAAATACGAGTTCATATAAACTGTACAGATGTGGATTAAATTTCATTCATAAAAATAAAAATTTTATTACGTAGCTTTAGTTTAAATAACAAATTACATTAAAAAAAAAAAAACAAAAATAAATAAATAAAAAGCAAAGATCATAAAGCGCACGCCAACTACCAGCTACCAACTTTGCAGCCAACGTACAAAACGAAACCGACCTTTTTTTTATTAGGGTCTCTACCTCTAGCTCTTACTTTGTCTCTGTTTACCTATCTGCTTGTCTACCTGTTCATAACAAAATGTATTTGCGCGCATGTGCACCGCATATAAACATGAGTTGACAGATTTTTGACAATGACATTTAATAGGAGGGTATCTGATTAATATCTATCATGTAGAAACTCATACTGTTGTGTAGTAAGCAGTGGCGGATTCAGAGAGAGGAACTATGGGAACTGTAGCCTCTCCCAAAAGTGCGAGTACTTATATGTAATCTATGAAAATCATTTTACAGTGCAACTGCACTTAAATACAATACATTCGAACTACATTAAATCTAGTTTTTGGTTTGATTTTTGCAGTGAATTTTAGTCTGATATTTGGTTTATTCCATTTTTGATCAGAATTCTGGTTTAATTGTTTATCTACATTTTGTTTTGATTTTAGATCTGAATTTTAATCTGAATTTGGTTTGAGTTTTAATCCATTTTTAGTCTTAATTTTGATTTGCTTTCGGTCTGTGCTTGAGATCTTTCTGTTCTGAATTTGGGTGCAACTCTTACTTTAAATTTTTGTCCATATTTTGGTCTGAGTTTTAGTCAGCGTTTGATCTGAATGTTGGTCTATATTTTGGTTAGCTTTTAATTTGTATTTGGCGTCTTTTTGTCCTGTTTTGATCTAACTCTTAGTTTGAGTCGTGGACGAAATTTTGATCTGAATTGGCTTGATTTTGATACGAGTTTTAAGTCTCAATTTCAGTCCGAAACTGGTCTGAATTTTGTATAAAAAATTTTGGTCTGAATTCAGTTGGAATTTTGATTCAGTTTTTGTTTAATTTGTTGTCTGAATCCAGTCTAAAGTTTTGTCTGCTTTTGGTCTGTATTTGAGTTTTTGAATATTCTATTTGAATATTTATTAGATATTTCCACTGAATTTTTATCTGAATTTTGGTTTTCTTTTGGTCGGTTTTTAGCCTTGTTTTGACCTAAAGTTTTGTCTAACTATTTATCTGAGTTGTGGTCTTAATTTTGGTTTAAATTTTTGGTCTGATTTTTTGAAACGATTTTGGCTTGGATTCGGTGTGAATCTCGGGTTGTTACTCTGAGTTTAGTGCTGAATTTGGTCTCATTTTGATCTTATTTTGATTTGATTTTTGTTAGAATTTTGGTTCGATTTGTGGTCTAAATTTCGGTCTAAATTTTGGTCGGATTTTTAGTCAGAATTTTGTTTTGAATTTAGTCTGATTTTTTAGTCAAGGTTTTGGTCTGAGCTTGGCCTCATTTTAATCTAAGTTTTGATTAGCATTTTCGGTCTGAATTTTGATTTTAATTGGGTCAGAATTTTGATCCTTTTCTTGGTTTGAGCTTTGATCTGAAAATTGGTCTGAATTCTAGTTAGAATTTTGTTCCAAATTTCAGCATAAATTTCGATCCGGTTTGAATTTTGGTCTCAGTTTTGTTCCTTTTTTTTTTTTCATTTTTGGTCTGTTTTTTGTGCGAACATTGATAAAATTTTTCACTGATTTTTCGTCTACGTCTGGGTTTGATCTGTATTTTGGATTATATTAAGTCTGATATTTATCCCATAATTTAGTAAAATCAGTCCTCCCCAAACCCGAATCTTAGAACCGCCACTGATAGTAAGTAATTGTATTATGTAGTCATGATAGCAAATTATTTAATTTTACTCTAAATTATGGCATAAAGTTGAACTTTAATTGCAAGAAAGCATAGCGTGGTAGCATTTGTACTCATGCAATTCAAAGATGTAACATTATTTGTGCACATACATACATATTTACATACATATGAGTATATGCGACTACTTGGTCTACGGATCTTACTCACTGTATCAGTGGAGATATTACAAATATACGTGAATTTTTTAAAATTAATTATTAAAATACCTATGTATGTATAGTTAACTATGATTGTATTTCGAAAATTGAAATTCACATTGGAATCATATTCAAAAAGTGGACGCTTCATGGTATTATTATAATTATTATTATTAATATTTGTTATTGTTACTGCTGTTGTTGCTATTGCATGGTTTAAGCGATTATATAAAAGTAAATTTTTTTATTTATCATTTGCGTTACTTTGAAGCTTTTTTCATATAGTGAAAATCTTCTTCTGAGTTTTGGTTACTTTTTTGAGATTTTTTTTTTTTCTAGTTTGCAAATGAAGCAACAATTTTGTTAATTGGTGAAAATGAACACAATATGCATAAATATGTATATAATTGTTGAGGTTAATGCTAAAAAATATTAAAAAAGGTTGATGAGTTATTTACGAATAGCAACGAAACGAAAATTGAAAGTAGATAATATATATCTCATTTGTACATTTGAATGTAACCTGAGGCTTGGGAAAGTACACACATTGATACATACTTACATGTATGGAGAAAAAAATTTTAGTACCAACTCATTAGAAATGCTTTTATAATTTATTTTATTATTATTTTATACATCACACGCAATAAATAAGTTTTTAGAATTGGCTGCTCTAGCCTCACTCAACGAGTTCAGTCTAAGTCGCCAAATTATAGAAGGTATCTGTCCCATATTTTTTTTATTTATTGAATCATAATATTATACAAATTAAAATGCAATATATACGTTAAAAAAATTTCAATCAAAAAACCTTTTCACTTGTTGGCAAATAAATAGATACGATAATTTAGCGAGTCACGGTTCGATATATTTCGATATGTGAGTCATAGTGAGATAATTTAATTTTTTTTTCATATTTTTCTATATTTTACAATTAACTACATATCTGCAGTCACAAGGCATAATAGCATAAGTGTGTTTTTTGAATTTTACAGAAGAGCACTTCGAAGATTCAAATGCTAATAGAAATCAATTTGAGTTGTGCTATTTTTCGTTTAATATCTCGTAAACCATTGAACCGATATTCATAAAATTTTGACATAATATGAAATCGGATATGAAGATTTCAATTATGATGTTAACTCGAATTCGACAAAACTCGAGTTGTGTTGTTATGCCTTGTAACCACAGATATGTAGGTAAACAAATAAATTATTTCATTACAAGGAAGTTTCGACTATAAAAAGTTTTGTACTTTGGCACTAAAATTTAAAAGGACTCAAAGAATTTACCTATTGAACTTTTCGAACTATTTGAAATGAAAAATGCGAATAAATCATTTTATAAGCATATAATTCCCAATTTATAATATAAGTATGAATTCCCAGCAAGCTGCATTCCCTGCATACATCTTTAGTCCATTGCGTAAATCACATTTTCTGTTTCAAATTGTGGAAAGCTTTGAAAGCTTCTCTTTGCCAAATCCAACGAGGTCCCAATCTATTTTTCTGCATCTGTTAATTAATACTAACGACCATAAAAAATGTTAAAAAATTTATATTTTTTGATTTTTAAGGGAAAATTCACTTTGATGCCCCGTGAACATTTTTTTAAAAAATTTTCTTTTTTAAATTTGTGGGAAAACTTTGTTTTTTTTCATCATAATCTGATGAAGATTGAGCCATCTATGATGATTCAAATATATGCATGTTCTTGGAAAATATGAAACTATGCAAATTTTTAACCACCTCTCACTTTTAAACGTTATGTCATTTTGGCAAAATTTAAATGCAAATGTAAATATCTAAGAATGACTCTATAAAATAGGTTTTCGCATTATTTCCATACCATTTGAAAAATAATTTAATATAAACTTTGGAATAAATTCGTCTGCATTTATTGTTAGGTTCCCGGCTAGGATATTGTTTATTGTCCATTTTACTGTCTTTTACAAATTGGGGCTTTGGTACTATAGATCTTATTGGTCGTAGTGCCCAACTTTCGGGTCAACCCATCCTTCAAATAATAATAATAATAATTGTGATCGAATGGGTTTTTTCCGAAATTTTTCTGTGGTACTAAAAGAGTGTATTTACAAAATGTGTATTCAATCCTGGAATCTTAAGGATTCGCAAAATTGAGATTTTGTCATGAAATAGCAAGCCTAAGAGGTTTTAAACAATTGAGTTTCCTCTATACATTTGTACGTTGAATCCAAATTTTGAGGCAGAATTTTTTTTGTCAGGATTTCAAGAAATCTGAATCCAAATGTGCGGTAATGATCATTTATAGAAACTAGAACCAATTGTTGCTCAGTTTTCGATCCGGTTAAAATCATCTGAATTTTCGAAAAGTCTAACCTAAATATGTAAAAAAAAATTTTCGTGATTTTCTGCCGTCTATAAAATACCAACTAATTTTTTTTTATTAATTTCTTATAGAAAGTTTTTGATCCAATCCGGAAATTGATTATAATTGATTTCTAAAATAATTCTTACACAATTTCATTTGGCAGTTGAATTTTATTGTTAATAAAAAAGTGAAATTATTATAAATTGTTTTAATATTTATGATAATATGCCGAGAACAATAGAGAAGTTTGACAATATGGAGAACAATACAGAAAGCGTAAATTATATATGGAGAGAATAGTGGAATTGCGAAAACAGCAGCTGATGATTTTAATCATACACTTCTTTTTTTTGTATTTTCGTTTTTCTATTCAAAATAAACAATTTATGTTTTTATAGTATTTTTTATTTATAATTAAATTTGACAGCTATTTTTCTGATATTGATGTGTTTTTCTGTGATTTCTCTACCAATACTTATCGATTAACAGAGTTGTCTTCGGATTGTAGCACAAATTCAATACAATTTCAACGAAATTGAGCAGACAACTTAATTTCGTTTAGAATTTATTTCTATAACGAAATTGAGCAATTTCAACTTAATTTCGGCTGAAATTGAGAAAGAAGCCGCAATTGCTCAATTCGGGTTCCATCTGAATGGGCTATAAAAAAACTCCGTGTAAATGACTTCAATTTCAAATTGATATTGAGTGCCGAAATTGCGCAATTTGAGCGCTTTTTAAAAATTAAAAATGCCATGAAAGAGCGGAGGGCTTTGCGTCTCCGTGCAAGGGGGGATTTCGAGGGAATTTGAAATGTGTAAAAGGAAAACAGCAGTTAGTTCAAAATAATCAAATATAATTTATTCGTAATTATAAGAAAATTTACCTATCGCAATTCGATTTTCTCAGCTTAGCTGCTACGACCTCTTCGTGGCGTCTTCAGGATTAAAAAAAAAAACCTTATTTTTCATTTGGCCATATCAGACTCAGTGCATAAATATACTTAGGATAGGAAACTATTGTTTTTTTTTCAATCATATTAGAAAACTTTTACTCCCACAAGCCTGTGTGAAGCCATCTAGAGCTCATTTGAAAGGTAATTACACTTGGAATACGTACTTGAAACATCATTATGATATTTCAATTTTCCGCCGCTAGAAGGTGAAAATACTGAGCTAATTTTTATTTTTTATATAGAGGCTAAAAAATCAGCCATAAGAAATTGTTAAAATTTCACAGCATGAGCGAATCTCATGGAAAAAAAATAAAAAATAAGAAACCATTTTATCCTTTTGAAATTTGTTGGAGTTATGCTATAGAAATATCCCTAGGGGAACTTTTTTTGAAGGCGTTTTGCGGTGAACACAGTAACTGGAGTATAAGTCATGTAAAATAAAGAACTATGGATTGTCGGTTAATTAGTTAATCCAGCGGATCATTGTTTATTGTTTTAAAAAAAAATAGGAATTTTCTGGCAAAATGCCGGCGATTTTTTTTTTTGAGAAAAATGTGTTTAAATTTCCGAGTGTAATAATTCTGAAATCCTGCACGAATTCGCTGCTGTGTAAGAATTGAGATGCCTCGCCAATTCCTGAATTCTGATATTTTTCCACTGATGAATTTTTCCACTCGAAAAGTATTTCTTATCCTGTCAATATGCATTTAACGCTTCGTTTCAGAAGTTCTGTTGGAATTAAAAGCACTGTACAGCTCTTCGCGCTCGGATATATCGTTACTAATGCGCCTACGAATTGTCATTTAGTGTTTCTTTCATATTTTCAATTGGTCTTCCTTAGACTCTTTGGTTTAGTCAATGCATGTACATAGGTAATATTTTCGATGTAGCCAAAAAGTCTAAAGACGATATCAAGCGGAAATTTTGGGTCACTCTAAGATCAAGTCATCATTGGAACTAGTTTTATTTTGGGTTAAATTCTTAATCCGGAAATCTGGTGCGAACCCCAGAAAGCGGTTTTTGACAACTTTACGTTCATATAAACCCCCTCCCCCGCTTTGGATCCGCTAGTGCACTGCATTAGTTTCAGTAATCTAATTTGACTTAAATGCGCTTGTGGCATCTTAGTTTTAGTTTGCTTATGTTTTATTGATATGGCAATAGTAATTCAACAATTATTAAAAAGAAAGAAGTCTGAAAAATCTGAATAAATTTTTATATTCTTTCCGAGCCCTATAACTGCAAGGCAAAGGTACAAATAATACAGAAAAATATAAAAATAAATCGAGTCGTTAAAATTTAGTTGGAAAAGCTTTAAAAATATTCAAATCACTATAAATCTGTACATAAATAATATAAATAAAATATATAGCAGCATTAATAAAAAATTATTTCCTTCCAAAACAATTCAATATAACCAAAGTCGAAGATCAGACATCATAAAAAAAAAAAATATTTATGTTCCAGTCATTTACAAATAAACTACCATTTACTATAGGTGAACACATTTTCCACACTCGCATTAAAGCTACAGTAATGTCTTCATTAGCAATACTAAAGAATGCTAATTACAGTTAAAAAAAAATCTAACAGAAGGTTAAATATTTTTGCTAAACCCTGACGAAATATACAGAGCCAGTATCATAAACTTCTCTTGCTTCTCATCAACAACGCAGCAGCAATAAAGATAAATTGCCAACTGTTGATATCATGGAACAGAGCGTTGAATGATCATTATCGAATGGAATAATGATGTCGTGAACGATGAGGAGAGTAACTGCAGACTACAGTTGACAGCAGGCTGACACAGCAGCAGCAGCTGTTGCTGCGATAGAGTACATGAGTACTTGCGCCTCATTGTCAGTGCCACTCATGCTCGTGCCACAATTTTTTTTTTTTTTCTTTTTTTAACTACTAAATGAAAACTTGCATATCTTGAAGCACTTTGGTGCACTCACACAGACACTGTGTGTTGATTGATGTTGCTGCGGTTGAATACACTCAATCTTTGAAATTGTTTGCGTTTGAACTATTGTGAATAGTTTGGAAGTTACTCAGATTTTGGCAATAATTTATTCATAGTCATAAATAAGATGGGGGAAAAAATAATTGTTAAATGTTAAATTTTGAATAGGTGCGGTTGAGTTCACCATCAGAAATCAATGAAAAAGATGAAGTTCATTGAAAAACAAACAAAACCAAAAATGAATGAAAAAGAAACAAAAAGAAGCTATTCAGGTATTTATTCTACGATCTAAATAATCGAAGTGAAAGCGGCAGCATCTAACTGTGGCGCCCAAGGTTAAGTGTTGTCAGGTCAAATTATATTAGTAAACGGCGATAGTTTACTAGTCGTTGTTGTTGCAATGGTAAAGCTAATATTTGCATAAATACTGAAAACTTGTATTTTTCTTAAATTTCGATTCGTATTGTATTTGAGGTATGGAAATTCATTATTTCGCATTTGTGTTTTGTACCATGTAAAAAATGTATATGATATGTCTGAACCAGAGCTGTAGAAGAATGCAATCAATTGCGATTTTAAATCATTGAAGTCACATTCAATGAATAGCATTTTGCGATTCATTGAATAGCAAATTTGCTAAAGATTGTTAAATTGAAATCATTATTCATTCATTTCGCTGCAATTGACTAATTAATCATGTAGTAAAATCATGTGTGAATACGTTTTATTAATTCTTCAAAATACTTCAGGCATATAACATTTCGCGCACTTATTATTAGTGTCTTGCTCACTTGGACAATCATTTGGTATAGAGACAAGAGTCATAATGATAATAAGCAAAGCAATTTAAGAGTTTCCTTTGTTTGTTATGGTTATCCGCCCAAGGAATAAATTTTGGGTCTAATTGCATTTAATGGCAGGAAAAGAAAACTGCAACTGGTAATATTATATTTATGTTACTTCTCGGGATATATAAAAAGAAATATACCTAATTTACCGGGAAGTAACTAAGAGTGGCGCAAAGCCTCAAAGTTACAGAAGTACACCGAAAGTTATTATTTAGAGGGACTTTTGTAATTCTGAAATGCGTTCGATAATATAACGAATTAGTTCTTAATTGATTTAGTTTGTTGTTGGCATTTTTGTTTCTGATTTTTGTCTGATAGTAAAGGGTTTGCTATATTAGATGGACCCATCAGACAACACTATAACTTTGACAAGAAACGTATTTGAATCGTCAGTCTTAAGAGATTTTTGCTATGGAGAAGTACACACCAATCGAACGCGCCGAAATGTTCAATTGTGCATTCAAAATAACTTCTCAATTTTCCCGTAGATGATGGTTTGAAGCCGATTGTTTATAAAAATGGTTTGGGGCACTTCTAGTTTCAACAAAACGGCGCACTACCCCACACAGCTCGTACCACAATCGTTTTTTTGAAGTTATTGTTGATTTTGACTATTTCCGCCTTCGCTAGTTTTTACACCGCCTGGCTTTCTGGCTTTTCCTCTGGGCTAGTTGAAGTCAAAGGTTTATATCAGCAAACCAAGGACTCTAAACGAACGTAAGGCGAACATCCGCCAGGAAATAGCTGCCATATCGGCCAAAATATTGAAAAATGTCGAAAAATGGGCACATTACATTATTCGAGCTCAGAGCGACCCCTTGCGAAATATCATCTTCAAAAAATGATTTAATCAAATCTCCTTATGCTTTTTTTTTTTTTAAATAAATGGGTCCACCTAATATGGCCAACCCTGTACATGTTACTCTTTATTATTCACGCTTAGATCTTAAAGAAATGATTTCGAGTGACTTCAAATGATTTCGACTAAATTTAGTTAAAGACAGCAGTCAAAAGATTGCACTTAAATGATTTCAAAAATATATTTTAAAAAATGAATAATTATTCGCTGATAACAATATGATTAAGAATAAACTTTTTACATTCTTAATCAATGAATACAAAAAATGAATACAATTATTTTGGTAAAAATATCAAATGATTTTTAGTCTGCAAAGTGATTGCATTCTTTAACAGCTCTGGTCTGAACTAAAATTTGTAAGTCAATATCAAAAAATAGTTAGTAATTAACTTTACTTTTCAATCATAATTTGATAGAAAAATATTGCAGTAAATTAAATTCTGATTAAAATATCCCAAACTTATTCTTTTCTATCAATTTAATATGAATTTCAATTTAAAATTAATTAAAAGTAAGTACAATGCACCTACTCATACTTATTTATTATTTTTATATCCCAACGATTTTTGACGACCTTCAAATCAAATCGTATGTTGTCTTTGTTAAAATTTTTAATACTTTTTCGGTCAATGCATTGTAATACTAATTGAAATTCAATCATTAATAATAAAATTGAACAAAACTTTTTTCTCATTGTATTGACAAGTACAACTCAAAATATAAGTAGAAAAAATAAAATATGATCACAAGATAACAATGAAACATCAACAATCTGCAATATAAAAGAATAATAAATAAAATAAACTAGGAATAGAGAAAAGGCTTTTGAATTTAAGTCTAGATAAATATTTTATTGAAAGGAAGAAAAGAAATATTACATGATAATGCTGCAACAATACAATTTATGAGAATTATGGGGCAAATTTACAGATCATGGTTAAAAAATACGCCAATACACGCCCTGATTAAATCAATTTAAAGAATAAACTTGCCAAAAAAAAAGCGCAAGCTCTTGAAATATGAACTCAGTGCTTCATTTAGACACTACACTTCTTAAAATGAATTATAAAATATACTATAACTTTTTCAGAATTTTTTGAAAAACTTTTGATATTTTTTAAAATTTCATAATTTTTAAAAATTAAAAAAAGTCGTTCGAAAATTCTAAAAAAATTAGAACGCATTCTTTGATAAATTTTAAGATTTTTTTTGTTCTATAAAATTTTTTTCTAAAGTTCACCCGTCTTATGTAAAAAATTCCTGAAAGTTCTGAAGTGACTTTTCGCGTTGAAGTCGCCATTTTGCATATTTACACCCTAAATTTTGAAACACCCAGTGACACATTTTGAAGTTGAGGATGCATGGACGCCAGAACTTTATCAAATAGAGGTATTTCTTGATGATTTCATTCCGAAAATTATATATATTTTTCTTCTTCTTAAGCCTAGTTCCATTTTAGTAAAAACAACCAGTTCTGTTTCTTAGGTAATGACACCCAATCCGTATTTGGCAAAGGAAGGGTGGTTAGAGTAGATTGCACAACATCTCTTAATGTCTACGGTATTTTTCCCGATATAGTGATGGCTATGTCATCTGCAAAGACAATCACTTTGCAATCAGTTTCTTCAAGAAATAATAGAAGTTTAGAGACAACTAATATCCATAGAAGTGACGAGAAGGTGTTAAATCTTGTCAAAAACCAAACATGATGATTGGATACATACAACAGCTAGAAATATATTTTGTCCCATGGTGTTTTAAGATTTTTCATAAATTGTTTAATACTTGGAAAGAAAACAAAAAATAATGACGCAGCATTTCGTTTCATTCCCATTCTTGCCATTGCGATATTCGCAAATTGCAGCAAATTAATATGGCTATTCAAGCGTTGATGCGAGGTGCCTTTGCGACGTTACCAAAGAATCTGGACTACTGTTTAACTTACGCACTTAATGCGTTATTGTGACAGAATATGATTGCGAATTGATAAACCTGTGGCCGTAAAGAATAACAGCTAAAGTCGAGAGTCGAATGAAAACTTATTGCATATTTTTCATTATAAATTCTAAAATGTAGAAAGTTTTTTCACAGTTTTTTCGGATTCGACGTCAGCTGTTATTTCTTGTAGCCACCAAAACAACGGATTGCCGCTTAAATTCGTATGAAGAATCCAAAATATTTTCATTATTTTTTAATAAAGTAGTACCACTTTGATAATTAAACTATTTCGCATCCTCAATATTAACAATGAATTTTTTTGACTTCCCATCGATTTATACTGAAACCAACTACTATTTTCATAATTATTATTACTGGATAAATTTTTCGCTCTCTTAAAACATGCAAATAAAAAAAAACTAAAAAATAGAAATTGCTTCAGATCACAAGCTCAAGAAAGTAGCAACTTTATCAAAAGACAAAAAATACATAAATGAGTTGCAAATGTTTCACAACTGATGAGTATCATGAATGCACCCAATATAATTGAGCAAGATTTTTTTAATATTTTAAGTTTTTTTTTTTGGTATCGTGTAAAATTATTATACCTACATTTCATTAAAATATTAGTTTTAATGTTTTATTTTTTATGCTGTCATGGTTTTAAATATTTTTAACCATAAACATAAAATCAGAATGCAAGTGTCAAATGTACCTAAATAATTTTAAATAATCTCCAATAAAATAAATAAATTTATTACTGTAGTGCTCGTACTTCCCTTTCCTATATTTTTATTTAATTCTCTTATTTTCTGACAAATTTTTATTAAACCGTCATAAAATGTTTACAAAACAATTGAAAAAACACATCCATATACATACATACGTATGTACGAATGCTAACTGTATACAATGATTACTTTCTAAAGATATAAACCAATATATACATAGAAAAAAACACACATAATGTTATCTTTATATTTATATTATGAATGACCGTACATGCTCGTAATATTCAATTAAATTTTCAAATAAACTCTATTGAATTCTGCAAGCTTCTATACTTCCATTACCTCTGCAAAGAAAATAAAAAAACCAAGAATATATTTTGAAGAGTAAAAGAAAAAAAAGTAATAATAAGAAAACCAAAAGAAAAAGATAGGAAGTAAGAGAGAGAGAGAAAGAAAATAGAAATAGATACTTACATTCACCGCAATGCTGTAAATGAGCTATTGCCATGGCTAACTAACTAACAACTCACTATAGGCCAATGACTTGAACCGGTCAATGAATTTTTAATGTATCATCATCATCATTGTCATCATTACTATCATTATTAACTATCATCATCATCTTAAGAATAGAGCAAAAGGTGATTATGATAGAATATGGAAGTGAAATATAAATAAGTAAACAAATAAGCGTAGGCACTTTAAAATTTCAATAATAATTTGTTGGAAAATGCTTCTTTTTTTCAAAAAAAAAAAACTAAGTATCAGAATTAATGTATAAATTTGACTCCAAGGAGTTCTTTTTTGTGTGGAAGATTAATGACAATCGATCAGATGCTTTCTGTTCATTGTACTTGTGCACGATCCGTTCCATATTAATATGTAAGTTTGCGCTTTTTCAATATTAATATAAGTAAATTGAAAGATCAAAGTGTCTCGATTGTCATCTCATAATTGTTGAAAGTTAAATTGTAGAGAAAGGAGGAGGGCTCCGTGTCGCCCACTACCTATTCGTCACAGTATTTAATATCGTCGTTGTAGTATGTCGTTGTGCCCATTACGGACATATGTTTGTCGGAAGTGCTGTATACCGTTAGTACACCAACCGATAACCAGCAGGTCAATCTATTTAATTAAGCAGTAAGATCAGAGTGTTTATGGATACAACAAGAACAATCAGTCTAGTCCACTTGCTTTTTATGCCGTCTAGCCGCTACCAACTGAATTCCGAATAAACACGGTCGTAGATGGCTCGTTTGACTGTCGACACTGGTAAAGCAACAGCAGATTCGGACTCAATGAAGCATTTTTAAGAGCCCATTCCAGTAAGCTCGTCAGTCGCTGACCCGACATTCAAATAACTTAAAGCTGAATTTAGAATTCCCTTAAAGAGAAAATATTTTTTCGGGTACCTAGTGAATTTTTTTTTCGGCAAAAAAAGAACCAGAACAAAAAAGTAGGCACTCAAAAAAAAAAGCGGAACTAGATACTAAAACAAAAACACCTGGCTTATCCCATTCAAGACCGTCAGGTAACCAGAGGATATGGCGCTAAACCGAATCCGATAGAGCAAAACCGTGCACTGATTCGCATTCCTTGACCCCAGTTTCATTGTCAAAAAATGTTTAAAAAGATTTCATTGAAGATGACCTATAACAAAACTACTTCTATTTCCAAAAAAGGAAACAAAAATTTTTAAATCTGGGAAATCATGTTTGAGTAAATATTTTTTCCACAATATATTAAAAATTTGGTGTATTTGGACGAATTTTGTAAAAATTGTGAGCGATTGAAATTTAACAACAAAAAAAAAACACAATTTTTTTCACTTTGGTCCGCTACAGCACCGTTACTAAAAAAATATCTCAGTTTTTAATTGAGATTAAAGAACCATCAATACTGATTCCAAAAACCCTAATTTTATAAAAATTTATTGGATAGTTTTTAAAGAATCGCAAAAAATAATCTTGTGACCCCGGTGTCACCACGGTACCGAAAGGGTTATCTCATGTAGGTGCCTCACGAAAAAATGTTGTTACTGTACTTCTCTAAAAATCTGAATCCTAGTTTATTTTATGATGATTCCTAAAATATTTCGACTCCAGCGTTTACCATTCGTAACCTGGATCGTTTTGATAAACCTGTAAAAATCGACTTTGGCATAGAAAAATTGTTCTATAAGCTACTTTTGACCTAATAAAAGCTTACTAATAATGAATACTCAAAAAAGATTAGGTTCTATATCAAAATACTTGAAAAATCTGCTAATCGATTTAACATAAAATAAAGGAATTATTTTAATTTTCATAGAAGAATATTTCCAAACAAATACCATCTATAGTATTATGTCAATAGCTATCAGTGTTGTATCGCAGAAAAAATAACCCAATAAAAATTTGTTACATGATAAGAACCGGTTTAACTTATTGGACCTCGAGAGTCTAGTGAGTAGTGCACTAGATTTCCACGCGGGAGGTTGTGGGTTCTGTTCCCGTCTTGGTCTTATAATTTTCTTATATTCTCTATCAAAATGAAATGAATGAGAATTATAAAAAAACGCTCAAGTACACATCTTTGTAGGCAATGGCAAAACTACCAAGTGATAACAAATTGCTACACCGCCGTTCGAAACCGGTTTTAAACTGTATGTCCAGTCCAACCACCGCCTCGGTGGTCTAGTACCAGCGTGTTAGACTCTTGTCTCGGGGGTCTCGGATTCATTTCCCGGCTAGGGTATTTCTTATGTATTTTTCTTCCTGAAAAATAGATAAAATAATTTTCCGATTTCAATTCAATTCAAGGCCTATAGGTTTTTTGGATTCCTATCCCTTACATTGGCAGACGAGTTTGGATGTAGCTCATTTTGGGTCTAGATTCCGGAGTCATTGAGATCGACCGACACTGGATCAGTCATCATTGTCCACAACAGTGGTGATAGAACACCGAGCACTTACTAACACTAGATATAATCCGTGGGATGCAACTGGCATCTATTTACCCCAATAGTTCTGAACGCTAACATTGATCTTAACCAGGTCACTAGCATTTCTTTTAGATGATGGAAAATACTTATCCAAAAATAGAAAAATGTTTGCCAAAAACGACAAGATGCTTGTCAAAAGTGAGCAAATGCTTGTCAAAAGTGGAAAAATGCTTATCAAAAATTTGAAAAATATTTGTTTATTAAAAGGTTGGAAAATGCTTGTCTAAAATGAGGGAATGCTTGTCAAAATGTCGGAAAATGTTTGTTAAAAGTGAGAAAACGGTTGTCAAAATGCAGGAAAAAATTTGTCAAAAATGCTTATCAATTGCGATTGTGACTGCCAGGGTAAATAATGAGCAATTTGTTCCAGATTCAGCAAGTTGACAGGGGCGTAGTTCACTGGTTAATTTAATCAAATGAATTTCAATTTCATGACGATTATGACATTAATTCTAACTCTAAAAAAATAAGATAATTAAATTTGTACAATGAAAATTAATTTTGCTTTTTTTATATTTTTGAAATATAGTATTTGTAATATTTTCGTGTATTCTTATTAAACATTTTCTAAACTCATGGTAGGGACGTTTGAAATCTGAATTTTTATGGAAATGGCCCTGGCGAAGGAACCTCGAGCTCAATGAAAATCATTGGAATCGAATTCGTTTATGAATAAATATAATAAAATACTCGAAAAAATTCAAGAAAAGTGAAAAACTGATGAAAACAAGCATTTCCCATTTTTGGCAAACATTTTTTTAATTTTTGACATGCGTCTTCAATCTTGCTTACAAAACTGAAAAGCCCCACCTCACAAGATCCCCCCGTCTAATACGCATGCTGTATAAGGACAGTAGATTCAGTGACAAATTTAGCATTGACTTCAAAGGTGGCTGCAGTAGGGTTAAAAACCACATTAAAGTGTATAAAACTAAAAGTTTAAACTTATATAGCAAAGAAGATTATCATGTCCAGTTATTACTATGCAACTATTGACTTATCGATTCGATTATCCAATTTGCTTCCGCAATAACTTTTATTAAAAATTTGTTTAGCATTTTCCTTTTTACATGGGAAGTTACTGCGCGCATGCGGTCAATTATTTATAGCAACGTTATTTTATTCACTTATATTTCATGCATTTGTTGTCCTCATGCGGCAACATATACATGCAAAGATATGCATATGTGTTTGTATAATTATCTCAATCATTATTATCATTATTCTCAGTTTCAGCTAGTATTTTCCCTGCTATTTTATGATTAACTCATGCATTGCAATGATATACAGTGCGACTTACTTACATACATATTCTTATATTTATTACAAATAGATATTCTAGTAAGCTTGTGTCTGGAAATAATGATTACCCAGCAAACAATTTTCATATAAAGGTATTCTGAAAATATGCGATCATCACGAATTTGCTTTTCAATCACCAGTTTTCAAAGATTAAGTTTTCAAAGCCGAGCATAAAAAGTGTCTTTTGCACTTTGAAATGGACTCTCGTAGTCACTGAAAATTTTAAAATCTTTTCGATGAATTAAATAACAAGAGCAAATATTGGTTTCGCAGAATTTTACTATGACTTCATCGTTTTAAAAGAAAATATTTTTTAATTACCTCTGCCAAGTTTACTCGCAGTCAGAGACTGCAGTTGGTGGCACACGACTAAGAAATCGGCGAAAAATTCACATTGAGCTGAAACATGATTGAGCTGAGTATAGCGATCCATTGTTGTTAATCTACGCAAATTCTACTTCTGTTTACTTCACAAATATCAAAGTCGCAATGACATAAGACACCATTCGTAAAAATGAAAGCCACTTTCGAGAGCGTTATGACTTTTGCGCAATCTTGTGTACCCGCCAGTTCGAAGGGATTAAGTTAATGACTGAAATTGTTTGCTGGGTAACACACATTAGGTAATATGCATAGGTGAATTGAAATTTTTTTTCTATTTTGTAATTATGGTCATCAGCATTTACATTATGTAGTTCTTCCTATCTTCGCTGACATTTAGGTAAACTAGATTTATGAAGTGTGTGTATTTTTTTTTTCTTTTTTTTGCTTAAATTCTTATTTTGATAGAAATCTTTTCATTTCAATGCTTTTTCGCGTAGGGGTTCTTGTAGCTCAACAACATCACGACTGCGACAACGATAACTTAATGATGATTTTCCCCTTTGCCCATTTTTAATTATGTATTTCCTTTTGGTTTTATTTGAAAGACAGGAAATTCCCATGCAACATTTCTAAACAGGCAGCATGTTAAATAATTTTTACGAGTGAGTATAGACCTGTTTTTGGAAGAAACGCTATTGAGAAATATATGTTTATGTTAGCGCAGATGCCTAGAAGATTAATCAATTTACATTTAAATAAAGTAAATCCACATTTTGCTGATGTAAATCGAAGAACGTTGCAGTTATCGATGGCAAAGAGGTTTAAAAAAAAAACATTTATCTATGAGAATTTTCTTTCAAATCTTGATTCTAACCAGTCACACTTTGAATAACATGTATATAATATTTATCTCTACATCGAATATTATATTATGCATGCATACATATTTTGCCACTTCTAAGTTTTCTCTTTTTTAATTTTTTCTATCATTATCCTTATCTTATCAAATGCTCGCTTACTCTTGTTTTGTAAAAAAATATATAATTTTAATAGTTGAACAGTTTTATATAATTTTTTTTTAATTTCAAATATAACTAATCATTTCATTTCATCTTAATTTATGAAATGTTGGCAAAAAATTATTTGATTTTTATTTATTGAAAATGTAGTCAATACTTTTCAACTACTGCAGCTGAATAAATTCGATAACATAGGAGCCACGGGCTATCTGCTTAACTGGCGTTTCATTGGGACGCATGAATTTGAAGTCCTCCTTGCAAATTTCTTCTGGGGTGGTGATCACTTTGAGATCTCTGCACCGCAGCGTGACCGTGTGCGTTTTGTTCACTACCTTGACCGTCTCCTAATAAACCTCTTTTATTGCCGCCTGATATGTAACCGTTTAATTTTCTGGTTTCCTCTTCAATTCGAAAATTCGTCGTTCTCGGTATGGCTTTAACATTTCCTCCTTTCCATTTCCTATTGTCTTCAAATTGTCGCAGATCTTCCTTACCTTACTTAAGATGTCTGCATACGTTGCATCTTCTAGCTTCGTTATGATGATGGCGTCAGGTCTGGTCCTTATTGCTCTGAGCTTCTTCTTTCTTTTGTCCCTTATAACAGATTTTGCTTTCTTCGGCTCCTTTGTTTTGGTGTATCCGCCTTTGGACTTATCTAAAGTACCTCTACCGTACTTGGTCTCTTCGCGTTCATTGTTTTGCCATCTTAGGCACGTGTTGGCTCTCATCCTACTGGTGGACCGCTACTAGCCATCTTTCATACCTTAGGTACTGCGACCTGAAAGATCTTTTGTGCCACCCCCGATTTAGGACAAAAGACACTTATCCCACCTAACGAAAGAGAATTTTTTTTTTTTTGAGAGAGATGGAATAATTGTGGATGTAAGAAACGACAAAAGCTTTTGCTTATTTGAGACCTGGAATTAGATTCCAATGCTCTAGCCATTTCTTCTTAGTCCATTCCTCAATGATAGATTTCGAACAGGGCCCGTTGAGTACGCAGAAAGGATCGGTGCCTTGGTACATAAGCGATGAATATTTTTCTAGTCATTTCATCATCCGCGGTCTCATTACCAGCAATGTCACAGTGACCAAGTACTCAGAAAAGCGTAACTTTATTATGGACGCTGAAGACTATCAAAACTCTCTTTCACCAGTTTAAAAGAATTTCATAAAGAGAGTACTAAGGGAGCTCTGTTAATATCAAAAATATTACAATAACTGTGCCTTATAAATCTTTCTGTAGATATTTATTGCACAGATCTTAATTGTATATTTTTGGGCTTGAAAAATACTGGGCCAAATACCCAGTGTTGGATACAACAAAGTCGACAACAGTACCGCAATCCATCATCGAGTCATCTGTATAAAAATTAGGAGCAAAGGAATCGAAGTTAGAGCATTGTCTAGCTCAATCAGACCTGGACCTTGAATTTCTTACCAAAGCAACAACTTTCTCCCACCTCTACAGATCCGGAAGAACCTGACGATGAGGACATATCAAGACTTACAAACAATAACCAGACACATACAATACTACCGTCAATCAATTGCCTGCTCCAAGTTCCACAACTCGTATATGGTATGTCGAGAATTAATGACAACATACAGGACAAATGCCCCGATTGCGGACAATCCCCGCATGACACTCCCAAATTATTTTTAATTGCCCTTTACGCCCAACAAACCTGACCCCTCGACAACTCTGAATACACCCTATAGAGGTGGCCTCATTCCTCGCGCTCTGGGACTGACGAGCAATATCAATGAATAAAGAGTGTACTCGAAATAAAGATGGCATAAGTTGAAGTTGCTACAACAATAACAATAACTGACAAAAATCTAAGTTTTCCATTCATATTTTCTTTACAAATTCTGTCTGGCATCGATTTTATTAAAATTTTAAGAACTTCCCAGACAGCTGCAGCCGGCTGCTCCGAAAACATCATGATACCTCATATACTTTTTAAGTGGAAGTAGAATGTTGTGCTAGTTAAACCACTTTAAAGATGTTTTTGAGATATGGTAAGAGGAATTGTCTGAAAAATACGGCCATCATGAATTTATTCTAAATAAAATTTACGGAAACATATTTTCGTGATACTAAGTCTATATTAGGACTTTATATTTTCCTTTGCCTTTGAAAATGCCAACGGAAATTCTAAAAAATTGGTAAAATCAATGCCGGACAGAATTTATGATGTAATGCAAAATAATGAAAAATCTTTAAGCTATTAGATCTTTGTTGTCTATTTGGTGCAAATTAATATATGAATTCAATATAAAAACCTAATTAAAAAATATTTTTTTACTTTTACTCCCCTTATGAACAATTTGACAGTCCAATCATCATTTTTTTTACTGCATAACATCATGCTTATACATAGAATAAAAATACAATTGCGTTTAAACTCACTTGCCCCAGTATATGACACTTGAGTTTTGACTTTTCACAATATTCGATGCAAACCACAATTGCATCTGCGAATTTAAGTATGCAATTATGTACCATATGTATGTGAAATTATAAAATGTTCTCGGGAATAAATTATCTACGTTTGAATTCTTCTTTGCTACATAAAACGGATATCAAATGACTGGAAAATATGGTTAATATAACTAAACTAAACTTCTCTTGCATTTCCTATAATAATTTTTGCGTCTATTCCGTAAAATAAGCATAATTCTTGCATTTCAAGTTAACAAGTTTTTATGTTTTATTTTTGCTTACTTTTGCTATGTCATAATTCTATGCATCGTTGATTTCTTCCGGGAAAAAGAAAAGACCATGACCATTTTATCTCTGACATAAAAAATGACAACAACCAGTACAAGTACAAGAAATGTATTAAAGTCAAATGCGTTCATGCCTCACCTCACAGGCGCACAACTCAAGGGGAAGCAAGTACAGTGCAATACAAAAAAAATTTAATACAAAAAAAAAAAAAAAATAAAACTAACTTTAATTGCAACGCTTGCGCATGCGTACACATTTTAACCCAACATTAACTTGCACTTAAATTGCCAATCGCATTGTTCTGGTTCTCCTTTTCTCTCTCTCACGAGTGAGAAGTTATCTCTACTTGACTGTTTGGAGTTTGTCAACAAGCTGTTAACTTGACTATAAAGCTGCAGTGTGCGCATATCTCATAAGCTTTATCTACTCTACTAGTAACAATAGGGTTTGTTCCATATGGTTAAATTGACATGATTTCATCATGTCATTTCGTCAATGACGTTGTCAATTTTTGTTTTTTTGTTCATTCTCATTGTGTTTGCTTTTCTTTTGTTCTTGTGTATCTTTTTCTTTAATTCAAATGTATAAAAGAACTTGAAACTATTAATTATGCAAATGTTGGCAGTTGTTCTCGTATTTATAGAAATAAAAATAAAAAAAACAATTTACATTTCCTGGCTCTTTCTTCTTATGCACCTATGAAAAAAGTTGTTGAGTTTTTCCAGTTAACAAAATTAAATACATAATTTCTTTGTTTGAATTATTTGGAATTGTTCTTCCCACACCTTTTCTTCTTTTTCATGAAAATTATATGGGTGATTTTACTTTATTCGAATATTTCTAGGAATAAGTATATAAATATATCTACAAATCTTATATTTCCAGAATTTTAATGAATGTTTTATTTCTGTTTCTTTTTAGGTAAGTTCAACTGTTCACAAGCGATTCAAATAATAAATTCTCTCACATGAGGTAAATTGAATAAATACTTAAAACATAGGTCATATTTAACATTGGGAGTTAGTGGGAACCAGTGGCGGATTTAAAAATCATCAACGCTAGAGAAAGAAGGCTAATATTCAACTTGTATTACATATGTCATATTGGCTGATTGAGATAAAGAGATTTTCCTATGTGAAAATGCCAGCGTGTTGGTAAATTTGATTGAATTTGACATAGTGGCAACTAGGCATAAAACCTGAATTATAGTAGCGCGTTGTGGCAGTGGCAATGGCAGTAAAAACAACATCTGCTCACTGACACTGAGCTTAGAAATAGAACTAACTAGAGTAGCACTGCAAACTGCCATTGCTCTACTGCCAGAATGTTTTATTTTAATTTTATAGCTAAGTCTTCAACTAGACATATTCACGTGACCCTTTGGAGTTGAGGATGCATGGACGCCGGAATTTTATCAAATAGAGGTATTTCTTGATGATTTCATTCCGAAAATTATTTAAGAAAAAACATTTTTAATCAAAAAATCTTGTTTTTTGATGAATAAGTGAGCATAAATTTTTGAATTTTGATTTTTTATTTTGACTGCAGATTTCGAAAGTTCATAAAATTTTGCATAAAAAATGATATGGCTCAAATTTTTTTAAGTTCGTTTTCATAGTTAAGGGAGTCACTTAAATGAGCTTTGAAATTGTGGCCGTCCCGTCCTTAATGGGTTAAAGGGAATACTATAGTTATCATATGGCAATTTTGAATTGTTCCAAATTAAAAATTAAGGTACTAATATGTAAATATGTAAGGTAAATAATTATGAAAAAATGTCAAAAAAATTCAGTTTTCCTTATATTTTGTTCTCTAACTCCGGTATTCCTTAAGAAATATTACAAATTTATATATCGTTACAAGACGGTACATATTCTCTATTAAATGACATATAAAAACTTGCTCATCGGATAAATAAAAATAAAGTTACGGGCAAGTATATGCTTTGACCTATAAAAACTGGGGGGCTTCGGCCCTAAGTCCAGACTCTGAGTAGGAAGTTTTATTCTGCTTAACTAGACCTACGATATAATTTGCTACGAAGAGGACTTTCAAATGTGTATTTGTTGTTGTTACGATTGTTACGATATACACATTTTTTTAAAATTTATTTAAACATGTACCTATATGGTGTTAGAGTGAAACAATTTTTTTCTCAGAACCACCGACAAAATTAGCATCTGATGTCAGTATTATTTTTTTTTTTTGGTTTTTGCTGACTTAAAGTTGACAAATGGGATAAAATTTTGATGTTTTACCTTTGAAAAAGCATGTTATAACTCCAAAGAAACCCCATTTCACCAGAACTTGCCTAATCCCAACATCAAAAACAAAGTTTTAGATTTGAAAGACAAGTTTGAAAGCTCCGATTCGGTTTTCAAAAAAAATATTTTAACCTCGTAAAACATTATCAGCTTTCAAAGACACCTCTCTTTACCAAATTTTGCCCGAATTGATAAGAAAAAAATTTCCCCCTTGTGGTCACTTCAACTCGATAAAGCTAACCTTAAAAGTTTACCAAATCCAAAAAAAATTATCCACTTATTATCTGTTATCATGGTTATGCCAGATGTTAATTTTTCCAGATGGTATATAGTGGTTCGTTTTTGAGTTAATTGCCAAGTTATTCAGCTTTAATAATAATAAGTGCCAAGTATGCTTTTTTGAACAACACTTTATAGTAGCCTAGAATTCAAGACCTATAGGCGTCCGCTGTTGAATTGATTGAGCAAAAAATTAATAATTTCACAGCAGCTGATCTGCATAATATGCTTTAATATTTCACGAAATTATCTCATATACTTAGGTATTCAAGAATAATAAAACAAATCAAATTTTGTAGAAACAAGTAAATTATTTTAAATCAAAATCATTTATTGAAAAGAAACTTTTAAACCGTCAACACATTTAGAAACAATCGTTGATGCTGGGAAGAGCACCGTTGCAGTATTTCCAGGTGGACCAAGCAGACCAGCCTTGTTGGCTCTTGACCTTGCGGGCACAGGTGACGGAGCTATTGATGCTATCGGTCAACAAAGCGTTGCAGCTCAAGTGGCATTCGTTGTAGGAGAAACGACCGTTGGCAGGTTGGCACCAGTAGTAGTTGTTGATTTGGAAGATACCGTAATCGTTGGAGCCATTAGAGTTGGTTGGACCGACAACATCGGTGCGGAAAGAGCTTTCATGTTCGGCAATGCAAGTCCATTGGGGCAATTCGGATTTTGGTACACCCAAAGCGTACATTTCACGGGCCAAGGAGCAACGGTTGAAAACCTTGCCGCTAAGAGCAGGAGCGGCCAAAGCCAAAGCGAAGATAACGAAGATAGCTGCTTTCATGTTGACTGTAATAAAGTAAACTGATGAAGTTCTTTGGGAATTCACTCATTTTATACTTTTTTGACAAAGGTTGATTAAGAAAGAAAGATTATCAGAATTATTCTACATGCATAGCTTATTAAAAATATTAATCGAATCAGCACTTGAGTGAAGTGTTTTCTAATCGCTTGTCATCGAAATCGTTCGTTTAGAGAAATTTATGGAAAGAGAATATTCTGGTGACTTTTTTAGTGCATTATCTCAAAATCTAGAACATCGAGTGGCCGAAAAAACATATATTTGTTAGATTGGAGCATTTAACTGATTTGAATATCTGAACGATTTTTTGTACAGCAACTTTGAAAATTCATCACAAATACATTTAAAAGCTTATTTGAAAAATAATGACTGTTTAATATTTTGCATATGTTAAAATTATGAGCCTTTACCTTTTTTGAAGGAGTTTATAAAAAGTAACCAAAAATAATAAATACAGCTACGGTCAATAAAATAGCAGTGAGGGTTGTAAAATGTTCTATATCACGAAATCTTATACTCTCATAGCAAAATCTATGTCCTAAAGAAGCTTTTTTAATCTAAAAACCTAAACAGGACTAAGTACATATGGAATGAAGGATATTTGAGCTCCAATGATAGCAGAATGGCTGCTAGGATAGCCAAAATTAGTCACTTTAATAAGTTTTAATATAACTTAGTAGATACATGAAAGTTATTTCCAAAATATTGTTCCTATTGCACTGCTATTTTTTGGACCGGTCAAATCATGAGTTGTGAGAATTTTTTTTTGTAATTTTTTTAAAACTTTAAGTTACAAATTATTTTTGTCACAAGCTTAAAAGACTTCAAGTTGTTTTTATTATCTAAACATATTTAAATATAAAACTAAAAGATATTTTCTTCGTGATATGAAACATTTTTCATCCCTCACTCACTGTTATTTTATTGTCCGGATCTGTATGTACATTTATTTTGTATTTACAATTTTAAACTTATTTAGATAAAATAGCAAATTTCTTAAATTTTTCACACACTACAAACTATTAAAAAAAATCATTTAATAAAACTTGTGCAAATTTCAAAAAACTGTTTATTTTTCAAATTTCACTTCTTTTAATTTATAATACTTTTATATAAAATATTTTTTTTATATATTATTTGGTGGGAAAGAAAATTCATTTTACATGATTTTTTTACGAGCTTGTATACTTTGTTCCGCAGTTGGTCACCTTATTTTCTTAGGGTTGACTCGGTTTTACTGCAGATTTTATAATACGCAAAAAGTTTTTAATATTTTTTTCGACTGTCTTATTGGATTTTAAAATTTTTTAAAACTGAATCACGAGTTCTGGTATCTCTTCAAAACTGAGTTAAGGTGTCTTGCATTTACTTAGCTAGCTGACTTGCAGCCGGGCCAAAGCCAGCAAATAGCTTGGATGGAAAGTTAGCTAGCTGAATTTCCCTCTGATTTCGGACCATTTCAGTGATAAAACTGTCAAATTTTCTTTTGAAATCAGAACATACACCTAAATCACCTAGTATAGGCATTTTTAAAACAATATTGTCATCTATGATACTTTTCGTTTTTGAATGTGGTAATCACAAATAAATTATAAATTTACTTTGAACTTTTAGCCAACAAAAATTAATAAAAATGCAAATGAATTTAAATAATGAAACATACAAATTAAAAAATGTATAACGTTTCCATTTTTTATTACAAAAGATTCTTGTGAAAGTATTAATTTTACTTTTACTTTCAAGAGAAACAAAAAAAAACTTTCTACCATTTTAATATTTTCTAAACATTTATTTTATTCAAACAAAAATTAACCAAATAAGCTAAAATTAAATATGATTAATATTTAAAAGAAAAAATCGAAAATGTGTGTGTATTTAAGTAAAAACTATTGAGCCTAAGAAAGAAAAAGGAAAAAATTTAAAAAAAAAATTTCTTAAGAAAAAGCAACAGGAAAAATAGAAATTTAGTTTACAGTTGCAGAAATTAAAGTTATCGCTTCATAAAAATTGCTAATGTAAAAAATAACCATTTTCTGCAATTTCTTATAAATGAATTCCATAGATAAGCTTTACAAAAAAAAAAAAAATAAATAAATAAAAAAAAAATTATAGTCGTAGCAAAGAAAGAAGTAATTTCACTAGTTAAGATCATAATCTTAAAGTTTAATGTTGACAAAATTACAGTGCGCAAAAAAGAACTGAGGCGAAACTTTAGTACATAATTACGAATGCTAGTGGCTCATTTCAAACACTATAGAATGGAAGAAGAGGAGGAGGAAGGGGTTTGACACCTTTTTAGCTACCTACATACATTGCTATGAATACGTAACTAAATATCCAACTGATAGCTTGAGAAATTTGCTGTTTTGTATAAGAAAAAAAAAACAAAAAAAAAATTAGCATATAAAACTAGATTTAGTAAAGATTTCTTAATTGTTTTTTTTTTTGTTTTTTTTTTTTTTTGTTTTATCACTTTGGGAAAATATGTTGCTAATGTTGGTTTGCAAATAGGTAACATTTTTTTTCTGTCATTCTTTATCTTAAATGTGATCAAAATGACTGACGCTCGTTTGTCACTTTTCTCTTTCTACTTTTGTGACATGTACATTTGATTTGTGGAAATGTCACAAGGTTTTTTTTTTCCTTTCTTGTTACATATTCTTTTGATGACATTTGACGTTGAGATGTTGACGCTTTTGTTAGTTTCCGTTTTTATTATTGAATAAAATTTTCAGTTTGTATAAAATTTTCTTATTTTTTGATTAGCTTAAAAACTCCCACAAATTGTTGTTGCTGCAGAAAAAGAATTAATTTGCATTTTGTTGTTACATTAAGCGCCAAAGTTTTTTTTTAACTCTCTATCACGAAGTTTTGTTTTTAAACTCCCTATCATTCCCTCCTTCCTACTTTTGATTTTCACTTAGTAAAATGTGCGTCGTTTTTTTGTTTTTCTGTTGCTTGTAAAAAAAAGTACTTAGTTGTCAACTGGTTACTACTTTTCATTTGACTCGTTGACAGCTGTCATTTTTCTGTTGACAAACTGTCAACGTTTTTTCTCTTGTTTTTATGTGTAAACGTTTCAGGTAGTTTTCATTTTTCAGTAATTGTTTTTGTGTGGGGTTTTCTTTCTTTGTCCACAGCGTAAATTTTATTAGCATAATTTGATTTATTAACTGGGTGTATATTTTTACTAACTAGATAATATATAAATTTTATTTTATATATTTTTACTAATAACCACAAGGTATTTAATTTGTGAAATTTATAACCATATTAGTTTTGTGAATATTATGGCTTTATATTTCAAATATATTTGTATACAGTGCAACGTCACTTTTCGGGCAAGGCACTGATCATTTGGAATAAAAAGGTTGCAGGTAATCCGAGAAAAAAACTTTATTAAAATAGGAGGAGTGGGAACTCTACTTATAACATATAATAATTGGCCCTGAATCTATGTGTGTATATTAAAAAAAAATAAACAAAAGCTATCTATTAAGGAAACATTTTTGGGACACTATAAATAACAGATTAACAAAGGTAGACAAAAAATTGTTAAATCAGAAAATATCTTCAGGCTCCAAAAGGGTCTTTAAAGTCCCGAAAATTTTACCATAACGATTTTTTAAATTTTGTTGGTCCAAATTTTTAGTTAAATTCCAGAGCTCTGGCTATTGCAATAATATTGTTGAAAATTTAGCACTTTGGAGCGGAGCGCGGAGCTGTGGAGCACACTGTTTTGACCGGAGCTAGAACTGGAGCTGGAGCAATGAAAATTTAAACGCTCCGCTGCTCCGATTAATAATTTCTCCAACTACCTTTTGTTCGTTTACAATTCATTGTTTTTGAACTCTTCATTGTCATTTCTATTGCAGTAATGAAAATGGTAATTAAAATATTCCATTGCTAGTAATATTATGGCAAGAGAAATCATCATGGAAGTAGATCAGTTCTTGATAGATTGATATATTTACAAAGATCCCTAAAAATTTTTTCAAAAAACCCCATTAGAAGTAAGGGGTAGTTCACTAACTTATCTGGTTCTATTGCTATGGCAGCAGCCTTCGAAACGTTATAGTTGTTGTACGAGTTAGTATCATATTTTTTCGTATGGTAAAGATATCGAGTTGTGAGCCAAAATGTTTTTGCGACAAGATAACGCCTCGTCCCATTCATCTGCGTCGAAAGTTTTGGAGTCATGTACCCAAAACTTACGATTTGTTCCTTAAATTAGAATTTCAGGAAACATACATATGAATTTAAAATAAAAACAAATATTTTTATTAGGAAAATTATATGTAGTTGGAGCTCGGAGCGGAACCGGAGCTGTACTTAAGGGGTTGGAGCGGGGCAACCTCAAAATTTGGCTGCTCCAAAGCCCTGCTTTATAGCCTTTCAGAAAAGTCTAAATTTACAATGATTCTACAATTTTTAGTACTTTTTATTAATTTTTAAACATTTTAAACTCAGGCATAGCTTATGAGAAAAAAAAATCATTGATTATAAATTTTATTTTGCATTTTTTCCTGGTAACACTGTACAACAGAGTTTTGCAGGATGACTGAAAACAGGAGAGCGTGAAAGACGGTCAAATACTGAAGAACTTTCCTCACTGGAATCATATTCTAGAGGGTCTAAAACATTTTTTAAATGCGGTTAATTTTTTGGAGAACTTGGCCAGGAGGACAGTTTAAAACATCATAACTTCGATTATGATGAACTTATATTTGTTGGAAAGGTTTTGATGTGTACTTGTCAAAAATATACTCAATCAAATATTATGATGTTTTAAGTTCTCAAACATTAAGATGTTTTAAATTCTTAAACATTATGATGTTTTAAATTCTCATAATTTTTGACCAAAATAGACATTTTGCGCCTCTGAAGGCCTTAACTCTGAACTTTCATTTGGAGTAAGTGCGCTGTCGCTCGCAAAACAAAATTTATGAACACATTTTCGACTATGCAAATTTCACTATTTATTATTATAAATAAATCGATTATCATCAAATATAAACTCTCCGGTTTGTTCAGAAAAAAAAATATTTCTGGATATAGGGTGTATTTTCAACCTTCACTGAGATACAGGGTGTTTAAGAAAATCCCTTAGGAAAAATATTTGTCACAAAATTATGTATCATAACTTCAATAATACTAAGCGCAGAGCAATAAATCTAAGTTTGTTACATAGGAAATTAATAGACCTTCATTTTAGTGTTACGTTTGTAATTAATAACTTTTTGAGTTGGAAGCAATTACTACTCAAAGTCCAAAAATACATTTTTTCTTCGACTTTTTTTTAGATTTTTTACAAAAAAGTTTAGGTTTTTACAAAAACTTGTGTAATAAAAAATAGTGTAATGTAGCGCACTTAAAATGCGGCAAAACGTTGTACAGTGCTGATTTAAAAAACCATAACTTCTAAACAAAAAATGGACTCACTTTGAAATTTGCACATATTTTTTAAAACAGTACTAGCAATTTTTATGATTTTTTTCAGATTTATTCATGCTCCAGAACAATGTTTGCTTGCTAATTGTTATAAACAAATACTTATAAATAAACGAAATACCGTTATTTGGCGATCGAAAAAAAATCTTCATAAACTATCATTAAAAAATAAGTAGTCCTGAAAATTTCGATAAATTTGGTTGAGCAGATCCCGAAATACATCAAATTGAAAAACAAAACTTCCTAAAATTATTAATATCAATAAGTGTCAATAAGTTGTAAAAAAAAAAAATTTTATGAGCTAAAAATTTGGGAATCGTATTTTCTTATTAAAATCTGAGAAAAAATAATTTTCAGTGATTGTTTTCACGAATTCTGACCCTATTCAGAAAAAAATATAATATTATCTCCCCGACGGGGAATTGAACCCCGGTCTCCCGCGTGACAGGCGGGGATACTGACCACTATACTATCGAGGATACATTTATTAAGTCAAATTAGCCAGGTGTAATTACCCAAAGAATGCATACTATAGCGCAGTATTGTTTGTAGATTTACTCACTTTGGCTTATCTCTCAGAAACCAAATAAAAAAATTATGCATAATTAAAAAAAAGGCAAACAAAATCAAAATAAAATAAAATCAGCACAACATTCTTTTAATTATTTCGTTATCGTAATTTGCAAAAAAAAAAAAAATTATCAAAATAAATTAAATTTTTTTTTATCAAGATGAATAAAAAAATCAAAACAAAAACTCCACTTGAAATAACCAGAACAAAAATTTTTAATCTATTACAGATACACTTGAATTTTTCGCATTTTTGTAGAAAACTATAAAATATTTTAAAGATTTTTATCAAAATGAACTTTTGTATTTATTATCAAATTAACAATAGTTTTTACCTATATGTATTCATTGAAGAAATTGCGTTCAATGAATTTGTAAACAACATATCTACTACTATGGTAAATATTACAACCAGAATTGTTTGTGCCATATTCTAATCAAAATAATATGTAGTTTAAGTGGCGGTAAAAAAAAATAAATGTAGTTAGATTATATTAAAAGGGTAAAAAATATTTGAGGCACACGCATGAAAATAAAAAGATCGTAGGATTAGACTCAACTGACGTCATTAAATCTATATTAATTTTATTTGATTATTTCACATGTGTTTTGATAAGGTTAGCTTTGTGTAACTCCTTGAGTGAAACGTAATGATTTCTGTTTGAAAACATTATTTTAGATGTTTTCCTTAGTAAAAGGAATTTATTGTTTGAATGCTGCCAGATTATATTTGTCGATCTGTTGTCCTTTAATCTTTAATCCTCACAACCATATGTACAGCTAATAAAATAATAGTATTGACATAAGGAAGAAAATTCACGTCTTTATTTGAAAACCCCACGCGGAAGTGCCTGTACTTAAATTGCAATATCAGCATCTTACTTTTGGAAATATTCACATCTAAAGTCATAAATTTTAAACCAATTTTGAAAAAATCTTTAAAAATAGAACGAAAAATAAAAAGAGATTGTATAGCAGATTAGTAAAGAAGAAAGCCAAATTTTGCAGAATAATAGTTTTTAGAGCCTATGAGCGAGGTTGACAAAAAGATTGCCAGTTTTTCAGGAGCAATTATGACACATTTTTGGGGGTCCAAATGACCTCAAATTAGGTTAAGGGATTTATATAAGGCATCTTATGAGCCTTCCTTTCGCTCTTGGGTTAACTGCAGTTCCATCACAGTCTACTAGTGATAGTTCCTCAAAACCGCCCACTTTCATGACACCTTCGTAAATTCCGTCGCAAAATATCAACGGCACTGCTTGATTTCGGCACAACATGAATTATGTATTTTGAGCCAAGCTCAGATAAATCCAAAATATGTTCTTCTTTAAAGGTGTGGCGGTAGAATTTTTCTTCTCTTTTGACTTTTGCATGCACGTTTCATCTTTTCGACCATCAAAATGCAATGCCCTTGGAGCTATGACATTCCCTTAATTTTTAAGTTTGAGTTCAACCCGTACAAAATTTTTCTCGCGTCTAATTTTATTTTTGTCTGTCACGAGGATTGATGATTCTGGAATGATCTTGATCTGATCCTATATCTTTGAGCACTGAAGTACAGTACGAAGCATTACCGTCGCTGTCACTTACACCATACCGTTGGCTTACGAGTGTCGTTTCCATTAGCTTAACACACATTAGAGAGGTGAACTTAGAGAACTTAAAATCTGGTGGTGAATACAACTGGTCAGTATAAGAATCAAAAGAATCACTTTCTGATTGATCTTTCACTTCCGATGAGTCGCCGGACGTGAGGTCGAGCAAGAGGGTTCATTTCCAAGTCCGCGGTATTAATTGTTTGTTTCTTTAAAAATCGCTACGCAACGTTAACACCTTTGAAAAAGCTTATCTGTTGCATGTATGTCGATCGCTCTTATTCGGCCTACGGGAGCATTCCAGCAAGAAACCCCGCTCTTTTGTGGGAACATTTTGCTCCTTTGGATACGAGCAAGACATAAAATCAAGACATTTGCAAGGTGCAATTTTAAACAGTCGGCGAACATTTTCCTTGAAGTCATCTGCCTGTGATTGCAAGGCTGGGCTTCTATAGACGTGGTACAAATCCTTTCTTATTTCTCTGTACATTTTATCAGGGCCGTAGCCAGAAATTTTTTTCGGGGGGGGGTTTTCATTCGAAGAAAATATTCAGAAATAATTTTTATCAAACTGATTTTTAAATACAATAAATTAAATCAATGATACATTTGATGGACCCTATAAAATTAATATTTTAGGAAAAATTTTCCGATTTTTTTTAATCTTAACTTCAAAAAAATGGCCAAAAGTGACAAAAAATTCCAAGAATAATCAAATTAAATTTTTTCAAATAAATATTATTCAATGTGCATTCTAGTGCATTTTTTTTATCGTGAGGGACATAATTTCATTAACTGATTTACTTCCCACTTCTGATGATGTACCCAACCTCAAAAAAATTACCAAAAATAGTAGAGGCTAATTTTTTTCAATGATAAGGAACCCGGACGAGGTTGGCTTATATTCCTTAAATTCGTAAAGTCACAGCATTGAAGGAAATACTTCTAGTCGTGGTGCTCTGAGCAATAATGAGTTGAAAAATTAATTACATTTTAAGATTGTCTTCTAAGACTGCATGGGTTTTGCTAATAAGATGGGGCTTTTGAAAGAATTTTTCACGTTGAACACGAATCTGAGGTCAAAAACTTCCAATCAAGTAAAGTTTTAGGGAAAAAATGGGGGTTCAATCAAGTCTTATTTTACAAGGATCCGATAATTTTTTCTATTTTTATTAATTTTTAAACTTTTCAAACTGATTCAGGACGGAACCCTTAAATCAAAAACATTTACTGACCCAGAAAAACTATTAATGTAGGAGTGCTCAGTATCACCTTTTGAATCCGTAGTCAAACCTCATGTCGAAGAAAACAAATCGGATTTGATCGCTTAGTGTAACTAAGATTTCAAATTTATTTTTTATATTTGACTTTTTAGATAAAAAACCGATGGAACTAAAAAATATCGTTAAATAGATTTTATTTTGACTTTTTTTCCATCCATTGGCAATTAATCTAAAAAATTAGCATAAAGTTTCCACATTTCGGGGGAGGTCAGAACCCTCAAAACTTTCCCCCCCCTAAATACGGCCTTGCATTTTATGATACTCAGTTATCATTTGTAAAGCACATGAGTGTGAAACTATCGATTGTAAAGAGTAATAACTTTCTCAGCAACGTTGTCTGCTATCATCGAAAATAGCTGCTTTTTGTTTCTTCCCATTATTTCCTCAAAAATTTGTATTTGGAACGTCTGTCTTATCGAAAATTTGGATTGTGCCACAAGCGAAATATACCAACGATATTTTTCTGTAAGCCAAATGTGAGAATAAATGAATTCGAACAAATTGTTCGATAGTTAAAATCATTCATTTAGCCTTTCAATAGTTGAAAAATCTCTCGATACTTTTTATCACTACTAATTAGCAGAGCTGTAAAAGAATGCAATCAATTGAGGATATAAGTCACAAATGAAAAGTAATTTTTGATTGCAGTTATTGAATAACATTTTTGACTCTAGTTGGAAGTCTCCAAGTGACTCCAATTGACTTCAAAAAACCCCAATTAACTCTAAATGACTACAAGTGACTCCAATTGACTCCAAAAGACTTCAACTGACTCCAATTGACTTCAAAACCCTAATTGACTCCAAAAGACTTCAAGTGATTCCAATTGACTGCAAATTGCAATTGACTCCAAATGACTGCATTTTAGTTCAAGGTTATTTAAGTGACTCCAAGTGACTTCAGGTGGTTCCAAGTGACTCCAAGAGACTTCAAAGCAGTCATGAGTCATAAGATTTAGAGCCTCATGATTTCAAAAAAAGATTGCATTCCCTTGACTCAAAAAAATACTTTTCGAAATGAATAACCAATCGCCGACTCCAAAAAATTCTTCCAACTGCATTTTTTATTCTGAAGTCAAATATGTTATTCAGTAACTGCAATCATGAATTGTTGGTTATTAACTGTGACTTCAAGGTATTGCAATTAAATTGATTGCATTCTTTTACAGCTATGCTAATTAGTTCTAATGAATGAATAAAATCATTCGATAGTCAAAATCATTCGATAGTCAAAATCATTCAGTTACTAACTATCGATTGTTTAAATCACTCGATAGCTCCCATCACTAATTTAAACTGATCTCCTGCCTGATAAGCAATGTGTTCGTAGCTTCATTTCAACTACCACCACTTATAGTGATAAACTTTCGATTTGATTTCCTATAGGAATATGCCTTAATTTGATATCATAGAAATATTATTTGATAACATTCCATCAAAATTGATGTTAGGAAAACCAATAAATTAAATTAACTACGGTTAACTACACATATTAAAACCGTTTAACTTGTTTCGCAATAAAGAAATGTCAATGAGAATAAAAATCTAAGCCACCATGAAATATTTTGTTTATACTTTCATTTTCATATTTGCTACAAGAAACATATAAATATAATACACGTATAATAAACAACAAGCATTAGTGAAATTAAAATTCCATACCCTTTATAGATATAACAATATATGAAAAATATTTGTTTATTGTATAAGTTAAGTATCTTCGCATAACTTAACCATAATTTAAATAAATCACTGAGGAATATAGCACCATTTAAAATATAAAAAAAAAATAAAAACATTTTTATATAAACAAATACCGAAATTGGCGGGCAGGCAATATAAACCATTTTCTTATATTTCAGAAAATGACAATCTACATTACTTTAACACCGTATATGCAAAACTAGTTTAACTTTTATAACCATTATCATATAAAAAATAAAATTAATTGAAATGTAATGAACACATACTATTTAGTATTTATGTTATATCAGACATATTACTGTTCGATTTATCCATATGTGATTCTTTTTAATTTTTACAAAAAGTTTTAATGAGACAAATATTTTTTCGTTAAATTTTTATTATAATTATGTCAATCATTACATAAATTTAAGTTACCTAGATATTATAAATAATACCTAATAGCGATATGGATTAATAAATATAAACAGAGTAATTAGCTTGAATTGATTTGCTGAATTTTCCATGAATAATTTGTTTGAAAGCATTTCTTATCAGTAGATATCATATAAATAATTCGATACACGCCCATTTCGTTGGCAAACAGTTTTTTTTTTTTAAATATTTATTTGATTGGTTAAAACTTATCTCATTATTAGTTTAGTTTTTATATATTTAAACAAGGTGTTTTGTTTAATGATAAGAGGAAAATGTTTGTTGCACTCAAACTATTGCAGTCAGAAGTATTTGACGGGCAAGGTGACGAGGTATATTTATTTATGTGGGTACGTTGAACCCCCAGTTTAGAATGTTATAAGCATTTATTGAAAACTCTCAGTAGGGATTCCGGGTTCAGATTTGTGATTTGCGAGCTCTCTGGTCGATAATGGCCCAGATATTTTTTTCTTCCGCGAGTGAATACCTCACAGTCTAGTAGAATGTGCTCCGGTTTTCCGTCAGGACAGATACAGTCCTGCACTATGCCTAGATTTTTCATGTGCTCTCCCAGTTTGCAATTCCCTGAAAAAAAGCCCATGATGATTCTGAGTTGATTTTTGCTTTTTTCGGGTTATAACCGCCAATTAGCAGCTTAGTCTGTCTAAGCTTAGGGATCTGTGCCCAGAAGTTTGACCTACCAATTCTTTCCTTCCCTCCTTATTGTTTTTTATAATTTTTCTTCCTATACCTAGAAAGGGTTTGGAACCAATTTAATTCTAGGCCGCTCCCTTCTTTGCCATGTAGCCTGTATGTTCAGAGATCCGAAAGATGGTCACCTTGTTTCTCAGAAGCTCTATGCATTCCCAGACTCACTTCGAAGATGAGTTTAATGCTCTGTTTATGGCTTTGCTATCTGAATAAAATACTGTATCTCAACCTATACACCCCCGCTCGCCTTATGGCGAAGATTTCTGCTTGGTAAATGCTAGCAGTTCAACTCATGGGCTCACAGAGACTGGTTTTTGGTTCAACGACCATTCCTGATTCCATTTTAATGTATGTGCTTTGAAAGAGGCTTGGAACTTTTATATGTTCCACTCCTATCTGTTACTTGCTATAACTTTGAAGTACTTCTCGAAGTTATGCTTTTTGTTTATGCCATCCCTAGGTATTCTGGTCAGAGGTATTACAGCAAAGATGGTTTTAGCTCTCTATACTTAGCTAATAATTTTCCCTCAACCAGCTCCCTCTCTTGTTAAACCTATTAGTGGCTTTTTGGCTGCCGTATGAGACGTTAAGTCTAGCAATGTCTCCATGGCCGCTGTAGAATACGTTCTCATCACTCTTGTGATGCAAATGCATGCTAACTTCTGCACTTTTGTAAAGCTGTTTCTTATTGAGGATAGCTTTATTCTTAGCGACCAGGATACTGCGTTATAGATGTAAATAGTGCTCACTCTCATGGTGTGCATACACGTACGTAGCTGCTAAGCTTTGGTACACCATGAGAGAACTTATATTTTCTGTATTTCTTTTCTAGAGAATCTTTGAATCTAGTGTTTTTTCCATGTATTTAATTTCCTGTGTAACATTAGCTTCCGTGTTATCAAGCTTTATGGGCTTAATGTGCGGGAGTTTTCATGATATAGCGAGAGTTTGGATGATATAACAAAGAGTAACTTCGCAATTCCCACTTGCCATGATGACAATATCATAAGCATTGCCTAGACAGACTATTCCATTGTCTGTTAGCATTGTGAGGAGTCCATCAACTACCAGATTTCACAAAAGTGGTGGTAGTACCGCACTTTGTAGACAATCCATGGATGAAGATTGTCAACCTACATAAAACAGATCTGCCTGGATTATATGCATGTTGACAAAAATGTAAAGGCGTCGTCTCCGATGCATTAGCTTTGATGTGTCTTTCTATCACTTTCTTCATTGTTTTGAGAACGAGACTTACAAAACTAATCAACTTAATCCGAAATCAAAATAATGTGAAGGGATTTAATGAAATTTATGCTCGGGTAGCTCGAAAAGTTTTCACAATATGCATACTAAAAAATTATAACTCCCCACCGATCTTATAATTCATTCAGCTATGTGCCAGACTCTATCTAAACGTTGTGAATTACACAGTGCAACAAAATTTCAACTTTTACCTTATGCTAGAGATTTTCCGGACGGATTCTTGTTACTTGTACTGAAGACCCGTTCAATCCTATGTGGAGTCAAAAAACTTTTTTTTGTTTTTTTTTAATCAATTAAATAATTTTTTGTTTATTTTTGTTGGCTTCATATGAGAGCCTAACGTAATTACAATAACAAACGATTCCATTTTTTACTTGCGTAGTGGGAGTAACTTGGTTCTAATGTAAAAAATTCGGTTTTTGCATTGCTCTTGGAAATGTGTACGTCGTAGGTCAAATTCTAATGGAATTAGGAGAAAACATAATTCTTATTTAGTTTCCTAATTTCACTAGAACTCGAAAAAAATAACCACAATAAATTAAAAAATTAAATAATACGCCAAAGCGTGAGTACACATATCGTCGCCTGAGAATTGATTTGGCGTATGTGTGTAAGTATTCCTATGCCTATACGCCAAATCAATACTCAGGCGACGATATGTGTACTTTTTCAGCGAAGAGGTTAAAGGAAGAAAAATAATTGTCTGGATCCGCTAGTGCAATTGTATTAGAAAAGTAATGCCTTCTGCCGGCAGTTTTTTAAGAATTTTTGGTCGTACTATGTATATCATACCCAGAGAATTTATTTATTTTTAATGACTTTCTGGACTTCTTTTGTAGTAGATTTTATTGTTAGCAAATCGAGTGAAAATGTTTTATTTAAATCTTATTTATTTGAACCTTGATTAGAATTTGATGTGAAAACCTCATGATGATGTTCAGCGAAAGCTTCTGCCTTTTCAGCGTCTTATAAAATTTCCTTTGTTGCCGGCTTTGGCCTAACAGGACGTTTAGTTTTTTATAGCTTTCCAAAATTAACAGTGTGCTTCAGCTTTATGATATGAATTCAAATACAATTGTCAGATAGGATTTTGCTCGCACACAGGATGTTATACCTACCTAAATATATGTATGTATCAATTTTAACTGTCGAGCATGTGTAGATACTAATCTGCATTTATATACATATGTACATTTAGTGGAATAAAAACACTTAATGATAAGGAAACTACATAAAATTAATGCACGCAATAAAATGTCAACAAAATAACAAAACTTTAATAATTGCCACATGCTGAGGCAGCAGAAATAACAGCAGCCGCATATTGGTGCAAAAATATTATTGAGTTAACTGAAATTGGTAATAAAAGTGAAATTTTCGCATTATACATATGCAATAGCGAACAGAAAGAAGAAAATCAAAACATCTGAAATATAAATAATTTGTAATATGGAGGCAGCACGTTGTAAAGCAGAAAAGATGGCGCGACAAGCACATAACCAAACGACAACGATAACAAATGGACAGATCAAACACACTAAGTGAGAAGTTGTTTGGTAATATAATGTACGATGTCATATTGAATAAGTGAGCCATATTCACTGATAAAATACACAGCAACATTGTCTTGCTGGTATTGCTGCTGCTGTTGTTTTTGTCGTAATCGAAGCAATTTTCAATCAGAGGCAATTGAAAGAAAGTGACGTTTCGCACACGCATTAAAAACACTAATGCAATTGTAGAGCTCTCAAAAAGAAACTGAAAAGCACTAACAGATTTCCAGTTGATTTAAATTTGCATACTTGCTCATACCCCCAAACAACCGAAGTTGAATCATAACTTGGAATAAATTTTGTTACTATATATGCATGTATATTACAATTTAAAAAAATAAAACACACAAAATTTCAGTTCGTAATTATTCTCTATCAAATCCAATTTTAAACTGTCAAAAATCACTTAGAAGCAATTGTTGATGCTGGGGACAGCACCGTTGCGGTATTTCCAGGTAGGCCAGGAAATAATTAAAGATTTTATTTCAGTACACTGATGAGGTCTAAGCATTCCGTTGCACTTCATACATATACAATTTCTTTCTTCTGTATCTGTATTATTTTTATTTAAATTATGTATGAATTTGACAGATAATATTTAATTAACTATTATCAATTAATTTAAATATTCAACTTTTATCAATTCACAAAAAAAAAAAAAAAATGCAAATAGGTATATATGATATCTTATCAAACTCATATTCATAGATAATCCTATTTCAATTCTGCATAGATCACTATAAAAGTGAAAGCGTTTCCACAAGCTTCTTTAGTTTACTGAAAACATTTAAATCCCATCAACATGAAAGCAGCTATTTTTGTTATCCTCGCTTTGGCTTTGGCCGCTCCTGCTCTCGGCGGCAAGGTTTTCAACCGTTGCTCCTTGGCCCGTGAAATGTACGCTTTGGGTGTACCAAAATCCGAATTGCCCCAATGGACTTGCATTGCCGAACATGAAAGCTCTTTCCGCACCGATGTTGTCGGTCCAACCAACTCTAATGGCTCCAACGATTACGGTATCTTCCAAATCAACAACTACTACTGGTGCCAACCTGCCAACGGTCGTTTCTCCTACAACGAATGCCACTTGAGCTGCAACGCTTTGTTGACCGATAGCATCAATAGCTCCGTTACCTGTGCCCGCAAAGTCAAGAGCCAACAAGGCTGGTCTGCCTGGTCTACCTGGAAATACTGCAACGGTGCTCTTCCCAGCATCAACGATTGCTTCTAAATTGGCTGACGACATTTTCCATTTCATTGAATAAATTAATCTGTTTTAAAAAAATGTTTTCATTGTGCTGATTTGATGGAATTTTTAAAAACTGTTATTCATAGGGTTACCATACTTTGTAAATATAAAAAGTGTACAAAATTGGAGGTACCCTAAAATTCTCGGTGGTCTAGTAGGTAGAGCACTAGACTTTTACTCAGGAGGTGTGTCACTAGACAGCCACTCCAACGTAACCTAAAACTCCTCGGGAAAAATACCGAAATTTCTTTCAAATAACACAGAACTAAGGCACACATTTCCCATGAAAATTTTACTGCTGATTGAATATGAGTGGTCGGCTTCTAACAGAACATGAACAGAACTTATTTATTTAGGGGATAACTGAATGCATAATGTCCAAATATACCTACCTATAGCCCACTAGCAGTCTGAGATATGCTTTGATGAAAGCAATAAACCGATTATAGTAAAGGGGAATGACAATATCTTTAGCTCCTCTGATGCCTAGAATAATGATACAATATTTTTGTTAGCCATTGTTTTTTTGGCCAATCGATTTCGAAGAAGCCCAGCCGATTCCGCAGAAACGATTGGGGTGAATGTGTATAGCTAGGGTATTATATTGTATTGTTAGAGGTTTTTTTTGCTGTTGTATCGCGACCTGCAAGATTTATTGTACGCCCCTCTTCTCTATCTAGTTTAATCTGTCTAGAGTACCTCGTTCTGTTCAGTCTCCCTCAAGAATTTGAGTATTACATTTGGTACATACCCAGACATTTCATTCTTTTGTGGAACAGTGCTCCACAATAAACTGAAATATGTTTTCATGATTCATCTTCCTCATTATAAAACCTTCATATTGAGCTTTCCTCAACTCGTATTTTACAAAGGTGTTCTATGAGCCCGCAGTGCCCAGTCAGAATACCAGCTAATATGCGCAAACTGTTTTTGTTGAGACCAATGCATAATGCGTATCTACTCTTATTATAGTTACCTAGAAGAGTTTTGGATTGCCTCAGTCCCGGAACATTGGTAAAAAGTTCTTGCCCCTTGTTCTTCTCTTCTTGCCTGAGTAATTCCCTGATTATGCTATCTCCTATTCTATAGAAGGGTTCAGGTCCTAAGAAAGTGGTCTCTGCCCCCTTTCTAGCAAGCACGTCTGCTTGTTCATTACCCTCTATTCCTACGTGTTCAAGGACCCAACTTTATTCAAACAGTCCCTCACCAGTTTATAGGTGATCTCAAAGGAGTATAGTGCTCGAATCGCTGCCTGGCTGTCCGACATGATAGCCTTTCCTGTGCAGGTTGAATTACACACATATATATCGATTGCATGAATTTCAGTTTGAAAGATGCTAGGATATTCTCCCATTAGCTCAGAATATTTAATTTTTGGCCCAAATTCTCCTGCCACAATTCCATCCTTAGTTCGTGAGCCATACGACTTAATCGTAAACAAATGTATTGAATATTTATTCGTATTTATTTGAAACGAATCATCACTAGGAATACTTAACGAAAAAGTGTTAAAAATTAAAATTTGTGGTTCTAATAAGCACGATATATTTGAATAAAAAGAATTCGTAAACTCAAATCCACTCTTGTGCCATATTCTGTTTTCAAGGATTTCTTTTTCCATTTTGATACAACAAAATTACACAAAAATAAATAAAATTAAAACAAGATAAATATTTTAAATAGGTACGAATCTTTATTAAACACAAACTGCAGAATTACTAAAAAAATCACTTAAAAGCAATCGTTGATGCTGGGGAGAGCACCGTTGCAGTATTTCCAGGTAGACCAGGCAGACCAGCCTTGTTGGCTCTTGACCTTGCGGGCACAGGTAACGGAGCTATTGATGCTATCGGTCAACAAAGCGTTGCAGCTCAAGTGGCATTCGTTGTAGGAGAAACGACCGTTGGCAGGTTGGCACCAATAGTAGTTGTTGATTTGGAAGATACCGTAATCGTTGGAGCCATTAGAGTTGGTTGGGCCAACAACATCAGTGCGGAAAGAGCTTTCGTGTTGGGCAATGCAAGTCCATTGGGGCAATTCGGATTTTGGTACACCCAAAGCGTACATTTCACGGGCCAAGGAGCAACGGTTGAAAACCTTGCCACCGAGAGCAGGAGCGGCCAAAGCCAAAGCGAGGATAACAAAAATAGCTGCTTTCATGTTGATTGGATTAAAGTGTTTTTAGTAAACTGATTTTTCTTCAAATATTTTTTGCCTTATATATGTTTTGTCTTCTAATTTTTCTATGTCAATAAAGTGGGTGATAACAAATCGTAACAAGCATGTGTAAGAATATTTACAAGTGCTTTGCGATAAACCTAATCAATTTATTTTTATATAAGTAAACTAGCTTACCTGGCAAACGTTGTTCTGCCTTTTCTGCGAAAAAGCGCGAAAATTAAAAAAGAATGAAGTATTTGATATTTAAAATTGAACATTCGTAATGACAATTCAGGCTTCCATTGAATTTGGGGAAAAAATTCTAGATTTAAAAATGTGTCTCATTATTGGCACAATTGACATTTTCAAAAGTATTTAATTTGTAGAACTGTACATTAAAAACAAAGAATCATTATAAATGAAAATCTCGAATCAATATTGTGTTAATTAAATTTTAGAAATGAAAGTTTACATTGCGTCTGGACGACCAGAAAATGAAACATTTTTATTGTATCATCACCGATGTGAACTCAACGACCTTCGACAAAAACAAAGCCATATCGGTTGATGATTCCATTTGAACAAAATTATTAACCCAGTTGATGCTAAAGGGATCATTCAGCAGTTAGATAGAAATTCCTGCATATCTGTAGTAAAAAGTAATAACTTTTAAGTGTTTTTTTTTTTGTTGAACAATTTCATTAGATTTCGTTGAATTATAGAAACAATATTTCAGGAGGCTATATATTCATTTCAAAGACCATTCTTGAAATTATATCTAAAAGTTATAAATTATGTATATCCCAAAAATTATTTAAAAATTTGAACCAATTTGATATTTATTATAAATATAGCATTTGTTACAGCGCCACCTAACGAATTTTAAGACAGGGTCTTAAGATATTTCATAAAGTAGTAGAAATAATAGTAGAAAAAGGATTGGAAAAAGTAGTAGAAAATATCAATTTAAAAGAAGAAGAAAATAGTGGTAAAAAAGGTAGTAGGAAACAGAATAGAAAATAATATTAAAAACTGATTGTAAAAAAGTAGAAAAAAGGTAGCAGAAAAAGTAGTAGAAAAATTGTTAAACATAGTAGTACAAAAATAGTAAAAATGGAGTAGAAAGGGTGGTACAAATATTACTAAAAAATAGTAGTAGAAAAACCTGTAAAAAGTAGTAAAAAATATTAGTAAAAAAATAGTAGAAAGTAGTGGCACAAAATAAAAATAAATTGTAGAAAAAATGTATTAAAAAGGTAGTAGGAAAAAAGTAGTAAAATAGTAGTAGAAGATATTAGTTGAAAAAGTAGTAGAAAATATTAGTTGAAAAAGTAATAGAAATTGTAGAAAAAAGTAGAAGAGAAGTAGTAAAAAGTAGTAGTAGTAAATAAAAGTAAAGCATGGTACCAATCCCGCTATTTCAACAAACTGAAAAAATTAAAATTTTAGTACCGTACCATAAATGCCTACTAAGATATCTCATAATGGAAATTCAGGTTATATGGAAGGTGCCACACCCCCTTTGTCAATCCCACCTATATTTTTGTTGTAGCATGGCATTATCAATTCTCGTTATTGTACCAAATTTCTGTACTGTGCTATAAATGGTTCTTGAGATATACCCAAAAAACTATTAGGATTGTATGAGAGGTGCCATACCCACTTTACTAAAAGCCATTATGAATAGCTATGATCCATCCTCCCGCCTAAGAAAATATATTCTGAAAATATGATTTCAATCGGTCCAGTCGTTCAGAAGTTACACGATGACATACACACAAAACTCTACGATTTTATATATAAATATATACTTGGCGCATCAGCACTTTATGGGCTTAGGCCTGTAATCTGTTAACAGACGGAAGGGAAATAGAGTTTTTTGTTGGAACGAAAGTGCCATAAAACAGGGTTTCTCTTTTAAGTTTTCTCAAATGATAAATGTGTAATTAATCTGCAGTAAGATTAATTACACATTTGTTTTCTACTTTTATTTTAAACATTCACAGATTACTCTGTGCAAATTTTTCAGAAAATAGTAGGTAAGCTAAAAGAATCAAGATTCGAATTTAAACTCCTCGGAAACCATAGAGAAGAAAATTACCATCAGGCTATGTTAAAAATTTTTAAGGGAACAAAAGCTACTCCCTTCCCATTAATAATTCAGCTTCATTTATATTCGTTAAACCTCAGTTAAAAGACTTTTTCCTCAAATGAAAAATCTTAAGTCCTTTTTTAATTTCTGTATCCGCTAGTGTTGGGGGGTTATAAGATATAAAGAATTGCTACTTTCTGTAGTTTCGTGATATTGTAATAATTAAACGAACTAGATTCACAATGGTCACCGTATCTTAGTGGTTAGTGTGTTGGACTGCTTAGCAGAGGTGACCGGGTTCATACCTCGGTACACTCAAAAAAATCAAAAATGGAAAATAAAAATGTTTCTAGACGGCACCAGCTCTTTGCTGGCAATGGCAAACCTCAAAGAGTATGCGTATGAAAAACTTTTCACTTCGCCATTCGGATTCGGCATACAACTGTAGGTCCCTTCCATTCGTGTATAAACATAAACTCACACAACATGAGTGGAAGCGAAAAGCTCGGTCTTGGCTCTCCAGGAGCTGTTCTGGCATAATAGTAGTAGGAAGTACTACTAGATTCACAATGGCATTTATCAAAACTTTTTCAGTCATGCCACTTATTTCGCTTGATTTGATTTCCCATAACAGTTGAACAGACTATGTATATTGTTTTGTAAACACAACCCTCGTTAAGATTTCATCTTGATATTCACTTAAATGCGTATATAGTATATATGCGTATATCATAAAAATTGACAAAAATTATTAAAAATTTAATCACACAATCCGAACACTTTTTTTTTTTTTATTTTGGGCAAGTTCCCTCACCTGGCATTCTGTGATAAGCTAAAGTACTAATAAATTCAAAGATAAGAACGGCACAAGATATTGACTCTTAATTAATAAAACAGAAGTTATCTTATATGATACTCTATGACAAGTCATCGATTGTTCTTCTGAGTGCTTCAATTTACGAATTTTATAAGACGAAAAATCTTCCTATTAATAAGTAATTATTCCTAAATTGAATATGACATTCCTTCTAGGAGAAGCATTCCTTAAACAGATGAAATGGAAATGTATTCCCAATATTGTTTTCCACTTTGACTTTCATTAAGACTGATATTAAACCCAGTCTGCCATAAAAGTATGTGTGAGAATGATGAATTTCCCATATATTTAAAAACTGAACAACTCAGTGTTGGGATAGGGCCAACTTCATTCCATGTTAACAAAACTTTCACTCCAATCACCGTTTGCCAGACTAGAACATGGGTTTTAATTTTTATAAATATGTAAAAAAAAATTGATTAGGTTTATCGCATTGTACTTGTAAATAAAAAACAAAAAAAAACAACTTGTTAAATTTTTAACTTTTAACTGATATGTATTTGTTGAGATCTTTTATCAGTTATTTTTATTGATATTGCAAACTTAGAAAATCATATATAAAGCAGAACATTTTTAATGAAAAATCAGTTTACTAAAAACACTTTAATCCAATCAACATGAAAGCAGCTATCTTCCTTATCCTCGCTTTGGCTTTGGCCGCTCCTGCTCTCGGTGGCAAGGTTTTCAACCGTTGCTCCTTGGCCCGTGAAATGTACGCTTTGGGTGTACCAAAATCCGAATTACCCCAATGGACTTGCATTGCCCAACACGAAAGCTCTTTCCGCACCGATGTTGTTGGCCCAACCAACTCTAATGGCTCCAACGATTACGGTATCTTCCAAATCAACAACTACTACTGGTGCCAACCTGCCAACGGTCGTTTCTCCTACAACGAATGCCACTTGAGCTGCAACGCTTTGTTGACCGATAGCATCAATAGCTCCGTCACCTGTGCCCGTAAGGTCAAGAGCCAACAAGGCTGGTCTGCCTGGTCTACCTGGAAATACTGCAATGGTGCTCTCCCCAGCATCAACGATTGTTTCTAAATGTGTTGACGGTTTAAAGTTTATTTTAAATAAATGATTTTTATACTGTAATTTAAGTAATGTGGCATTTTTATTAAAGAAATAGATTTTGAAAAAGGATTTTTAATAAGTTTGGTGAAATTTGTGTGAATAGTTTTTCGAAAACTAATAGACTGTTTGGTTTCAAGTGGAACTGGATGTGACAGGATGTGTAATGTTCGCTTAATTTATACCCCGAAAATTCAATGGACTAATGTTGGAATATTCTGTAAAAGTTAACAGGAAGGAACTTTTCTTTAAATTAAAAAAACAAAAAAAATGTGGTTTTGGCAAATGAGCAATTTCAAGCCTAATCTTGCTAGCTCACATTATGAAAAGGATTAATGTGTAAACCATTGTGCGGAACACTTTTGCTGAAAAAAGTTATAGTCCATCAAATCAAGTTTCTTTTTCTACCTGCACTTTAAGGTTAGATATGTCATGTTACCTTAATCAATCGATTAGTATATATGCACATTTCTAAAGCTAGAGGTCTTATGCTTGAGATAAATTTGTTCCTGATGAAAAGGTAAATAAAAATATTTCCCAGCAACTTTTTACCTCCTCTCGTTACCCTTGTTCTTAGAGATTTTTAATAAACATTTTTAATTCAACATTTATCCAGTATGAAAATTTTCTAAAAATTCCATGCTGCAAAAACATTGTTAGACTGTGTTATTAGGCGTAAAATTAGATGGCTTCAAAACAAACGAAGAAGTTGGGGCAGGACTGTACGGGGTTAGACCAAAAAAACATATTTATGCTGGTATGGGCACAGGTAACTCAGTTTTCCTAGCCGAGGTGCATGCCATTGAGCTCTGCCTAAGGGAGTATGAAAACAAATCTGTGCACAGCAATATTATTTAGATACACTCTGACAGCAAAGCGGCTCTTCTTGCACTAACTGCATAACTAGTTTGGGATTGCCTGCAGCTCCTAACCTGTCTAGCTTCTCACAACAGAGTACAACTCATTTGGGTGCCAAGGCATAGGGGACATGGAGGCAACGAAATGCCGAACGAACTTGCAAGAAAAGGCTCATCCAGTGAATTCACTGGACTACGACCATTTTGCGGTCTACCATGGAGTTCCCTTACAATTAGTTAAAAAAATTGGCTAGACAGTACCTCGTTACAATACTGGAGAAAAACTCCCGGTAACAGACAAGCTAAATCATTCATGCCAATGATCTGTCAACGCAGAACTAATTGCTTAATTTAAGCAGGAATCAAATCCGAATTGCCACAGGGTTCTACACAGGGTATTGTAGGGTTAATAAACACTTATCAAACTTGGGTCTAGCACAAGACGATACGTGACGAATATGTAACGAGGAGGAAGAAACAGCAGAACATATTTTATGTCACTGTGAAGGTCTAATGAGGACCCGACTTCGTTACTTAGGAAATTCTATCCTACAACCGCCAAGACATTGCGGATAGTTCTCCTAAAGAGATATTAAATTTCCTCAAAGGAAATAAACTCATAGGAGAACTATAAATGCAATAAATCTTTGAGGTATATCACAATAGGCCCTAGATGGCCGCAGTGATCTGGGAACTTAATGCCCACCTCCTTAATAATCTAATATAATCTAGGCGTAGTGTATTTATTCAGGAAATTAACTTTTCAACTTTAAATTAAATCATAAATTAGTTGTTGTTGCACTGATTTTAATTTTTATTGTAAAGCATGGAATAAATCTATTTTTTCCAATTAGGATGTTATGTTATCGCCACTTGTTTTTATACACAATGGTTAGTTTGTTCTAATTTCAACAAATATCATCCAATTCTTTAAACAATTTTAAATTAAAGACTAATTATTACAAATACATATGGCATTAAAATCGAAGAACAAACTTTTATGTTTTTACATCAAATAGCACTATATGGACGTAAAATATATACAGCGGAAAGCCGAGACTTAATTTTAGGCTGTAGAATCCAAAATCCAAATTTAGTAACGTTCTCGAGATATCTTAGATTAAAATTTAGCCATTTTTGACTCCTTTTCTTTGTTAAATTTCGCTGAAAAATGTTCTAAAAAAACTTTAGTTATTCTTTATTAATTACAATCCAATGATGGCCCTTCACTTTTAAGCGCATTTAACAAAAAGAAAACCAAAAAAATGGTTCAAAAAATTTAACAGAAAAAGGTTTGAAAAATAACCAAATATCAGTCTAAAATATCTCACAAGTGAAATGCTGCGGAAAAAGTGAATACACCATCGGTTTTCCGCTGTGTTTTTTCAAAAGTTGAAATTTTACCTACAGTTTAGTTGGTATTAGCTTAAAATTTTCTTTGGTTCAAAATTTTTATGATTTTTCTCCAAAAATAGTTGTGTTTTGTGATTTTTTAGAGAGTACGTATATGTCAGGTTCTTATTTAAATATTCGTCATTTGATTTTTTTCGATAGGAATTTTCTAATTTTTGTAATATCTTCAAAGCAAAAAAACAAAAAAAAAACAATTTCTAGATCAGTATGATAAATTCAGTCCGCCTTAATTACCTGCAAATAGGTCCTCGTTACCCTGCACCTAAAAAATATATATTTTAATACTTATTTTAAAATACAAGGTATATTTCGTCGGCGTTCTGGTAGAATTCACTAAGTACGTTTTAACTGAATCATCAAAAATTTAATTTAAGGTGGTGCCGCTTCCATTGTGTTTAGTAGCTGACTACAAGGCAACAGTTGTAGCCGACAGAATTTTGTAGTCTTGTGTTTGTGTAGCTGCTGTTGTCAATGTGTATGGACCATTATAGAAACTAATTAATAAGGATCAAATTAAAAAAATTAATTTGGGCCTAGTGATTTCTGCTTGAATGACGACAATTTCATTATCAAAATAATTGTTTGAAGAAAAGAAGTCTTTCTATTATTAAAAATGAATCCGTTTCCAGGAGAAAAATTAAATTCAACTGCAAAAATTAAAACAAGGTAAATATTTTAAATACGAATCTTTATTAAACACAAACTGGAGAATTACTAAAAAAAATCACTTAAAAGCAATCGTTGATGCTGGGGAGAGCACCGTTGCAGTATTTCCAGGTAGACCAGGCAGACCAGCCTTGTTGGCTCTTGACTTTGCGGGCACAGGTAACGGAGCTATTGATACTATCGGTCAACAAAGCGTTGCAGCTCAAGTGGCATTCGTTGTAGGAGAAACGACCGTTGGCAGGTTGGCACCAGTAGTAGTTGTTGATTTGGAAGATACCGTAATCGTTGGAGCCATTAGAGTTGGTTGGGCCAACAACATCGGTGCGGAAAGAGCTTTCGTGTTGGGCAATGCAAGTCTATTGGGGCAATTCGGATTTTGGTACACCCAAAGCGAACATTTCACGGGCCAAGGAGCAACGGTTGAAAACCTTGCCACCGAGAGCAGGAGCGGCCAAAGCCAAAGCGAGGATAAGGAAGATAGCTGCTTTCATGTTGATTGGATTAAAGTGTTTTTAGTAAACTAGTGGGCTTTTAAAATAATTTGGCATTATATATAAAACGCTAAACGCCTAGCGACTTCAAATATTTTTCATAAGTACCACTTTAATTTGTAATCATATCAATTGAAGAATGTAAAATATCTTCGTTTCTTCATCAGTTTTAGAAATAAAATATTAAATGTTTTGAATGGAAACTTACCGGTTGGTAATGATAATTTTTATCTCTTCATTTAATACATTTATGAACGAATACTATAATGGTAGGCAGACTGCCAGTCTGGCAAATGAAATTTTATTATATAATCTTTTTGTATCTAGTATTTCTAATCTCACAATAAAAAATTACCAAAACAAATTTTCGATTATTTCCTACATAGAAATGCTACTATTAGTTCAATCAGATAGTTCCCATCATGCAAATAACTAATTATCGAACTTTATAATTGAAGACTCTTATTACACTAATCAACAAGGAATTTGCTCTCGAAACCTTTTTATACCAAAGTTTCGCGATGAGGTACTTTAAAATTTTTTTCTTGGTTTCTTCAATTTCGATTTATAATAAAAAAATTAAAAATAAAACGACTTACATAATTTTTTTTATATAATTTTAAAAAAGGTAATTTATTGTGTAATCACTTAAAATTATTTATATAATTGCACATAGTGTTTTTTGAACAGAGTAATCAAAGTATAATACTGAAAGACAATAATTTTCTTAATATTTTTACTAAAGTTATATTCCAGCACGTGACAGTTTTTTCTACCTGGATTTCTAATGAAATTATAAGCATTAAAATAATCACTTTATAAATTTGATATCTTTATCATGTCCCCAAAATCACGCCACATTGCAGTTGTTTCCAGAAACTTTCATTTAGTACAAAAAAAAAAACCCTTTGATTTGTTATGAAAAATCGGATACTGTACTTTAAAGCATAAACAAAATTTGTAAAGTACCTACCTACTAAGTACGTCAAATTGTTCAATTGAAAACTTGGCAAAGTAAAAAAAAAAAAAAAAAAATAGATATGCTATGAAGTTATCTTTAATATGGAAAATCAAATAATTTAAATCTTTTTTACAACAAATAAATGAATAGACCACCAATGCTTTCCGTCAATCTGATTATAGAAAATGATTGAAATATTATCTTCCATCAATAAAACATAAACATTTTTTGATATATAAATATTTACAAGTTTGCGCTAGAGAAGTACTCGAGATCTTTGATTTTAACTTGACAATCATCAAAAATTTATTTATTATGAGCCAGGAAAATTCTATTCCCAATTCTTCTTTCAACAAGTGACCAAATCTCACCGCACGAAGATTAACATGTATTTCTTCTGTTATCCTTTTGTCTCCTGTGGAACATAGAGCCCGCTACGAAACATCTTCATCGATTATGGTCCCTCACAATAGTTTTGATTTTGCTGACCGGTTTCCCCGACCTTTGTACATCTCTTCCAAGTATTCTTTTCCCCCGAGATCACCCACGTTTTCTCCTTCGCTGGGGGCTCTATTTCACTTGTGAAGGCAGATTTTTTTGGATGGTTTTGCAGTAGATATAATCTATTCACTTCCATTACTTCATGTTTATCTTCGATGCAATTGGGAGTTGTTTACATTTGGTCTATTGATCGACGTTTTGAATTAAATGACTTCCCTCTTGTTTTAGCTATTCCTTCCGTTATATTTCGTTCAGTACCGCCGGCAACTGAGATAATACTACCGAAATGGATAAAACTGCCGATGATTTCAATAGTCATGTCTTCTACGTCATATTAGATCTAGTTGTCTAAACGGTATATTTTGATAGATTTGGTTTTCGTACTGCACTATTCCGTTGGTTTTAAAACCAACTTTATTTGACTCAGCATTGAAATCGATGATTTTATTGGACACTGACAACACATTTAAAATAAGGCTGATTCCATTGCGCAGAACCTTGCATTTATGCACGAGTTAGTTGGATAATTTTTTGGGAGACGGCTTTACGCCTTAATGAGTTCCAAAACACCTTAATTTGGCTTTCACACTCCTTTAATTTTAATAAATTTACTTTTGATTTATTGCAGTGTTTTTCATTCGTTCACAACGATTTAAAAGTAATTACCATAGCTCATCAGTAGAAATTGCATTCAAAGTACGATGATGAAATGATTTCCACATCATCAATAAAGCTTCTTTTAAGCCTATCGGGTAAAGAAAAAAGCCGCATGTAGCTAAATCTGCCGAGTATTGTTTATATTTTTGTCGAACACTGTGATAATTACCGTACCGCTGAGTATGTTCAGAGTGTTTAAAGCGTCAGTATGTACGAAATGGCCTAAGACATTTATGTCATGTAAAAACATATAAGCGACTTTTGGATTTTTTTATTCTATATTGTTATTTTTCAACAACAATATAGAACAAAAAATCCAATGTTTTCATTGCTTTCTGAATCGAACTAAACTTCACTATTTCTATAGGGTTAAAGATAGTAACCATAGTTTATGCATAAACTAGGTAAGTCTGCTTATGACCTATCGAAAAACATTTTATCCTTTCTCCTAAAGGGTCATGTAAAACCTATTAACATCTGGCTAAAAACTGTTGAGCTGGTTTCAAGACCACTTCATGACCTAATAGAGTGGTAAATCTGCAGAAATTGCTTCAGTGGAAGTTACTGGCCGGAAGGTATTTTTGTCAATCCGTCTTTTGATAAGATTGTGCGATCATTTCAGTGTACCTTTATTATTTCTTCTGTTTATTAATGATTTGCCTTCTGTTATTCGTAATAGTAAAATTGTAATGTATGCTGACGATGTAAAGCTGTTCTTATCTTATAATTCTATTATCCAACAAAAACTTCTACAAGAAGATCTTGAAAGTTTTTCTAAATGGTGCCACTTAAACTTAATGGTTCTTAACCTTGATAAATATAAATTTATGACATTTGCGAGGAGGCAACCTATGTCTGCCGTATATTCTATACAGGGTCATACTCTGAATCATGTAATATTATTTGTTGATTTGGGTGCCACCATGGACTCCAAGTTAAGTTTTAATATGCATATCAACTCGTGTGTGAACAAAGCTAAAAGTGCTCTTGGGTTTATTAAAAGATGATCCAAAGAATTTAATGACCCATACACAACTAAAACGCTATTCACTTCACTTGTTAGACCCATTCTAGAGTATGCCTAGAATCCTCAATATAATTGCTACATAAATAAAATTGAGTCGGTCCAAAAACAGTTTCTTCTCTTTGCATTAAGTTTTCGTTGGAATCCACTTTTGAATCTTCCACGATATGAGCATCGGTTAAAACTTATCCATCTAAGCAGAAGAAAAATGCTGAATATAACGTTTTTAATAAAGCTTTTAACAGGAGTTTTAACATCTCAATATTTGCTGAGCGAAATTGACTTTAATATACCTTGTAGAAGCTCATGATATTTTTTTCCTATTAAACTTTGCTTATGCAGGACGAACTATGCTCAAAATGATTCTTTTCGTGGAATATGTAGAAATTTTAACGAACATTATAACTTATTCGACATTTCCAATTCTTTAGAGTACACTAAAACATCCTTATTAATTATACTTAATAGATGAGCAACTGATGATTTTACATCTGTAGTTGTATTGAATGCCAATTGGGATAAACGCAATTCATTCCACCTTTTTCGTATAAGCAATGCAGTCCGGACTGCGATTGCATCGGTCACCGATTTTTGCGTTTTGCAAATGCGCCTCACGGTCGTATTGGGCGGGAGGAGGGTCCGTTGGGATTCGTCGTTCGTTAAAGGATTCGGATCTACTGCCGTGAAATGGGACCTTTTCATACTTACGAGCAACCAAATTATGGCTACACCGAAATAGTGTGGAATTCAACAAAATATTCGAACAAAGGGGGGTATTATCAACCATAGTGTAGAGCTTAATATCTTTCTATTCTCACTTTTCTTAAAGATCATCCGACGATTGGTCGCGCTGATGATATCTGTATTATCGTTAGGAATCCAAGCTTGGCATCATTGTGCATACAGATGAAATCCGCCTTCAAGCCGTTCAACCTTGAGCAGACAGATGTTGCTGCCCACAACAAGAAGGAAGCTATCTCAAGTACTGATATACAGTTGCTACCCTCAACCCCTAGCTTTTCTTTACTGAACATCCGCCAAGCCAGTGCGGCGAAAGCCATCAAAATAATGTGGCAATGCCGTAGAATGTTTGGGGTCTTAGTCCCGTGAATGAGAACTAGTTCTTCAAGGCGCTTGCTGAGAAGCCCACATCATCATGCGTATGTTGGCGCTTAAGGAGCATTGAGAGAGACTCCGACACCATTATAGAAGCGCTACTATCCACTGCATCTATTCATCGAAAATGAAGCCTGAAAACAGGCAGGCACTTCGACCTAAAAGATCTTTTATGCCAGTCCCCACTTATGACAAAAGACGTTCAGCTGAGCTAATGAAAGCGAAAACTTCGTTTGCTGAAGAGGATTTTATTTTGTTATTCGTACGAAAAGATGTAGCAAAAATTCCCTCTCTGAACCGAGCCAAAGCCGGACATTTGCACAGGATGTGAACTGTCGTTTCGTCATCTTCTAGACAAAGACGGCACGCTGTCTCATTAGACAGGCAAAGGTGATATCTGAGCACATAGTGCCCAGACATATAACTCACCAGCAGCCTAAGGTTGGACTTGGAGTAAGAGAAGGGCCGATAGTGGGCAAGCGGAACGATTAGCGTTTTTGCCTGGCTTAAACCTGGAATAGACTTCCAATAATTTAGCCATATTTCCTTAGACCACTCCTCAACGATTGATTTCGTGAAGGCCCTGTCGACTTCACAGAACGGAGCGGTGCCAGTTTGCAAGGTCGATGAAACTTTCCTAGCCAGTTCATCGGAAGCCTCATTACCATCAGTGTTACAATGGCCGGGTACCCAACAAAGCGTAACTTTGTTATGGGTAAACAAGCGTAGGAGACGGTCAAGGCATTTTTTCACCAGTTTTGAGGAAAGACTCCATGAAGAGAGCTAAGAGAGCTGCCTGCTGTCTGAAAAAATTACCATATCGGCGTATTTTTGACCCTTATGAAGGTTTAAATTAGCTCAGGTCTCAATAGATTATATTTTAGTTTGAAAAACACTGGGCCAAATACTCAGTGGGATTGAGATTCTAGTATTGGGTCCTGCAACACTGGCACCAGAAGCACAATTCATCTTCGAGCCGTCTGTATACCAATTGAGAGCATAGGAACCGAAGTTAAGGCATTGGCCATCCCAATCGGACCTGGAAGGAAAAACAATGTTGAATTTCTGGCCGAAACATTGATCCCTAATCATATAATCCGATACAGCATAGATTAGAATGTTGTGAATTTCGTCAAGTATACTAACATTGCGTAGAAGGAAAGTAATCTTTCGTAAGGATTGCAAGACTGATAAAATACAGAACTTACTAAGCCACTAAATCTTGATTGGAGATGGTACAACAGACAGCAAATGCCAAATATCCTCGTTTGACAAGGGCTTATGTAACTACTACCCGGTCGGTGAGGTAGGGACTGATTTTCAGTCAGGTTATAATATCTTTTATAGTGATGGGTCCTTAGTGGGTAGTAAGCTGGTGTTGGTGCATGTTCTGGAACAAGGATGAAAAATCAATTGCATTGATTAGTGTTTCAGCTGAGATGCACGCCATTGCGATCATTACACAACTGTTGCTGAATAGGAAATGAAATGTCAACTATAATTTCATCTTGCGAGTAGAAATACTGTGAAGCTGGTATGGATGCCTGACCACGTAGGTATCCTAGGTAATGAAGTAACTGACAAAGGTCAAAGGATCAGTAATGACTTTTACTAGCCCGCAGCCTGCTATTGGATGCAGCCATTCTTACATTAAACAAAAACAAAACGAGCATTGGTGGAGACTTGATTCTGCCGACTGTCGAAGTTGTTTATTGACCTTCATAGGCGCCATTATAGTCAATGATTTTCTAAAGAAAATCGGTATCAAGGAATTGAATCTACATGATGAATGCCCATCTGGAAAAATGTCTAGTTTTTGTTTAGTTTGGGCGAGGCATTGTTTAGTCTATGTCGAGTATAAACTAGACAAGTAAACTTATCTAGTAGCGAAATGATTCCTCGTGAAGAAAACTGGGATGTTGAGGCTCTAGTCAGGTTTTAGTTGGAAAATAGCTATAATAAACAAATAAAATCATCGAGAAAAAATAGTTTTTTTGTATTATCTGAAATGATTTCTTATGCTAAAAATTGTGATGTGGCAGTCAAGAAACCCACCAAACTAGAATGACAGTGACTTGAGATAAAAACATTTTTAAATACAAATATTTTCCTATGTAGGTAAAAATATTTTGAATGCATAATGATGTTTTTAATTAAATCTTTAAAATCTAAATATGAAATTATTAGCGCCTTGTTAATGACTTAGCATGCATGCCTTGCTAGGGCGACGGCATTTTGACGTTGTGAGGCTAAAGGTTACCCAACCAACGAGGTCTTCACGGACTTCTCTAATTTCCCTTCGGCAGACCTTCATCAGCGGTACCTAGCAGGGGTCTTGCCAGACACTAGGCAATTTCTTCAGGCGGATTTTATAGAAGTCTGTAAAAGTTGCAGGACATTTCATCTATGAATGTGCTACGATCTCTCAAGCAAGATGTGCTACACTGGCCTCGCGTTCTTGATAAAAGAAGATTTGCACAGGCTTCGGGCAGAAGCTTTTTGCAGACTCTCATATTAAAAAATAAAAGGGCAGCAGGTTACAGTTAAAAGTACTTGCCATAGTTCATTCACAGCCATTAAAAATCATGAAGCCAGCATTGAATTAAGGTAAACTCAAATATGTCATTCAAGCGATTCACTGGCCATAGCTAAATGCATACATTTATAACTCATATAATTTTTATGAGGATCACCTTCATGGTCTTAAAGTCAAAAGCCTTAACTTTTAACATACACAAACTAAGAAACCACAAAATCATTTTCTATTAACTAAAAAATCACAAGAAAGTAAGTAATTTAAAAAATGAAAAATGGTTGTAAAACTGCACTAAATGTGGGTGAGATGGCATTGCACGACAGCTGCCATGGCTGGCATTGCTGCTGTTGCTGCATAAAAATCAATGAACCTCATTATTAAACACAGTAAAAGTAATTGCAACTTGTTGCTGTAGCTGTTGCACACATAATTATAGTGAATTAAAAAAAAAAAAAACTACAGAAACACATAAAAAGTAAAAACAAAAAGCAATAGCAATATATTGCATTCTGTTGCAACTGTGACGCTGCTCTTAAAATTGCTACTATTACAACTTTTATGTAGTATAAAAAAAAAACAAAATAAGATGAAATAAGAGATGAAAACGGCGCATTTGACTTTCAACATAAACTCTGCATAATTACCAGGAGTATGCAAGCAAGCAATCAGACAGGGGGTAGGTGGAGGCAGTTGGAGGCAGATAGAAGCAAGCAACATGCTGCGCGCCGGCATTATCGTGTGGTTTTGATGGCATTTAATGAAAATGGAAGCGTGCGCGCCTCTGCGCATGCGCATATCAAATGAATTGTGTGAATTTTGGGAAATTTTGATGAACCACAAAGTTTTCGCGTAATTTATTGAAATTATATACCTATATATTTTTTTACTACCTTTTTTCTTTTGTAATACGGGAAACGCATGCAAAATTATTTTGAAAACATAACAAAAAACTAAACAATACAAAATCAGCACCAAAAGCAATAAACAACGAAAGCATATGCCGGCATTAAAGCTAATTCAAATGAACAAATACATAGTAGTAGTTTTTTATTTTATATTTGGTTTTTACATAAATATACGTAGTTATATACATACATAAAAAAAACTCCAGTCTAACGACATTTATGTTTTCATAAATTGCCTAGAAGCGTGTGAAAAAATATTAAACTCGTATGTAGTTATGGTATATTGTTGTGTTTTTTGGTATGCAAATTCGCTTCAATTTGCTTTTACTAGAAAGCCGTAAAAAAAAGCGTATGATGATGTTGTTGCCATGTATTCACTTCTAGTCCCCGACGGGGAATTAAACCCCGGTCTCCCGCGTGACAGGTGGGGATATTAACCACTATACTATCGATAATTTTACAAAGTGCACTTTAAATTATTTGTAGAATATTCTTTTTTTATTTAAAACAAAACTGACAAATATTGAATTACTTAACTACAACCACAAATACATATATGGTAAATTAATTTGTATATCAGATATACAAAAATATTTCAATAAATTTGGATTCTCACAATAATATCTTTGTTTTGAATTTCTTTTTCGCTTATAAATAATAAAAGTTTATTTGAAGTTTAATTTGGAAAGTATAAAAAAAACTTCCCATACCGGGAATCGAACCCGGGCCTTCTGGGTGAAAGCCAGATATCCTAGCCACTAGACCATATGGGAGGATAACATTGCTTTCCACTATAGTTATGTTAACAGACGCTGCTACCAGTGCAAATTTAATGCGAAATCTCTTAACATTTTGCTGTTAATATCTAATGTTATTTACGGAAAGAATAATGTTAAGGGAAAAGCCATAACATTTCATATGCATGTTAAGATGCTGGCGACCGACTAATTTTTCAGTTTCTGTTCAGTGTTGTCAATAATTTTAACCCAGATATGTCCAATGTCCTATATGTAGTACACTTCAGAAATGTTTGGTTTTTGTTCAGTCAAAATTTAAACATTCTGAAGCGTACTACATATAAGAGAGCAATCTTAAAACAAGAACTTAAAAAAATCACAAAAAAATAATTCGGGACTATCTTGGTTAAATAGTGGTAGACTAAGTACAAAAAGAGTGATAGATTTAGAAAAACGGTGGTAGATTTTTCTCATACAAAGTATTTACCATACAAACAAAACGACCAAACTCTTAACTAAACAATTTTCCTACAATGCGTTCAGTTTTATTTTAAAACTGTAATGGTAAATGAAAACGGTTCACTATTATATGGGGACGTCTTCCTGAAAACTACTCTATCATTGCGGCAGAAGCGTTAGCGAAACGAAAAGCTATCGAATATGCACAAAACAAAAAAAGAAAGTTTGTGATCTGTACAGATAGTCTATCAACAATTCACGCTGTCGAAAACATATACAGCAGCTGCAATACAATCGACGTAATCACGAATCTTTGTATAAAAAAGCCATAAAGGCATCAAGGAGAGCGCCGACACGATAGCACGCGATATGGCCTCTTCACCATGCTTGACCTATATGCCAAATAATAAAAAATATCTCCTCACTATGATCAACGAATACATACTTAATAAAAAAACTAAAGAGTGGACATCATTTAAACACAGATACACAAACTTCAATCCTTCCCGAAATCCCACTTGCTATCCGCCTAACATGTCGAGAAAGGAATGCAGCGCATTTATCAGCCTCCGCATTGGGCTCACCAAATACATACATGAGCACCTATTGGCTGGAAGGTCTCGGCCAAACTGCCTGTTTTGCGGACAGCCTGCCTCAATCGACCACATCATAAATTCGTGTACACATTCGTGTATAATAAAATGTATAAATTCCTCAACGATTGTCAAAAAACACAAATAATTTAATCAAAAACTCTTAAAATAAATTTTAAGGCTAACTTAAAGTTAAGCACTAGCTGCCAGGGCTATCAGCTCGATATTGTATATTATATCTTATACATTTCTTTTATTCAAAAAACATTTTTTTCCCCATCAAAATATCGCCTATTCCTTTCAACAACCTTCCTCGATTCTAATCAATTGTTTGGCCAAGCGGTAGTAGCTTATAATTCATGAGCATAATTCAAACATCACCTTCTTTGTCGCCAATCCCGGCTTTGATATCGTTCTTAGAGATTCACCTTGTTTCGACCAAGACCGTTTTCGAACAACATTATTATCGTATGTAATCATCACCTGTTATCCTACGTTTCAAAAATTGGTCGATTTCGTTTCAACAGCGAATCGCTGATGAAAATTCGGTTTATTACATTTTTTGCACTTAGTTCATGAGGCATTCAAACACCGAGCTTCTTTTTGAAACCAACTTTATGAAAATGGTTTAAAACTGTTTTGTGGTCGATTTTCAGTTCCTTAGCGATGTCGTGACTGCTCACATTACGATCTTCTTGAATCTTATCTATAATTTAATCGACTTTTAAGGTGATAGGTCGACCAGAGCAAGGAGCATCTTTCACTTCAAAATTTCCAGAACGAAAGCGAGGGAACCATTTTCTGGCAGTTGATTGGGATAGAGTATCTTCACCATAAACATCACCAATCTTTTCACACCCCTGTGCAAGCATTCTTCCCTCTGTCATAGTGAAATTATAAAGTATGTATAACGTATTTTTTCTGAAATTTAACTTATTTTTGTTTTGCAATAACTTTTACCGCACCAATCTCAATACAAATTTTCATATATAATCAGCTGATTTGTCTTCTGTTAAGCAAAAAAAAAAAAGAGTTGCCAGATGCAGTATACCGTTTCAAAGTTTCACTCTCAAGTCAAGCGAACAGAAAAACGCCGAACACCTTTTCCCTCAATATATATACAGTATGTAACAAAATTGAGCAAATGAAGGGACATTTTTGGGAAATAAAAAATAGCCCAAAAATGGGGTCCAATTAAAAATTTCTTCAGATCCAGATGAACAAAAAAGAAAACAAACCTTTGAAATCAGATAACTCCTTCAGGTTCCAAAAGGGTCTTGAAAATACCGAAATTTTTACAATAAATTATGATTTTTCAAAATTTTTCAGCCAACATTTTTTTCAAGTTTCATAGCTGTTTTATTTTTTCTTGAGTGTACAAACATAATGCAAAAATAATTTTTTAAATCGGATAATATTTATATATACACTCCAGTAAAAAAATAAAAAAGCTGTAGAATTTGAAAAAAATGATTTTTATACCTTATGATTTTTAAAATTGTTTGAAAAGTGGAGTGATTTGGTAAAAGTGACAAAGTGACGGCGACAGAGCACTGTTTTGAATTATGTTTTCAATTCTGTGGTCACAGGACATAACAGCATAAGTCTTTTGAATTTTACAGGAGAGCACTTCAAAGATTCAAATGCTAATAGAAATCAATTTGAGTTGTGCTATTCTTCCTTTAATATCTCGTAAACCACTGAACCGATATTCATAAAATTTTGACACAATATGAAATCGAATATGAAGATTTCAATTCTAATAATAACTCGAATTCGACAAAACTGGAGTAGTATTGTTATGCCTTGTGACCACCGAATTGTAATATGAAAAACTTCCAAATTTTTTTCATGGCCAATTATTAGAAAAAATTCAAACAAGGTAACTATTTTAAATACGAATCTTTATTAAACGCAAACTGGAGAATTACTAAAAAAAAATCACTTAAAAGCAATCGTTGATGCTGGGGAGAGCACCGTTGCAGTATTTCCAGGTAGACCAGGCAGACCAGCCTTGTTGGCTCTTGACTTTGCGGGCACAGGTAACGGAGCTATTGATGCTATCGGTCAACAAAGCGTTGCAGCTCAAGTGGCATTCGTTGTAGGAGAAACGACCGTTGGCAGGTTGGCACCAGTAGTAGTTGTTGATTTGGAAGATACCGTAATCGTTGGAGCCATTAGAGTTGGTTGGGCCAACAACATCGGTGCGGAAAGAGCTTTCGTGTTGGGCAATGCAAGTCCATTGGGGCAATTCGGATTTTGGTACACCCAAAGCGAACATTTCACGGGCCAAGGAGCAACGGTTGAAAACCTTGCCACCGAGAGCAGGAGCGGCCAAAGCCAAAGCGAGGATAACGAAGATAGCTGCTTTCATGTTGATTGGATTAAAGTGTTTTTAGTAAACTGAATTTTCTTTAAAAATGTTCTGCTTTATATATGATTTTCTAAGTTTGCAATATCAATAAAAATAAGTGATAAAAGATCTCAACAAATATATATCAGTTAACACTTAAAAATTGAACGTGTTTTTATTTTTTATTTACAAGTACAATGCGATAAACCTAATCATTTTTTTTTTTGTTGTTTTTTTTTTGTTACATATTTATGAAAATAAAAACTATCTTCTAGTTTGGCAAACGGTGATTGGAGTTATCAAACTATCAAATTTGAACTGCTTATGCAAGGATTGCCAGAAATAATTCGTATAACGATATTGTTTGGGTTGTATACCATATTATTCATTAATAGGAAGATTTTCTATCTTATTAAAATCGTGAATTGAAGCACTCAGAAGAACAATCGGTGACTTGTCATGGAGTATCACATAAGATAACTTCTGTTTTATTAATTATGAGTCAATAACTTGCGCCATTATTATCTTTGAATTCGTTAGTACTTTGGCTTATCACAGAATGTCAGGTGAGGGAACTTGTCCAAAATGTAAAAAAAAAAGTGTTTGGATTGTGTGATTAACTTTTTAATAATTTTTGTCAATTTTAAAGAAGTAGCCACATCCGCATTTGAGGGTAGAGAAAAATGGGTGAACCTGACAGCCCCCATTATCTAGAGAACTATAAAATTCATCGAGGCCTCTTATATATCATTTGACTAATAGAGCATTAGTCACTTAAAATTTTTAATTTGTTCATTTATTTTTGTCCCTGTTACGTAGGGTAGCCAGATTTTCGATCTAAGAAATCAGTACATTCAACTTGGATTGAATCGGAAAATCAGTACAAATCAGTACATTTTCCAAAAATTTATACATTTTTATTGTTTCAACTCACAAGCTAACATTAAACTCAAAATTCTTTATCAGTTCTTAAATCAGTACGTCTGGCTATCCTTTCGATGCCATGGTGACACCGGTGTCACAAATATCCAATCAATTTTTATAAATTTAAGGTTTTTGGAAAGAGAATTGATGGTTCTTGAATTTTAGTTAAAAACCATTTGCAAATAATTTATTGGTAACGGTACTGTAACGGATCAAAGTGAAAAAACTGTGTTTTTTTTGTTGTTAATTTTCAATCGTTCACAATTTTTAAAAAATTTGTCCAAATACATCAATTTTTTAATATGTTTTGGGAAAAACTATTTACTCAAATATCATTTCCTATATTTTTAAATTTTTGTTTACTTTTTTGGAAACACAAGTTTTGCTATGGGTCACCGGTGATCCTAAAATCTTTAATGGAAGCTTTATGAAAACTTGTTTACAATGAAATGGGGCTCGAGTAATGTGAATCTGGACTCTGTTTTGCTAGTTTCCTTACGGTCAAGAAAGGGTGGCGTGAAAAATTAATATTATGTTAAGAAAATGTTCATCAAGAATTCCAATTGAGGACCACTGGGTCATAGGTGACCTATGAAAGTTCTGTCCTTCAGAGGCGCACAATGTCTGTTTTGATCAAAAATTGTAACAGGAAATGGGGGTCAGACAATACGAATCTGGATTCGTTTTTGCGCTGTCTCCTCTGGTTTTTCTACAGTGCAGAAAAGGTTAATGTTGCTTAAATTTTAAGACACCTTGTGAATAATCCAAACGAAAATAAATGTCAGTTTTTAATGTTTTGTTTTTAGTTTTTCAACAAATATATGTATCCAAAAATCTTCTCCGGCAATTTTGATTTTAATTCGATTATTCTTTAAATTTACTCCACTATAGACTTTTCGTGGTTCTAACCCTGACCCAGACACAGAACTTTGGGGGCGATTTCCTGTGAAATATTCATCGAACTGGGATCCTCTGAAATCAGAGACATATTAAGCTTCATTCTAAGCACAAACTGCTTTAATTAGGAAGTATCAAGAGGAAACAACTCGCCCCAAAGGCTATCACAATGAACCAACTGATCTCAGTGTGTACTTTTCCAACAGACCCAACTACCTTTGATATACAAGCCCTAACCACTATTAATACGTACAGCTGGAGTTGTTTCTAAATTTCAACATCGAATGCCATTCTACGATTATAAAATTTGATTTCTTTTGAAGATGCTATATTTTTTTGAAAGCTTATTGAATTATTAATTAAATATAAAAAGCAAAAATATTTAATTTTTTTTTTTTTGTACTTTATTGAAGGATACTCATAAAACAAGGAAATAACGATTGACCACTATTAATACGTACAGTGCATAACAATCACAATTAATATTTTTTCGCACCTCCCCTTGCTGTTATTATGACTTTAATTTGGTTTGGCATACTATTAACCAGATTTTGGCGTTCACTGGGTGTTATGGATTCCTGATTTTCTTCGATTTTGGCTTTTAATTCCCCTACAGGTCTTTACGGATCATAACTGCCCAGACACCTTCATTCACTTTAGAGACCAGGACTTGATAATGACCTATCTCATACACTTATTTTCTACAAATTTAACCAATTTTATATGAATTTAGCGGCATAAGGCGGCAACCATTCTGCTGAAAGTTAAACTCTCTATGAGTGTTCAATCTATTCACGCATAGTATGAGGTTATTTCCCAAAATGGGTACATGGTTTGCAAAATTTTGTGGTGCCGTCAAGAAACTGCAATTGCCCTACGCCTTTTGCAGGCATGCCGACCCTTACCATATCACTGACAGGAAACTTAATCATGCCTTGAAGATAATCAAGCTAATAAGTGCTTTTTCGAAATCACTCTGTTTCGTACATCGCAAACACGGGTATCAAATTTTGCTTTATTACTGAATAAGTATAATTGAGTTCCATAGTCTCTATACCCAGAAACCTTTATTCTCCGCCCAATCAAGTCGTATTTTCTTTTGTTTATCGGTTAATAGGTGCTTTTCTTTAGCCTTAAAAATTAAAAAAAAAATATGAAAAAAAAAAAATACAAATGTTATACTTCTATTGACCCCGCCTTATAAAGCCTATAACAAATTTTTCGAAATATTTCCTTGTCCACTCATGTCTTACTAATTCTCCAATTGCTCTTAAACACTCTGATGCTGCGTTTCATCCGGTGCTTCGTCTGTTTTGTTTCTGCAATTGCAGGCAGTACCCTCCAATAACGATCGGTTAAGTAGAATATTCTTCCACGATTGACAGCATTGTTTGACTTTATATAATTTTTTTACAACAGATTGTACTGTCGATCTTACTAATCTTAACTCTTTTAAATTAGTACAAAAATTGTCGCCAGATTTTATTTTATCAATCATTAACTTTCGAATATCTGCATTATTTGCATTATTTGAGTGCCATCACAGAATACCATATTAATATTTTTTTACTTCCTTGTTAACAGCAAAATGCAATTCCGCTTGTTCTTTTGTTTACTTTGTTTCTTATTTCTTTTTTTTTTTTAGTGTACGTATTAATAGTGGTCAACCATTATTTTGGTATACTTATAATGAATATGCTGGAGTAAAGTACAAAAATTTTCATTGTTTTTTAAGATCAATTATTTTACTATTTACATTTAATTAATTATTTCACAAGGTTTCAAATAAATATAACATCTTTAAAAGAAAAAGAGTTTTATAATCGTAAAATTGTATTTAAAGTTGAAGTTTAGAAACAAATTAAGCTGTACGTATTAATAGTCGTTAGGGCTTGTAGAAGCATCGTTTTCTACAATGCATGTCGAGACGATGCACATAGAATTTAAATTTGGAGAACGTATTGTAAATTGAAGTCAGTGTTGCCATATTTTTTTGGGCAAAAACTGTGAAAAGTGAAAACAAAAACTGTATTTTGGAAAAAAAAACTGTAACCTATAAAAACGAAAAAACAAAACTGAAATTTTTAATTTGAAAAGTTTTTCAATCACTTGCCCATCATTCCACCACACATTCCAAATTTAATAGGTAATAATATAGTAGTCTCCGCATGTTTGGGAGATGCTATGCTTTCTTGAACGGGGCAGAAATTTTAAATCCTATAACTTCTGGGAAACCTAATGCAATAATGGTGCAAAATTTGGAAAAAAAGTTCGCTCATTAGGCATGATTCGGAAATAAAAAACAAACGAACATACAAATTTTGTATTAATATTAACTCATTAAGGACGAGCGAGAACCAAAGTAGATAGATCAAAAAAGTAACTTGAGAAAAAAATTGTTTTTGAACCTGCCTCAGGAACGGCTCAGGGTGCCATATGGGGCCGCTAGGCATTACTGGGTAAACACCCAAAAAAAACAAAAAAAATTTAAAAAATTAAGTTATTTGATTTGCGTTATTTATCATAACGTCAACAACAATCAGCCATCAGATTGTTTTTGTTTGAAAAAATAGCATTTAACTGGTGTCAGATTCTACTCGCAAAAATGCTCTGGAATAGCTAAATTTAGTTTATTTAAATAAATATGTAATAATATTAATAAAATAAAAAAAACTGATTCCCTTAAAATTACGTAAAATAAGTCAATAAAAAAACAATGGATGTGTGCAAGGCACGCAAGATATTTGATGTGTAAACAGTTAAGCTAACTGAATGTCATATACATAAGCTTACATATGTATAGCCATATACAGGGATTTAATGTATAATCTATATATAGCTTAGGTAATTAATTCAAATTAAAACAATTCTTTTATAAACTTAAAAACTTATTAGATATCATTTTCTTTTATATATAATAGCCCAATTCACCATAAATTGCAAATGATCTTGCATCATTGCAAATGCAAATTTTTATTACATATCACATATATTTGTTGTTGTGATAGCATAAATATTTTGCAATTGCACCAAATCTTGAATAGGGCTGATATGTTGTAGCTGCATTATTTTTCTTTTACTCAATGCATCGGGATCTATATGCTTGCATATACGCAGCTGCAATTGCACCCTTTTTTCGCGCTTTAAGTTTTTCTTCCTGTCGATTTGAAAATTTATTAGATGTGAAAATTTTACATAACGTCGCCTGAGAATTGATTTGGCGTATAGGTATATGAATTTGTACACACATACGTCAAATCAATCCTCAGGCGACGATAAGTGCTTTCCACATTTAACCTCAGAAAGGCAACAGGGATGACTAGTCACCCCACTACTTTTTAAAAGCACCACAAAGAGAGTTGTCTTATCTGAATTTAATAAAAAAAGTGTTGCCTTTCTAATGTTAATGTACAAAGCAAAATTTTTATAATGCCGTGATTTGCTATCATTATCACTACATTTTGTTTATACGTTTATTGAAACCTAGATTCCTTATTACTTATCATTTTGTATTGTTTTTATATTTTAAAGAATATTTAATTTTAATCCAATCCAACTAACCGAATGCAAAACCTATCTAACGCCTGTGTTTACTACGTCGACATCTCTGCTTGTATGGTATAGTCGATCTCCACACGTTTAACACCAACAAATAATTCTGCCACGAATAAATGTACACACACATTTTGTTTTCGTATGTACATATATGTGTGAGTTAATTGATCGAAAGATAAACAAACAAACTCCGCTCGTATTTTAATTTCTCCCTCTCTTCTTCTCTTCTTTTTGTTGTTTAGAGTAGCACAGTCATGCCGCGCAGTAGTGCGAGCGAGAAGGGAACTGGACATTACAGTAATCTTACATCTTACGATACAGTTATTCTTACATTTTACACATTTTAAATTTTGCCCATACCGTGAGCTAAAATGTTTACACATCAAAAGAAAAAAATTAATTTAAAAATGTTTAAAACAAATATATGATATTATTATTATTAATAAAAAACACGAAATAGCATTCTTGTTATGACTAATTAAAAAATTAAATGAACATTCCTGGATCCGATTTTTTGAGTAGTCATAGTTCACCAGTAACCAATACAACAATTTTAAAAGCTCTCAAAATGGTTTCATCATATTTCTTGTACATTTCTCTTGATGCCACAAAATTTGTTCAATGTTATAATTTTTTTTAAGTAAGTCTTTTGTTCTTTTCAGCTAATTTTCGAATTTTAATTTTGTTAGGATTAATTTGGGGAAATATTCTTTCCACATTCGCTACCAGAAAGTGCTACCCTGAAATACAATTACATTTTTATGATAACCAAAACATATTTAAGTCTATTCTGTATATTATTGCAAAAACTGTAAAATTGGGGAATAAACTGTAATATTTGAGAGAAATCTGTAGGACTGCATGCTGACCGAAAAAAACTGTAATTTACAGATAAATCTGTCAATATGGCACCGCTGATTGATACTTGGAAAAATTGTCTATAGTTTACTATAATTTTAATAGAAATAATTTTCTTGCAATTCACTAACAAAAAGTTACAATTTCTAAGATTACAATGTTCATTTTCAATTTCCCATTACAAATATTTTCAGTTATTAAAATTTTTAATCAAAATAGAAAACTTTTACTCCAACGGTACAATAGGTTCAAACGTGATCAATTTTATAGATATTTTTATATAGGAAATATGCATACGTATGTAAATAAATATGAGATTGGCAAAATAACAGTTTAATAATAGATTAAAAAATATACAATAAAACATTCGAATGAAGAAGACAACAAAAGAACTTATAATATACCGTGTAAAAAAAGAAGAAAAAGAAGATCCATAAAAATAATAAAAGAATAATGAGAACTAAACAAAATTAAGTAAAATAAAGTAAAAGTTATACTAACACATTTGCTGAATCTGAATTGAACGAATTTAAATTGCTTTAATGAAAGAAAAACAAACAAAAACGAAGCAAAAATGAAAAAACAAGTTGTAAACAATTTGCATAAATCAATTTGTTTTTAACATGGCTCGGACTTAGACTTGGACTTGATGCTGAACATGGTATGGAGTGGAGTAAAGTAGAGAAATAGTGAAAATGATATTGCGCGACGTAAATGCACACTTTAAATTGCGGTTAATAGAAATATCAGTCATTTTTTGTTTTGATAAAAAAAAAATATTTTATTATTGTTTTTCTTCACTTTTCACATTGGCTAAAATTTATTTTCACTCATAGAAAATGTTGGTTAAAGTTGCATAAAGACGCAAACTTTTTTTTCGTATACAATAATAACAATTATTATTTTTGATGAATTTTTTCGTTTCGTTTGAATTCACAATTATGAAATCTTTTTTATTTCGAAATTTTTTTTTTTCCAACTGTATTTGATTGTCAGGAAATCGTAAAAACAAATTTCCTATTCATATTTGTTTCGCAAATGTTTCATGTATTTTTTTTCTCTCGCATTTCAAGAAAATTTCTTCGATATATTAGTTTCTTCATTCAGAAATTATTAATTGCTTTTAGTTTATAACAAAAAAAACTCGCGATACGAAATTTCTACCTTTGTCATATTTCTTTTTTTTTTTATTTACTATTTAATTGAATGTAAGAAACAATTTATGTAAAAAGATGAAGAAACGTCGACAGTTAGAAAATAATTACCTTTGGAAATTCATTAGGTATAAAATAGGTATTCGTTTATGAGATACAATGCACAATCAAACCGCTTTGTTGTACATTTTTAGAAAAAGATAGAAATAGTTTTTCATCTACAGATTCATTGAAAGTATTGTGAATTCTATCAATACTTACACACATATTCGCTGAATACGTGGGATATCCAAACCGACTTATTATGCCAAACCGACCAAAAGTAGAGTTAAGAAATTTAATAAGATCTGACAGACACAAAAAAAATTTTAAGTCATAAAAATGTTTTTACTGGGTATTTTCTGGCTTCCTTTTAATAAACAATGATAAACAAATCGAAAATATTGTATAATCAAGGTTATTAATTCAATTTTTTTTTTTTAATTTTTTGCACTTCTACACATGGGAGACTCTCAGTCTAATTTATGGTAAACGGCTGTAAAAAGTCTCAGAAAAACAATATAGACAATACAATCAAAACTTAAATAGATTTACTTTTAAGATTACTGTATTAATGCCAAAATAAAACCGTTGTTTTTAAATTTATACCTTCCTTAAATTTTGGGCATCCTCTTCTTTGATTGGTTTTGTTTGCATTTACTATATATTGTGAAACTGAGGCTTTTTTGCAATAGTGAATTTTGAGCTTTAAATGAGTAAGATTAATATCGATCAACCGTCCGCAAGTTCGGACAATTTTGGGGATACTACTGTACTTGAAAATTATAAATTCAAATGTATTTTAATAAAAAAAAAAACAAAAAATATGAATTTTTTTTGGTAAAATACATTGAAAAACGTTTTTTTTTTTTTGGTTTTCGTTCGATATCGGAAAAATGGACGGTTTTAAGACTATGTCATGTTCTGAGACCCTAGTTTATATTCATAATTAATTTTTTTTTCTCACTTATCCACATTCGGTTTCTACTCCAAATGACAGTTTTTGGGATTTTATGAATAAATTTACTATTTAAGTCAAAAAAGACCCATTAAAAGTAGAGATATAACTTTGAAGCGTGTCACAAAAATTATCCTTACACCATTTTCTATAATAGATTCTCAGACATTAACATCGAGAAATGCACGATTATATCCCAAAAAGGCAGAAAACGACAAATCAGATCACCAAAAACCAACCAGCTTCAATGGGCTGAACCAAAACTTTTGCAAAATCCTATATAGGGTTTTTATTGTTAGGCCAAGTATTTTACAGCTATCATAGTCGTTACGCTGGATCCAAACATAACTTCATATATTATTGTACAGTGTTATAATTTATGCATTCTACATATTTTTTAAACCTTGAAATATAATTTTTTGTTTTTGTTCCTAACATATTAGGTTATTAATAATTGGTGGGGAATTATTTGACTTGAATCTGAGAATACGAAGAGGAATCGCTTGCTTGCTTTAATTCGGGGAATTTGAAAATTTGAGTTAGCATCCATTGATACAACCACACTATAAAACACGAAACTGTGAATACCCCAACTATGTTGTGCTTCTTGAGTCCTACTCAGGGCTGTCGTTTTGAAATTTTTTCTTAAAATTAAAATTCTTAAAATATGTAAGTGATTTCTAAAAAAGTGGAGTGTTTTTTGAAAACGACATATCAAAATTCATTTGGTTTTATATGCTTAGCTTGAGAAAAAAAAACTTACCTTTGGTGTTAGCGCTACTGTGTGGCAGACACAATAAAGCTCCGACAAAACTTTTTGAATGAGGGTATAAAATTTGTTCTTAGGAATTTTTCACGTCAAAAACAAAATGGCAAACTTATTCGAAACTATCGCCTTTTTGAATAAAATCATTTAGAAATAAAAGCCTCTACTCCCCTTCTAAATCTTCTACCTCTTTATTTTCAACCAAATTCTAATAAATTATATGACAATTCGTCATCAGTGTTGCTATATAGGTATTTAAATAAACATAAAATAAAGATAAAAGGAGGAAGCGACGAAGTGTCGGGCTTGAAAGTGAAGTGAAAAACTTCAATTGAAGTGACAGCGACAGCTGTAACAGAAACGAGTAATGTTAATATTAACCGCACTGTTAATGTAGTAAATACACAAACCAATGTAAAAAACGTAATGTATAGTGATTCAAATGCATTTCTAACTACGACCAATTGCATACATTGTTGCACTGATAACATTATCCTTTCGATGATTAATGCAAGTCCTCGGTAGTATAGTGGTTAGTATCCCCGCCTGTCACGCGGGAGACCGGGGTTCGATTCCCCGCCGGGGAGGTAAATTTTTTCTCAAATCAAATTAGCTATACATTTTTAGTTTTTATTAATATTATTATTAGATATTAATGGTAAATTAAAAACTCTAAGCACATAACTGTTGTAGAATTATATTTATATTAGTATTGTATTCACAGCATATGGTATGTAAATATTTCCAATTGGTAGTTAGCTAGTATCAATGAAAAAATATGAATGCACAATATCAGTTTCAGTTGACGCGTGCATTATGAAAGAATTGAATTGGAATTATAGGAATAAATTTGTGTTGTTAGGTGTGGAAATTTTATAAAATGCATAAAGCCTATTTCAAATTCATAATGCATGCGTATGCGTAGGTATGGATACTAGAAGCGCTTGTTGATAGAGACCACAGATAAAGAAAAAAAAAAAAAGAACCGCTAAAACCACAAATAATAACAACAACAAACACATATTTCGAAGAATGGTTATAATACCAAAACGGCAATATCAATTCAAGAATTGATTTGAATGAATGTATTGAATTTCTTTAGCTCTCTTTCCCTGCTTCATCGTCGTTGTCTTTCATATTGACTATTTGTCATATTTCTTTTGAAAGTTTGAAAGAAACCGTTAATGAAAACACACACATACGCACAGGTGCGTAACAAACAATTTTTAACGGTTTATAGAAAATATTACCTTTTTTTTTGTTTGATTGCTCAAATTTTTAAAGAGTGGTAGAAAATATTATCATTTTAGAGATTTAAAATTTTGCAGTGAAAGTGAAATTTATTTCTTTTCTTTAACTTTAAATTCAAATTTTCATTTCAATGTTTCTTAAAAAAAAAAAAATCTGAAAAAAGCAACAAACCAAAAAATGTCAAACAAATTAAACTTGAGTTAATCCGCGCATGCGCAACCCAAATGTTGCTCACAACGCACGCACATGCAAACACAAATTTCCAGATTTCGCAATGGTCAATAGATATGCATACACGCCTGTTTGCTCCTTGCATCGAAACTTAAACTTGAATTTTGCGGGTATGAAAACAGCAACATGTTTTTTTAGTTTGTTTATCAATTCGGCTGGATGCCATTGCTGGACACTATGCCATTGCTACACACAGCCCAAATCGCCAAAACTTAACCATATGCATATGTACGTATGTATGTAAGCAGGACTAGTGTTATGGAAGTGGAAATATGTGTGCGGGTAGGTAGACACAGTGGGTAAATTAAAATTAAGGTGAGGGAATTTTTTTTTTACTAAATTTATTGAAGAAAAGTATAATAAAATACTGTAGAACTTTGCTAGCTTGCATCTCAAAAAACTAGGAAAATCAGTATTAACAAAAATTTGCTTCAGATTTTGTAAATCGTTAAATATGGCCAAAAATCGCGTTTTCATAATTTTAATCGCATTCTAACCTTATAGAGTAATTTCATGTTAATTTTCGTGGAAAAACCACGTCCAACAAAATTCAGATTCTGCTATAGTGAAAAAGAATCCAAAAGTAGTAAACTTCTAAAGGTCCACCATAAAGGTTTGGTCTTACCTCTAGGTTTGGAAGAATTGCAAGCCGATTTGGCAGCAATGTTAAAAAGTGCTGTAATGGAGTTTATCTCTCGTTCAATATCGCAGTGGTTATTAATAGTGGGTGGAACAGGCTGAAAAGAAGCACTATTGCGAAACACTCCAGTCTTTCAGTAGGTGTGACGAGTGTTCACTTACTACAGTGACATGTAGGACCTTCCTTCTATTTGAAGTAAAGGAGATTGGCTCGTTCCCCCTATTAGCAATAACTGAGTCATGAGTAAGGATAAAATCAAAGAAAGATTCAATTCGCTCATTTGTATCCGTGCTGTCCCAGATCTCGTGATGGGAATTGGCGTTGGCACCGATGATGTGCCGTCATGTGCCATGTAGCTGAAGACGATCCAGGTGACCATAGCGTTGATCACAATAACCATGGCCACGTTGTCTTTATCGCTGAACCTGGTGAGTAAAAGAGCGTTAATGCTATTTTTGATAAGGATACGGGTTATGTGTTTACCTTGACGCTCCACATACACTGTGCGATATTCATTATTATTGAGTCTGCGAACCCGGTCATTGATGGCCTATGGTTCTTGGACAAGTATGAGCTCCTCTCCTTTTTAAATCAGGTGGAGGATCAGGACTGCCGAGGCAGTTAAGGATTGGTAATCATAGTAACGTCGGAATCCTCCTCATCAGACAAAGGAGGATCTTCGACGCCAGAAGCAACTAGCTCTATTTGGTCGAAAAATTCGCCAACTAATTTGGAGAAGGATTGACTTCAGGCATCGGAAGAGTCAGTCTCAGGCAGAGATAGAATTTCCGGTAAGGCCGCAGCTTCTGCCGCATCTGTATACCCTGAGAGAGATCGATTCGAAACCGTAATTGATCTCTCCCTTACTGGCATTAAGAGGTGCTAACGACTCTTCATTTAATATGTTGTGCGCTTCACGGTAGTGTCTAGAGACTCTCCAGTCACTCCAGTATTTCCTGGAATCCATGCTTTGGAGCGAGGGCGATTGGGGATCTGTTCTTTAAGAACAGCAGCCAGCTTTGCGCCAGGCGAAACTTCTCCCAACGTTCCAAATAAATAAATAAATAAACTTTGGCCTGCGTATGGCCAGTCTGAAACTTTTCGTATCCTAACGAGCAGGTTTTGCGGCTCGTTCAGTCGACCTCTGTCACTTCTGATTAGCCTTAGGGAGGAAGGGGAGGACGAGCATCAACATTTTGTTGAGCCCATAGAAGTGCCGACTTGTCTCTTGCGGACAGTGAAGAAGGGTCGAGGGCTTCTAGCCAATTTAGGATACTGAAGGCGTACCTTCTCGTACAATAAGCCCGCCATGATGTGCGGAGCATTTGAAGTAGTCGTAGTGCTAGAGACTGCACTGGTGACGGTTGAGGACGGCTTACTTGCCGAAACCTGACCTACGTCAGTCAGGCAAGCAGGCGGAAGAGCAGAGAGCAGCTACAACACCTGGCATTGCTGATGGGGTGATGGTGGAGGAGGTACTGGGACCTGTACAGATGGAGGGCAAGGTCGGTTTAATTGCCGAAATCTTAGCCACATCAGACAGTCGAGCGAGAGAGAAAGAAACATTAGCACCTAGGTACCAGCTGGTACAGCCGCCAGGGTACTAAGGGAGAGAGAAGATAATCTTGTGGAGGAGGCGCCAGATGCTGAAGACTGCTGTCTGGCAGGAGAGGTAGTTCCTTTATGAGCTTTTAAAAGGAATAACATGGATATTTGTTTGGACCGATTTCTAGTGGAAATTATATCGTCATGGCTGGTTTGAGGATTGGTCAATTGTTTATGGCTGATGTAAATTGTCGTTTTTTAGCGTATTTTTTTACATCTTCCTCACACTACTTTTTTTTACCTCAAGCACCCCTTCGATTTTTAATATTTTTTAGAAGTAAGCAGACCGAAAGACCAACGATTCCTTGTTTATTGTTGTTTTTCGAATTTTTGTTCGAATTCTGGTTCTAGTTTAAATTGTTTGATTGTGTCTGTACTTGCCTTAATTTTTTTTCTTTGGTAGTTTTTTGGCTTCCGTTAAACCGAACAACAGTTTATGATAATGAGCACAAAAGGTGGGAATTCACCAGTTATGGTAAGAAAACAGAAATCAGCAACAAAATTGATGATGTCGATTTACTTCATCGAGGCAAAAAATGTAGCTGCTATCCCTTTCCGGCGAACTACATAATGTTAAATTAATTTAAACTTTTGTGCTTGTTCCAAAACTTGGAGAGACTACTGTTCGCTACTGTACCCCAATGTGCTTAAAATTTTCCCCATCAAAACTAAGCGATATCTAAAACCAATATTAGTCCAAGTTTGCTGAAATTGCCACCTCAAATGTTGTGTGAAATTCGAATTCGTCAAAGTAACAATTAACTCCACTGTGCATGCAAATTATTACAGTAGCTTTTTTTGCGGTCTGCCATCAAAATAAATAAAGCGACAACACTTTTTATGGTACTAGTTTATGTGTTTCCTTCGGCCCGGCGCCAAAGTGTAAAATGAGAGAGATTACAAGTTGTTTATGTTGCAAGGAAAGGCACAGCAACATTTAAGCGCGCTAATTGATGGTGAAATACTAGCAACATACAAAATGCAACAGCATTGGGCGTCAGTATTAAAAGTTGAATGAACAACACTTAGGGAGATGCACACGAGATTCAATTTCATGTGGAGGAAATCACAATAATGGTGATGCAAAATCACAAATTTTAAACTTAAATCAAAATAGAAATTTATTAGTAATTTCATATGAAAATTAATGTCCATAGTCATGTAGATTTATTTCTTTGTGAAAATCAAATAATTTGGTTTTTTTTTTAGTTTTCTTTATTGTTAATTCATTAAAAATATTAATTTTTAATTTTTTCACATTTTCTTTTTACTTACAGTGATATATCCGCATATTATCACAGCTATCAGATGGCACCAAGCGTTTGTAAAAATTCACCAAAACTTCCGACTCACAAGGCCGCAATCAAGACAACAGTCATTGGTGGCACTGCTTCATCGGTCACACAGAAAAGCAATTGCGGCAGCAGCAGTATCAATGGTTCCATGACTTCATACAAAATGTCCGGTTCGGAAAATAGTTGGTCGCAACCCGTTTTCAATAAGGTAAGTACATTCAAAGAATTTCTGTTTTCATTCAACATTGAATCGATTATTAAAATAAGTAGAATAGTTTTGCTTTAGGTTTATGTTTAAGGTCAGCTGTAGGCTAAAATAGTTAATTTTTATTTAATTTCGGATTTAATGCTTATATCAATGCCTCATTATACGTTGGCATATGCACTTTTTCACCACTTTTAGAAGAGATGACCAAAATGCAATAAATGTATATACAATGAACAGTATGTAAAAATAATTAAAAAAAAAAAATTATTCCAGAAACATTTTTTTTATTTAAAAACCATTTTTTTGCGTTTTGGCCTCTCTTCTAAAAATGGTGCGAAATGTCAACGTTAAACCATCAATATATTATCTTATATCGCATGGAAAATACAATTCATTAATTGTGCAGGGACATAAAATTTAATGCAAAAAATAAATAAAAATAAATAATCGTACATATTTCAATATGTATTCTCAATATGGTTCAGATTGAAAAAACCTCTTAAAATCTCATTATCTCGAGTCTGCTAGCAGATTTTACCGTTCTCTGGGTGGCAGAAAAAAAACACATTTTTTCACCCAAGTAAAGGTGTAAAAGGTTTTTAACCTACCACACCCACTGGAATGGAAGAAATGAAATGGAATACAAATTATAACAATATGAAGTTAATAAAAAGTTATGAGTTTCAGCTTTTTAAAACGAAAAAGGTACCCGGGTACATCGTCACCAGTGCTGTCGAAGGTACTCCGATCGAAGTATTCGTACTCCGCTCAAATCTCAGTCCTCCGATCCTCCCCAATTGGGAAAAATCCTCCAATTTCATATTCTTTTAATTTTTGAGCTGTATGTAAAATAAACGTAAATCAAACTAAAAGTTTTTTATTTTCCTAAGGGGACATTTGTCCTCTTCCTATCTAACCTTGGCCATAAGGCCCGTGAAACTATACAGTCATATAGGTTAGTCCAAGTGTCATTTGACAGCGCAATGATGTACTCGTATATTTTCCTGAATAGTTCACACATCGGAGATTGTATAGAGATAGCCGCTTCAATTGTTAATGTCCATTTCAGAGCCCTTTCTGGCTATTTATTCTGCTATTTCGTTCCCTTCAATATTGCTGTATCCTGGAACCCAGCAGCGAGTGCTTAATGGCCATCAGTGAAACACGGCATTTCTTTACAATCTCTGATTTAACTATTTTGGATTCTATTGCCTTCATTGCAGCCTGACTGTCAGTAAAGATAGTTATATTCGTAGTCCGAATCGTACTGTCTTGTAGAAGTCGAGCTGCTTTCTCAATAGCAAAAATCTCTGCCTAAAAACGCAGCAGCTGTCAACAGGACGATACGACCGCCTTAGCTGCAGAACCCTGATTGGATATAGAGTTGGAATTCTAGTGATAAAATGTTAATTTGAAGTCATATACTTAATCCGTGGCCACATCTAAATCAGCTTTGATTCCATTTTGACCCCTCCGCTTTATCTCACTATAAATTGTGTGTCCATAGTTTGCTAATCTTCACGCGTTGGATTCCCTTAGTCTAAGAGCTCCTTTTGCGGCACAGCCTTGAACAAACACTCGTAACGGTAAGAGATGAAATATCATATTCAGACCTTCCTGAGGTGCATTACTTACAGCCCCTGAGATCCCCAGGCTGACAAGTCTCTATACTTTTCCGATGCGAGCTTGGTTGCTCTTCTTACCCAACGCCTGACACCAGACGAGGTACCCATAGGTGATGATTGGTCGAATGATTGTGATGCACTCCATTCTTCCATTCACTTTCATTCCATGAATAACCTACGGTGACAAGCCCCATCTTATCTCAAAGGTCCTTTTACAGGTGTAGTATGCAGTCAGTCCCTTCTTCGTTCTATCTTTGATATTCTTTCTCCAATTAAGTTTTGAATCCAGAATGCTACCGAGATACCTTATTTCCGAAGAGAGATTCAGTGCCACTCCATTCAACTTTGGTAAGGAAAACTTAGGTATTTTTGTTTACCTCGTGATTAGCAGGATTAACTGTTAAACCGTTCCGTCTAGCCCAATCGGAAATTTCGCCAATAGCTGATTCCATAAGCTCACTAATCGTTGACAAGAATTTGCCAGGGATTATCTAATATTGCTATGTCGTCAGCATAGGCTACAACCCTCGTTCTCTTTTTCCTTGAAGGTTTGTAGAATCTCATTAACTATTAGTAGCCAAAGGAGGGGTGACAACACCCCTTTCTTAAATTTATATATTTATTAGATTTAGAGTTGCTGATTATACGAAGTGTTTTTGATACTATTGAAAAGTACAAGCTCATTTTGAAATAAATTAATAATTTGCATTGGATGTTTTCAGATTTTTTGGTAAAACTAACAAAAAAGATACTGCACCAGTATCTGATTTTCCTAAAAAAAATGAAATGCTGATGAATTTTGGTGCGAAATTTTTCATTAAAGAATGCTTAAAAAAAAAAATGTTGGGCCAATTTTAAGTTTTCCACATAGCAGTGCAGCGGCAAATAGAATTTTTTCTCAATTGTATCTAATAAAAGACAAAAAAAATGCTTGCTGACTGCAACTGTTAATGCAGTAATGGTTGATAAGGAAATGCTACAAAAAATTGTGCCTCCAACTGGGTCCCTTCCATAACATACAATTTTTGTATAGTTATTTGAAAACTTTTAAGACATTTTTAAAAATTCCTCCCCTGTAAAGCAAAATCCTCCGCACAAAAGGGAAAATTCCTCCCCTTAAAATTTTCAAAACGACAGCACTACTCGTCACCCAGAAAACGGTTAAAGAAAATTTTTATGCCTAGAGTTTCTCATTTAGTATCTATTATTTGTGAACTTTTAATTGACCAAAAATAGCATGAATGAATGAAAAACATGAGCATATTTTTAGGCGACTTTAGTTATTTTTTGTTTTTCATTAGTTTGGTTAAATGCAAAGCTGTATATTAACATAATGATTTTTTAAGCGAACATTTACTGTTAAATTAGTATTTTACTGTTAAAGACATATTTTTACTGTTATACTAGTATAGCGCATTTAGCGGAATGTTATTGTCCATCCCGTATTGTCTAGTGGTTAGGATATCCGGCTCTCACCCGGAAGGCCCGGGTTCGATTCCCGGTACGGGAAAACTTTTTTTTTTTTTTTAATTGTAATATTGTTTTCTGTATTCATCTCTGGATATGTGTTCGATAAATAAAATAGCGGTGCGTAGTATAGTCAGTATTGCCAGATTGACGTCTAAGATGTCATTTGACATGTTTTTTTTTATAATCAAAGACGTTTTGTTTTTTTTTGTTTTGCTACAAAACGACGTTTTTTCAGCAGTTTTATGAGATATTTTATATAATTAATTATTTTTTATACTCTGAAAGTCTCTTCCAAAATAAATTTAATGGAAACTTATATTGACAACAGTAGAGAATTCCCCTTATTTTCACTGAGTTGATATTTCTGTATTGATTACAAATTCTGAGCTGAAATATCATTACTGCGTGTAAATAATTGAAACGCATAGCTCCTCTCCAATACGTTTTTCTTGGTTTTATTCAGGAGCGCAATTTCTATCACGTCCAGTGTAATCCTGTGTGTTGTACACATAATTATTTTCAGCGTCACACAAACACCATATTTCGATGATATATTTAGCTGGTTTTGACAGTATATACTGTCTGAATGGACATTTTCCACGAAACGGCAACAACTATTCATCGACAATGACAAATTTGCTTGGAGTATACATTGTTTTCAGATGACTGTTCCACTTATCATATACATATCTTATACGCGCAACTTTGTCTCTCAAACGATGATCTTATGTATCTCTTTTGGCTTTATCATCAAAGCATACACAGCCATGGATCGATTTGAATGTTTTACATGCCATAATAGCACGAAATATAGGTCGCCCATTTTTTAATACCATAATTCAGGCAGTGTCTCATTATTTGAATGATAAACACAAGCAAGCAGCAATAAACCAAAGTATTCATGTTATATAATCATACTAGTCGGTAAGGCCCCAGTAGCTGGGGCTATTTTTTTGCTCAAGAAATTTCTTCATGAAAAAACAAATATCAAAAGAGAACCAAACTACTCGTTGGTGTTTGTTTTGTTTTTTGTGTATGTAGATAATTCGTTAAATAATTCTGAGAGATGCCGTTACTCATGTCTTCTCTCTCCCATTTGTTATTTACTCCCGCTTAAGCAATGATTTTTTCAACGATGAATGCAATGCTTTGTTCAATGAGCGAATTTTAAAAAACTTCCGATATTTTGGAATTGGCTTAACCGATTTTAAATCAGATTTTTGGCTAACCTACTCGTCAAGCTCTTTAAATTGATATATATTATGATATCGTAGCACTTCTGAATCTTCTGGAATAAAATTGTAGTTACATTAATAAATGTATAGATTAATTTATTGCCATTCATTACAATATTTTCGTATACCATATAAGTTTGTCATATTGAGCACTGTATTTTTAGCATGAAAAATTAATTTAATTTTCACTATCAATAGGAAAAATGACTTTATTATAGAGCTCCGTTAAAAATAGCTTAAAAAATTGCAATACTGGAGGGAAACTACCGATAACAGACAAGCTAAATCATTCATACCAAAAATCTGTCAACGCAGAACTAAACAATTGCTTAATTTAAGCAGAAATCAAATCCGAATTGCCACAGGGATCTACACAGGGCATTGTAGGGTCAATAAACACTTACCGAACTTGGGTCTAGCACAAGACGATACGTGCCGGATATGTAACGAGGAGGAAGAAACAGCAGAACATATTTTACGCCACTGTGAAGGTCTAATGAGGACCCGATAGTGGATAGTTCTCCTAAAGTGATATTAAATTTCCTCAAAGGAAATAAACCACTACGGGAACTATAAATTCAATAAATCTTTGAGATATATCACAATAGGCCCTAGATGGCCGCAGTGATCTGGGAACTTATTGCCACCTCTTTATTAATCTAATGGGACTGTTTCGATTTCAAGAATACCGCAGTAACATTTCAACAATTTTAGTACTTTTACGATTTGCTAACACGTGTGTAATAAAAGTGCCAAAACAGCAACACTGTATTGATATTTCTGTAAGTTTTAAATGTTATTCTAAAAACTATTATCAATAGCAAATTTTGAAAAAACTTAACTTATGCGTGCGTAATAGTTGATTTTTGATTTGTTTTTGCTTGTTGAAATGAAATTTATTACATTAATCGTAATCGACAATAAAAGCAAATAAAAAGAAAATGTTTTTCTTAAAATGGAATCAGCACCATTTATGTATTTTTAGTACCATTTTCGAGTCGAACTTGTGTCAAACTGAAGACAGCGTTTTTGCATCCTTGCTAAGCATACTTTGGTACAGTACTCAGTCGCTTGGAGGAGGTTTTTCTTAAATATTTTACATAATTTCCATGCAAATTGCTTTCATTCTAAAAATTTATGTAATTTTTTTGGTTTCTAAATACTTGCACCCACAATAGTTTAAATATGTTTTTAACTAAACAAAAAAAAAATAATAATAATAATAAATATATTTTTAAAATAAACTTAAAAAAAAAAAAAGTATATTCCCGTACCGGGAATCGAACCCGGGCCTTCCGGGTGAGAGCCGGATATCCTAACCACTAGACAATACGGGATAGTTATCAACTCGTTGCTAAATGCGCGATATAAGTAGAAGTGATGATCGACTTTCAAACGTAATTGAAAATTAAATTTATAACTAGAGAAGTTGCCACAAAACAGAAAAATTGTCTTTGTGACGTAGGCGTCCTGCCAATTATCATGCCAATTCATTTCTAACAAAATGTCAAAGACTCCATTTTTAATAATTTGCTCACTCCGTTCTACTTTGTTTTTGTTTTCTCTCACAAATGGGAGAAACGTCAAATATTGTCGGCTTACGTCAAATCGTTGGCAGAATTCATTGGCACCGAAATTTGCTTGCCAACAACTCTGCCAATGAGAAAAGTGTGAGTGGATTAGTGAAAAAATGTGAGTGTGTTAGCATTCGCATGCCAGCACTGGCAGATGTAGACGCTGGGTAACTGAAAATTAAATTTATAACTAGATATATATATATATGTGGCGATACCCACATACTCTTTCACTACTTTCATACATTCAGGCAACCCTCACGCCAACTACAAGAGCGTAAGAAACAGGACTGATTCCGCTATTCGATTTCTGTCAAGGTACCGTTTTGGAACTACAGTTTTTCGCATCAACTTAAATATTATAAAACATAATTAAAATAAAGAAAAGAATCAAAAATAACGTGTTCGCTTCATTGGTGACCCCGACGGCCCAAAACGGAATAGCATTAATACAAAATCTGAGTTTTTAGTTCGCCCAGCAATTTAGCATTTTATCTTCATAACCTTAAAAATTTACAGCACGTGCATTCGCAAAAAAAAAATAGAAAAATGTCTCTCGACGATTCAGTCAATGTTTCATCGCAATCAAATTCAAATATTTCACGCGAAATCAACATCAAAGCACCGGCATTCAGCTCCGAAAAGCCAGCACTTTGGTTCGCACAGCTTGAGTCACAGTTTCGTAACCGCAACATAGTAACTGACGCTGACCAATTTCACATTGCCGTGCCTTTAATTGACACTCGTTCAGCCTCCATGGTAGAAGACATCATTTTATCGCCTCCAACTACAAACCCATACAAGGCCCTAAAAGAAGCGCTAATCTCTCGTTTTTCCAAATCAAAAGAAGCGAATCTCCTCCAATTGCTCGACGGTGAAAGCCTTGGAGACAAAACTCCATCTCAACATCTACGCCACCTGCGGAGCCTCGTGCCAAACATTGACGAAGAGGTGCTCAAAGCCCGGTGGCTGTCTCATCTTCCTCCCCAAACTCGTGCATGTCTCGTTATCCAAGACCAAGCGGATATTAACAAGCTAGGGGATGCAGCGGACAAGCTCCACGAAATCATTAAACCAGCTGCCGTTGCGGCAGTGTCAAGTCTTGAAACACAAATAGCAACTTTAACAGAACACTTAGTCGAGTTATCAGCCATTGTTGCCCGTTCACGGGATCGAACACAACTCCCACAAAACAGGTCTCGCAGTCGTTCACGCACACCGTCAGCCTCTTCGTCGACAGGACTATGTTGGTATCACGCTAAATTTGGTGCAAACGCACAAAAATGCACCACTGGTTGTAAGTTTCAGGAAAACTTCAACGAGAGTCGCTAGTCGCGGCACTCGACTCTCCAACTACTTCACGCCGCCTTTTTATAACAGATCTGTCAACTAAAGTACGATTTTTGATAGACACAGGATCCGATCTTTCAGTTTTCCCCTTCAACAAATCGACTGGCTCAGGAAAGCCTCTCAGCTACCAGTTATATGCAGCTAATGGCTCAATGATAAACACATACGGTTGTGTCTTCAAATCTCCTAACTTTGGGCTTCGCAGGGATTTTACTTGGCGTTTCGTTTTAGCAGATGTTTCGCGACCAATTATTGGAGCAGACTTTTTAAGCCATTTCGGACTTGTCATCGACCTAAAGCAAAAACGTATAATTGATCAACAAACAAAATTATCAGCAGTTGGCAGCACTGCATCTATGGATTCGTACTCCGTCAAAACAATGCAAATAAATAAGACGTCGTCATTCTGGAAATTACTTGCACAATTTCCAGAAATAACAAAGCCTGAAGGTACTCTTAAAAACACAAAGCATCAAACTCAACACTACATTAAAACAACGGAGGGTTCACCGGTCACAAACAAGGCGAGAAGACTCGCTCCCGACCGCCTCACTATTGCTAAAACGGAATTCGAGAAAATGATTAAACTTGGCATCGCACGACGATCTAACAGCCCATGGTCTTCACCACTTCACCTTGCACTTAAAAAATCAGGGGACTGGCGTCCCTGTGGAGATTACAGGCGCCTGAATGACCGCACCATACCCGATCAATACCCCGTAAGATACCTTGAAGATTTCGCTGCCAACTTGCACGGAAAAACAATATTTTCCACCATCGACCTTGTGCGCGCGTTTAATCAAATACCGGTAGCGCCTGAAGACATCCCAAAAACAGCTATAATAACGCCATTCGGCCTATTTGAGTTCCCGTTTATGACTTTCGGGCTCAGAAATGCAGCACAGACGTTCCAGCGCTTTATGGACGAAATCACGCGCGACATGCCATTCGTCTACACCTACATCGACGACATGCTGGTGGCTTCAAATGACGAGAATCAGCATGCAGAACATTTGCGTATTTTATTTCACCGTCTCCGGGAAGTTGGCCTTACAATCAATGCAGCCAAAACAACGCTTGCACAACATGAGGTCGCTTTTCTAGGGCATACTATTTCAAAATCGGGTATTAAACCTTTGTCTGAGCGAGTCTCATCAATTATAAATTTCCCCAGGCCTTCAACGATAAAAAATTTGCGCGCTTTTTTAGGTACTATAAACTTTTATAGGAAATTCATTAAAAACGCCGCACAGCTGCTTGCACCATTTAACAAACTCCTAGAGGGGCCTGACGTCAAAAGCACACATCCCATAGTTTGGACACCTGTCTTGGAAACTACATTTACACATTGCAAACAAGCATTGGCTGAAGCAACGCAATTGGCTCATCCCAAAAGTGATGCGGAGTGGGCTATTTTCACCGACGCGTCCCAACATGCAGTGGGCGCAGTTCTACAGCAGCGACACGAAAACGATTGGCAACCACTGGCATTTTTTAGCAGAAAATTGGCTGAGAGATCATCTGAGTTGTCAACATACGATAGAGAACTCCACGCAATTTATGAAGCCGTCAAGCATTTCAGACACATATTCGAAGGGAGGCACGTGACAATTTACACAGACCACAAGCCGTTGATCCACGCTTTTAAACAGCGTCTGGAAAAGGCGTCACCTTGGCAATTTCGTAGATTAGACTTCATCGGCCAATTTTCTACTGAAATTAAGCACATCGCAGGCAATGAAAACATAGTCGCAGATACACTATCACGTCTGGACGCCATTTCTTCTGCTGTGCCACTAAGAGAGCTCGCTATTCAACAGGCAATTGATAGCGAGCTTCAAAATCTCATCAAACATTCAACTTCATCATTAAAATTGCAACGCATTTTATACACGGATCCAGACGTTTCATTGTACTGCGACGTATCAACAGGGAAAATACGACCCTACGTGCCGACAAAATTGAGAAAACAAATTTTTGAGTCTTTGCACTCGCTCTCTCACCCTGGACAACGGGCTTCTCGGAAACTTATTACAGAACGCTACGTATGGCCATCAGTAAATAAAGATTGTCGCGACTGGGCAAAAACCTGCATTTCGTGTCAACGCAACAAAATTACCAGACACAACATCTCTCCTATTGGAAATTTTGAGCCCCCTACACAACGTTTTCAACACATCCACATTGATTTGGTGACTCTACCATCATCAAGAGGATTTCGCCAATGCCTCACCATAGTTGATCGCTTTACGCGTTTTCCAGATGCAATCCCACTAGAGGACGCGAGAGCTGACACCGTTGCACGCGCGCTAATGCTGAACTGGATTGCTCGGTTTGGAGTGCCAATAAGGATTACTTCTGATCAAGGGGTGCAGTTCCAATCAGAAATTTTCAAAAAACTCAACGAACTTCTTGGCTCCAAACATCTTATAACTACAGCGTATCACCCTCAATCGAATGGCCTCGTTGAGCGCCTACACCGCCAACTCAAGGCAGCATTACTCTGTCACAGCGAATCTTGGTATGACGCCCTTCCAGCCGTTCTGCTTGGCCTTCGATCGGCTTGGAAAGAGGATATAGAGGCAACGCCGTCAGAGCTGGTTTACGGCGAACCAATTCGTCTACCAGGAGAGTTTCTTGCGCCCTCAACACAAATTACTAAGGCACCCGAACTTGTTCAAGCTCTACGCACTCATTTTCAAAACTTAACACCCGAACGAATGTCACGCCACGCTAAGCATTACGTCTTCAAATTCAAAGATTTGGATCGCACAAGCCATGTTTTCGTTCGTCATGGGCAGATTGGACCTTCATTCTCACATCCATACGACGGACCATACAAAGTTGTCAGTCGACACAACAAATACTACACAGTGTTTATTAATGGAAAAAACAACACAGTCTCCATCGATCGTTTGAAGCCGGCATACATCGCACTGGACGATGAGGAAACACGAGAGCCGATCACTAGAAACGCCGATAAAGTCAGAAAATCAAAAAAAACTGTTCACTTTGTAGCTTAAAAACTATTTTATTTTACCTTTTTTTTTACAAAGAGGGGGAGGCATGTGGCGATACCCACATACTCTTTCTACTACTTTCATACATTCAGGCAACCCTCACGCCAACTACAAGAGCGTAAGAAACAGGACTGATTCCGCTATTCGATTTCTGTCAAGGTACCGTTTTGGAACTACAGTTTTTCGCATCAACTTAAATATTATAAAACATAATTAAAATAAAGAAAAGAATCAAAAATAACGTGTTCGCTTCATATATATACTATATATATATATATATATATAAATCATTATTATCTTTACCTTAAATATTACCTTTTTGTAGTAAACATATCTAGAGGACTCCCGAAATTATTTAAATCATGAAATTTTATACACAATTTCTAAGAAATTTCTTCACATTTTCCACACCGATCGTATGAAAGTGTATCTGAAAATCAAAATCGATGAAAGTCAATATGAATAAATATATATTATATAAATAAATATTATTTTGCTCTTTTATTTACTTTTGCACAAATAAGAAACAAAATAAGTTGTTTACAAATTTGAAAGTTGTTAAAAAAAATTGCAGTAAATGATGAACAACTACGAAACATAGTTATTTTTTTCTTTAGATATACTTGTCACCATAATACTTATGCACCAAAGCAAAGAAAATTATTTTTATAACATTTCTATTCTGGCATTTAAATTTGGCTTTGCTTAGAAAGGAAAATATAAAAAAAGACATTTGTGGAGTGCGCTGGAAGAGGACCTCATTGCCGAGGTATGGGCAGAAAAGGTGGAGTGGGTAGAGGGTGGGAAAAAACGGCCATACATAGGAACAAATGGCGGAGGGTTACGGCAGCAAGGCTGTGTGGTGGCTGCGGTTAAAGTGAAACAAGATACATATCATTATTTTATCATTTTGATTCTCTTCGTATTCAAATGGTTAAGACCGAAATATTTAGCAATAATAATTTCGATTCGATGGAAACATAGTATAATTCGCTATTTCAATGCGGGGTACCTTTGTAAAGAAAAAACAGAAAAAAAACAATTTTGTCTGTCTCTCGGATCTAATGCCTCATTTAACTGATATTTATTATATGGCGTTGTTTATTATTGGTCACTTTAGTTATATGCATCTCTCTTGGTTAACTGAAAGCTGTCATTGTCTATACCAGCAATTGAAAAATATTAATTGTGCTTATTTCATATTTATCTGCAATGGAATGATAAAATTTATATCCGTAAATTATAAATAATTTAAATTGTTCGCTCGTATTCCTCAACACCGAAATTACAAGTCGCTCCTATTTGTATATTTATATAATTTTATTGTTAAAAAAATATTAAATAAAAAACATTTCAAGATTTGATTCAAAAAAAAAAAAAAAAAAGATCTCCCCGACGGGGAATTGAACCCCGGTCTCCCGCGTGACAGGCGGGGATACTGACCACTATACTATCGAGGACGCTGTCAGCGCTTTGCTCAAAATAAGTTTTATATCTTCATGGAACAATTTTTATATAAATAACTTATGTTACTATAAATAACATTCATGGTGAATTTTATAGGCTTCGTGGTAAATTTGGTGAATTTGTATTTATTATACATACTAGAGATGTTCCGAATATCTATTTTCAAACACTTAGTGAGTGTGAATATATTTTAAGTTACTGAGTACCGGTTATCTAAAGTGAGTTACCAACACACAGAGAATTCCATTGTAATATAAAGTAATATGAAAAAAGAGAGAATTTTACACTAAAAAACTTTTTTAAATACCTTGCGTAAAAAAAAAATTAACTGAAATGTTAGCTTCTACTTTAATGCTGCCTGTCTGCCTGATTTTTTTTTTAAGCCGATAATTTAATATTTTGGTTTATTACACAAATCATCCCAAAATTAAAGCAAATTGTAAATACCTTCTGCTGGTTAATTATTAACTTATAGGCTTGCACCTAATTTAGCACACCCAGCGTAAAAATCTACCATATGTATTTTATCATTTTGCCCTAACGCCACAATTTAATCTACATCATAATCTCATTTGAAAATTGTCTTATATATTTGTTTAGGAAAATCAACGTCCGCCAGTATATAATCCCGAAGATTATGCACAATCTTTGAAAAAATTTGGCAAACGACAAAGTGGACCAAATGTACGTTCAATATATGATACAAGCGATACAACTACAAGTGGAAATGGAGGAAAAGATGAAACTTACAAGTCGACCACTTTGCCGAATAAACATTCCGAATACAAGTATGAAATCTCAAAATATAAATGTATTTATATCATAGCATAAGATAATCTACAATAACTAACTATTTCTGTTTATATCAATTGCAGAAGTCCCATACCCTCACCACTAGAAAGCAATATTGAAATGTCTTTGAGACAATTCGCTTCGGTTACAGATTTACTAACGCAATTACGCGCTGATTTGCGAGTATCATTTCCTAGTTTTGTTCAAGAATTCGTGGCCACACCTTCGGATGGTGTTAGTCTCTTGCTAGAAGTATTACGCGCAATACAATTATCACAGAGCAGTAATTCACCATTGCCAGCAGCACAAATGACCGCATCGATGCCACGTAATCCACAATCGTATCAACGTCGAGCATTACTTGATGAATTGGCCTGTCTGTAAGTTCGACAAGCAGTATTATTACTAGGAGTTTTCCAATAATTGAATTGTGTATTATTCCACTATTTATTGCAGACAATGCCTCAGCATTTGCTGTTCACGTTCGCTAGACGCAACCGCACGCCTGGGTACAACAACGGTTGGCCTCATGCCTTTAGCATCTTCAGCCACTGGTCAAGGGATACGCGCTCGTATTCTGGCAATGCAACTTATGTCGTCTGCATGCGATAAGAATGCTTTGGGTCATGGATCTCAGAAGGCTGTTGCGTCTGGTCACACAGCCGTTTCGGAAGCAATGTCCACGTTACGTTTACGCTGTAGCGAACCTGTAAGATTTCGTTTGTTGGTTGGAATGTTGAACAGCGGCGGTGGCTCGGGAGAATTGCAAGCTGTGGGCGTTAAGTAAGTTTAAAAATTGAAGATTGTGCCGTTATTTTCTAATTTTTTTTAATTGCATGTATCTGGTTTTTATTTTATAGATTTCTAAATACATTTTTGGATAGCTCTGACAGTCTGCAACAAAGATTATATCTACAGGCAGAATTCTTTCAAGCTGGCTTTGAACCTGCCACCATGGTTAAGGTATAAAATAATTTAAACAACATCTTTTAGATTCATATTTGATTATATTTTATTTTTCTGACAGACCATCTCATCATCTTCTCCCTGGCTAGACGCACTCCGCAACGAAATTAAACGCTTCAATGAGCTATATGTCGATGTGGATAAAATGTTGGCACAAGCTCGTGATGCAGATCGTGTACGGAGTCAAATGGTTATATTAGAGCGAAGAGTGCAGGTAAAATACCTCAAACTGTTTGATTGAATTCAAGCTTATTTATATCTGATTCATCTTTAGATACTTCACGAAGAGAAGGCTGTATTGACCTCAATGGAACGTCGGCTTCAAGAAAGATGCGCTGAATTGCAAAGAGAAATATTTCGCCTACAAGGTGCACAAAATGAGAATACCTTTAAATCGTTGGATAAACAGCCAGTAGCTCTGCCGCGACACGTGCCTCCGCCACACAGCAAAAACGAGAGCGAACATGAAGACGAGGGCATAAGCAGTTCAGAGACCGGACCATCATTGAGTCCCGTGCCTATATTAGTACTACCACAGAAACCGAATATTACAGTGCTGGCTCGTTCCAGTCATCATCATCATCTGCTCAATAATAAGTTGAAACAAGAGAAAAACCCTGACAACGCCACCATTGAGGATGTCATGGAGGAACTGGATAACATTGTTAGTGAGGCGGAGAAACAGATCTCAACGCATGATGGACAGTTGTTCAGAGTAGTAAGTAAATTGGAAGAGACTAAAGAGCAGGAGATTGTCCCAGTGAATATCGTGCCGCAACCACCGCGTAAATCACGTTCCCTGGCACATTTAGTGTCACCACCAGATGGCGGCTCCGATTTGGATGGTTCCGAGTATGGCATGTTAATGATGCAAAACCATCAGACCGATCAAGCAGCAGTAGAACGTGTCAACACATTGCAAACCTTCTTCGATGAGGCTGATTATGATATGCCTGAAACCGATAAAGCTTACGTCATCGAATCTCCCGATATACCTGAAGTAAATGCCAACTCAGCCCCATACAATTCGAGTACAACACGAGAACTGCTCGATGTCATTATGAATGCACGTCACACTGATGATGATCCAACTATAAAAGCTTTTCGTGATGGAGGCTCGGCGAATGTTCAAGCAAGTATGATGACAACACAAAAACATCGGACTACAGCGGGAGGAGCGACATCGGCCATGATTACCACAAACAATGCCACCACCACCACCGCCACTACCGGCAAGAAGAAAGCACAAGCACCACTTGCACCGGCGCAACAATTTAATGGTGTCTTCTTTATGGCTGGCATGAATACACCACAAAAGTACCCAAAACCCGATTTAACAGCAGCACTCCAAGCGAAACGTGTCACCAAAAATGTAGAACGCTTAGAGGCGGCATTCGCTAGCCATGAGCCTTTGAATGATGGCACGCACATCGCCACCGCCGTCGATGCGTCACGTGAGAAGTCGCGCTGCAATCAACAAATCTATTTTGGCAGCAATCCAACGTTACGCATTAACACTAGCTACGAAGGTTATACCAACAATGCGACGGTCATCAATAGTGTGACAAAACGCACGCGATCCCATACACAAGGATCAAAAGTAACCGACATACCGTCGGGTCTATATTGATTTTAAAGCTTAAAGTACACGCACTTTATGCATAGTTTTAATTCATAATATGTAATTCATAAATACACACACACATACATAGCATTTAGGCTTTAATCTTTTGTGCAATATTTATACCATTTTTTTATGTTAACATACAATAGAATATTATCGTTTTAGAAACTAAGTTAATAAGTATTCGCCTCTTTATTACATAATTTGGTGGAAGTTTATTTTATATTCAAAGGTTTTAATTTTTAACAAATTCTCGAATATTTACCAATAATTTAGTATTGTAAGTATTCATTTATCTACTTATTTACATTTTTAATTTAATTACCATATACTTGCTGAACTTTTGAATAAAACTTTTGAAAATTCTATTTCATTTTGTAGAATTTTTATTAAGTTTAGTTTGAAAATTATCAATTTTTTTTTATAACTTAAATATATTTATGCAAATGCTACACTAACTTTATTGTTATTTTTGTAATTATGCATAAGTGAGTTTGCATTGAAAATATTTACCACATGCCCATACATTTTACAATAAATAAAACTTAATATATCTACTTAGTTGAAAAACATTTTGTATTCATGTTTATTTATATTGGAATTAAATGTTTTCATTAACGAGATTTGGTGTCAATTTGACACAATTTAGAGTTTGAAAAACCTATTGATTTATTGAAATATACGAAATATACAAGGAATATAGCAATTTTTTTATTTATGGTGACACGTTGGTCTCACGCGGCCAATCGTAAATATTTATGTGTCACCATCCATTCATATACGATTTTTCTCATTGCATTGGGTCGTCGCAGATTGGAGTAGCCATAGATTGGAAGATCTTGGCCAACCAAACCAAAAGGATAGCTGAGAAATCAGGTAAAAATGAGGCTACCAGAAAAACACGGCAAATTCACTTGTAATGTTTAATGTTGTGAAGGCAACACAGTACAACGAAGCCAGATCACAAGATTGATGCCGTAAGACCAGTATGGCACCACGCGGCATCATAGCTCCTTTGACTTGTGAGACTTTGAGACTAGTGCTTTGGTTCCACCCAAAGCACAGTGATTCGTACCATAGATAAAATACAGAAAACTTATAATGCAAAATCCTAACAATTAAGAAAATAAGTGTTTAATGATATCTTGCTGAAAATTCCAGTTTTGTTTATCAAGGAAATTGTTATTGTTATTTTTTAAACAAGATTTAAAAAATTAAAAACTACGCATTTCTTCTAAAGTTAAGTATTTTTTAAAATACAAAAACTGAAAATTGACGAATTTTGTGAGAGAAAATAATTGAAAATATATTCCTGGATTTATTTCTCAATTTAAGAAGGCACCTTCCCTTACCGAAATATGCAAAAACATGCTCCGCTATCTTCCGCTGTCAGGAAATAATTCAATTTGAAAATAGGTCTGAATATGATTTTTTCGACTAAAATTGAAATTAAACTTTTTTTGTTAACCCTAAAAGTATGCAATCATGCTGAAAAATGAATAAAAGTGTAAAAGTCAAAAGTTGCATTCATTAATATCACATTTATTCCAACATTTAAGGATTTCAATAAAATATTTATATTTATTGATATTCATATTTCTAAAAAGTCCAATATCCACATAACGAAAAAGAATAAATTTCTCGAAGATTAAACAAATCATTCTCTCATTACAGCTTGCCAAATATCATAAAAATTTTAACTTTAAGCTTAGTTTGTGGCGAAACCCAGCCTGATTAAAACTGACTGAAATTGGCAAATAAAGAAAATCGGATATTGTTGATTTTCATAAACCTATGAAAAATCTAAAAGTTACAGAATCACTATCAAATTCTTAAGTTGAAAAATTCTAGATTTTATTTTTTTGATCTCTCCACCTGCTCAGTAAAATTTTACTAAAATAATAAGCTCCCAAAAAATTTAAATTTATTTATTTTCATATTCTTTTGTCTTTTTTAAACATATTTTATAATAAATTTTTTTTTATGAATTTAATGTACTATAAATCATACAAAACATTTAATCACTTGTTATTGGTGACATATATAATTACAAAAAACAAAAGACAATTGATTTGTGAAGTAGAATAAACGATAAAATTAAGAGCAATCAACCTATGCACTTACATACACACATACATATTCAGATACTAGGTCGATGTATTCGTAAAACGAATACATTATAAAATGCATACATACATACATACATACATTTTCATGCAAAGTAAACGACTATTAAATAATAGTAACGCAGATGCACGTACTGCACTTGTCAATCAAACAAATGGATTTATCATTTGAGCTGTTTACGGGCCTTAAATAATCATTTCATAGGCAATTGTTTTATTTTAATCCTAGGTACATTTTATTTTATTGCTTTCTAAATTATGACTGACTATATCATTTTTAACATACATATAATTTATATTTCATATTTAACATTACATATTATTTAACATAGTATATAACATTTTATTTAACATATTACTTAACATAGTAAATAACATAGTATTTAACATAGTATTTAAGATATAATATCATAGATATTATTTAGTATATATTATGTATGCATATACATAACTCGGGCTCAAATGATATTTTAATGCTATTTAGTTAGCTTTATATTTATTTTCTTTAAAAAGAACGAAATTTCCCTGATAATAGTTTTAAGATCACCGTAGTATACGGGATACTTTGGACTATTCTGATACTAAGAAACTGAAACTCAAATTTACAATTTTTGAGATTTTTTGCCACTGCTCACTTTCTTTGATTTCTTTTTTTTTTTTATTTATTTATTTAAGAAATATTGGCTGTACATGTAAGACTTATAGTCTTTTAAATACATCACCATGTTATCAAAGATATCGAAACAATATAAGAAAAATTAATATAAAATAACTTAAACTAACAAATAACAAAGGATCAAAAATAATAGGAACAAAGAAAAGAAAACAGAAACTATTTACTAAAATTACTAAATAAACACCTTCTATTGCATTCGGATTTAATTGTGATTGGAAGAGAATTTCATTGTTTGACAACACTGACAAAAAACATTCTAGAGGACGTGAGATATTTATGTTGAGGTGAAATTAAATTGTATGTTCTAACCGATTGTGCAAAATGTAATTTTTTAAACAGATATTGTGGTTGATTTGTATATATTAATTTATGTAAGAAGATTAAGTTACGGTATTGTAAAAATTCTCGAAGGCTACAGTTGAGTATCATATCAGAAAACTGGGATATATGATCAAATTTACGTTTAGAAAATATATATCTGGCACAGCTGTTTAAAGCTGGTTGCAACTTTTGTTGTGAAGCATTGTCCAGATTACCATATAAAAGTTCACCATATGAGATGAGTGGCACAATAAATATACGTACTAAATTTAATTTCATATCTTGAGGAATAAAATCACACGTATACCATAACTTTCTGAGAACATAATAAATTTTACCAGTAGTATAGTTAATATGATCAGAACACCCTAAACTTGAGTTCAATTTAAAACCAAAGCTAGTGATTGTCTGCTCAAATTTCACTACATTGTTTTCGAAAATCAACGATGGAAGATTATTTTCAGTTGGAGAGCAATATGCAATACATATTGCTTTAGTCTTCGATGCATTCAAGTTTAGGTTGTTCTGACTTGCCCACAAAGAAATTGAAGAAAGATCCTCACTAACTCTAACAAATAAGTCCTCAGAAAGGCCAATTGGGCGGGATAAGTAAATTTGAGCATCATCAGCATACAGGTGTATGGACACATTATTGCAGCAATGTGTAATATCATTAATAAAAATGCTAAATAAAATGGGACCTAGTATAGACCCTTAAGGAACGCCAGAATAAAGTCTCCTTGTCTCTGAAATTTTATCGTTCACTACAACCCTTTGTCAGCGATTGCTTAAGTAGCTTTCAAGTATTATTTTTGCACTATCAGCGAATCCAAAGTAATTGCATAATTTCTGCAAAAGTAAATTATGGTCAACTGTGTCAAAGGCTTTCGAGAAATCCAAAAGAGTCAAGATAGTCAGTTCACCTCTATCAAAAGCTGGTCGTAAGTCTTCTACAACTTTAAGCATTGCGGTAGCACAGCTGTGTCCTACTCTAAAGCCAGACTGGTTGTCGGTTAGTAGATTATTTTTGTCAAGATATTTTTTTCCAAATATTTATTAAAAATGAGCGAATGAATAAAATCTCTGGGATAGTACTTACGTTGGTGAAATGATAAGTGCAATTGCATTTAGCATCCTAGCAGGTAGAGTAATTTGGCCACAATTCTTTAATGTCAGCCTTTTGAGATACAATATCTTTCTTGAAATCATTTTTCAAGTGGGCAATTGCTTGAGTGAAAACGAACTTCTTTTAACTGTCATATTGTGAAAAAAAAATAAAACAGAATGCAAAGTGATAGCAGCGATCCAAAACATAGAACGCATGAGTAGAAGCTAAGATTTCCAATGTTGGAATCGCAATTTTTCATATAAAGATATGGAGATCGGCCCACTGTTGCCAAAAAGGGGTAATTTTTTAACATAATTTTTTTGGAAATAGTAAGTAAAAAGGTAAGTAAAGTGGAGGAATTTGTATAAATAATCATTCTTTATATTCCGACTGCAAGTCATTTCAAAGCAGAACAATTACTATAAAATTGAAAAATATTTGAGAATTTAAGTTGACAGGGGTAATCAGACGTTTAGAAAATCGGGTCATTGAGAATTTAAGTTAACAGAGGCAAACAGACGTTTAAAAAATCGGCTCAAAAACGTTTTTTTTTTTTTTTTTCAATTAAAAGAAATTATGACCAGTTGGTCAAAAGAAATGGCTAGAAATCAGCCACTTCAAACCATAATATAGAATTAAAAGAAAGTCTATAGTATTGTTGATGAAATTCAAGAGTGGTAAATTTCCCAAAAAGTAGTAAATGTTTTTATAAAAAGAGGGAAAATTCTAAGAATTTGTCTGGTAACATTGGATCGGCCATATACAAGAGAACAGAAACGTCGATATCATCTCATGTGTTCTATACGCCAACCAAACGCCGAATCAACCCCAACACGAAAACAAATTAGACTTGATTAGATGGTAGTGTTGCATCGAAAGCACAAAAATTTTCACTGATATACACATTAGGGTGGCCCTTATATTTCCATTTTCTAAAAGTTTAGCTCCCAGACCCCGATCTTGTTTCAATCAATAAAGAAACAATCCGTGCTCAATCGGACAACTACGAGGCGGCCCTCATCGACCATGAAGCTGTACATTTTCGCCCGGAAAGTCAATTTTTCTGATAAATCAATTTTTTGTTCTTGGATTTCTTGAACAACACCTTACCAGGAAGAAACAAAACCGAGATGATTAACCAAAATTGTTAGAGTTAACAATGATTTGTGCATTCAAGATATACCTTTCTTATGGTTATCTCATAAGGGGAATAACTATTAAAAAGAATTTGTATTTTACTTGCTCGGGTGTACGTTCGAGCCTGATTTTTGTTACCAGATGGAATCAAAGCACATTATCATTACTTTTTGTTCATGCGTCAATTGATAAATTTTCAGATGGAGAAAACAGAAAGGTGCTACGAGAAACAATTTGTTTCACAAATTGTTACCGAAGATCGTAAAAATACCCAACTGCTACTAAATTCTCTCTTTTAGTGCGAATACACGAGAGTGAATTCGCTGAAATTTTGAATTTCAAATTTAGGTGGACACACGACAAAAAAGGGATTTAATTGAGAATAGAATTTCTTTTTTGACTGATTATAAGTTTGGAGAAGAAGAAGAATTTTTGTGTACTATAATTATACATAACTAGAAGCAAGTGGCGAATAAAACGCAGCTATTGCTTCAAATTAAAGATTATTCTTAAAACTCTAAAAATTATTTAAAAATTGGCATCAGTCTATTATTTATAGTCAAAAATATGTGATTAAATATTTTCCATCTTAACTCCAGTTATGCAGTTTTCCATGTAAGAGCGGGTGTTATGAAAACAAAATGCAAAATGTCTAAAAAATATATCATATTTAACCTGTTTTTTACAACCATGTGTTTGAGGATTGCTGAGTTACTTTCGGCATTTCAAGTGAATTTCGTTGAAATTCTTGTGAAATTTGCAATTGATTCCATGGATATTATTCTTGTTAATAAAAATACGTTTCTCCTATAGAAGTTGTGGCGATTATATTTTTCATGTTGTTTCAGGAATTGTGCGAGTTTACTTTCAGAAAATTTGATTCAGAAGGTTTTAACACAATTTCCTGGATGTGTCCAAATTAACTTCTCTAAAAGGAAACAAGAAAATGGTTAAGATAGTGAAGACTGTACCGCTTTTGAACGGAGCGTATACTATGTTTCCACTTTAAGGCATTTGATGGTCATCTAGAAGTTATCCAATGGAGCTGAAGTTTTGCACAGCCCAGTTTTTTCTTGATTGGAACCAGATTAATACAAGGGAGTAGCAACATTTTTACTTTTGAAAAATTACCTATAGCTAAGGACCACCCTAATGTACATACTTATGTTTTTGTTAATATCGACAACAACAAATGTTTTTTTTTTAGGAGACTATGAAAATTAAATCTAGAGGTTAATTTTCAAAGTCATGACTTAAGTTCATGTTAATTTCGTTATTTGAAGTTATATATAAACAGGTTAATGAACAAATGTAGTCATCACAACAACAATGTATATAGAGACGGGCAAATCAGACGGCCGTTTCGGAATGTATCGACAAATGTTGTCGATACATTCCTATTTTTCTCCTGAACGACAAGGATCAACATATTTCTCATCCCTATTTTTTAGCTTTATCGAAAAATTTGCTATTCATAGTTTTATTAGAGCTAAGTAAATCATACAATGTTTGCAATTGGCAATTCGCACTATTCGAATAGTTCGAAATATAAATACTGAATACAGTAGAAACTTGATTCACACATGTAATGAAACCTGGGCTCAGTGCAACTTTCGAGGTTATCGCAAATACCGAGTTTCTGTTTTCCACACAAATTAAAAGGGGTTTACATACAACTGTTTAGAATCGAAGTTTATTATGTGAGGCATTTCATGTGATGCGGACAACGTAAAAAAATGTGAAGTTCTGAAATACGGCCTAATTGAACTTCTTGAAAATATGAATGTGGACACACAATTTTACAATAAAATATTTAACATGGTAATTTAAATAAGAAATTTACTGTTCTTTTCAATTATGGAATTAGACCGGAAATTTACATTTTTTTGTGCACCAAACCGGAAGTAAAAGTTTAAAAATAGAATTTAAATAACTTCGACCATTTAAAAAAAATAATTATTTTTCAAAATTTAGCTTAAAGTATTTAAACAATGTCCTTAAAATTTCAAAATGTGATCTACATTAGTTTAGGAGATAGATACATAGGTGTCGCACTGAGCGTGGTAGCTATGTACTTTAATTCATGTATCTCCTAAACTAAAGCAGATCCCATTTTTAAACTTTAATTTTTTGTGTGTCTACATTTATATTTCCTACAGGTTTAATTAGGCCGAATTTCAACAAATTTCAGAGCCTTATTTTTTTTTTCGTTGTCCGCTTCACATGAAATGCCTCATGTTTAATATTTTATTTCAATACATTTGTATAATAAATTTCAAGTGAGTATTCATGTGTAATTAAAGAAATTTCCGATTTTTTTTTTTTTTTTTGGCTATTATGAGAACGCACCATGCAAAAGTCAGTTCAAAACTGATTACACGTCAGCAGTATGAAATCGACGGTACTTCCATGAACTTAATTCAGTGTAATAAAAAGTAAAAAAGAGCATTATTGAAAGAGAAGACCAAAAGTGTCGTAAGTATCGAAGTAAAATTTTGCGAATGTCGCAAGTACTGAGTACGTAATGAAAAAAATTTTTCTGTCGGAAGTATCGAGTATGTGTAAGAACCGAGTTTTTACTGTAAAAGCACTAATTAAAAATAAATTCTTTTAGATCGCATTATATCTTATAATTTTGTTAGTTCTTTACTGATTTTTATAATTTAAAGATTCAGTACAAAAAAGATATTTAAAAAACGGATAGCAATAGAAAAAGTTTTGATCATCCGAGTTACTGCTAGCACTATGCGAGCTGAAAAATATGATCAGGATCAGAGTAAGCTTGTTGAAAAGCTAAAGTGTTCCTGAGTACTGTTTTTGGCCTAAACGTCAAGTTTTTTTTATACTTACGATCCTAAAGTTTGCCCATTTCAGAACATTATGGTATAGTAATACACACGATATCTTGGTTATTATTGAATCTGAGAATAATTATTTGTTGGGCGACTTATAGTAAAATTTTCCGACAATCATATTTTTTGAACGTATTAACCCATTATCTTTGTCCCGTATTGGTCTTTTTTATCCTTTTCAAGAAAAATTTTATTTGTATCCCCAGAAAGTTAATAAGTTCTAAAAAAAACGTTACTCCTAAAATTTTACTATAGGTTATTGAACATCAGAAACATATGAATTTTGGTTTACACTTACCACGAGTTAAAAGTAAGCAAGCGAACTGATAATCAAAAATATTTTAAAAAATACTGTAAAATTGTATACGTTGAAATTTTCATATGTTTATTTTTCATACAATTAATATTTATTTTCCTTTTTTGCTCAACCGAAACCATTATTTTATGAGTTTTATTTTTTTCTTTGTGAATAAGAAATACAAATTAAGGTTTGAGTTTTATTTTATTTCGAAACGAAAAACGCAGAACGTCTTATAGCTTTGTTTTTGTTAGCACGGTGATAAATTTTACCACGTTATGCTGTTGTTTCTGAATGAAAAAAATAAATCGTAAAATTATTTTTGAATATGATTTGGGTCTGTCCATCAGATGAAAAATTCGGTGACGAGTCCAAAGATGAGGAATTGCAAATAAATTTTAAGAAAATTGCGAACCATGCAGCAAAACCTGTTGACTTGAAAGTTAAACAATTGAACTATTGGAACGACGAATCTTACTTAAAATCACAATGTTCCAGCTGCTGAAGATAGTAGTCGTTTTCTGCACTTAAGCTGCTTTGAAGTGACCTTAGTTGGAATTTGTTTTCACAAAATTTGGAAAAATGTTTTTTTTTAATATGTTAGATCGATGCAGTTTTTTATGTTGTCGTAGACGACAACGTACTGAAGAAAAATTTATCACTGAGCTCACAATAACAAATCTGTATTAAAGTTTATCGTTTTGAAAAAAAAAAACATAAAACTCAGTTAATAATAAAAAATAATTTTTATTCCTGAGCTAAAAAAATTAAACTCAAACAATAACTTTTATTCTCGAGAAGAAAAATAAAACTCATAATTTGTTTTTTTTTCAGTTGTGTAAAAACGTAAAAATACACAATAGAAAGAAAAGACACGTAAGCTTAATTTTCAGCTTTAAAATCCGATGTTGTATTCAGTTTTTCCCCAGTACGTCAAGTTCTCAAAACCTTTATACCTAAATTTTTTGTTCGGAAAATTTTGTTAACTGACTTAAAACTAAACTTTGTTTCGTGAGGCGCCTTAATTTACATAAGCGTTTTACAAAAGTATGTAGGTAAAACTTTTCTTACGTCAACTTCATTTAATTTTTAATTATACTCACCGTTTTAAATACTTACACTATACAAAAAAAAAACTGTGCGTGAAACTGTTTACAGAATTAATTTTTGCTAATAAAGGTAAAAACTACATCGTGTGTGTGATAAGATAATAAGTAAAGTGCATACAGCAAGTAAAGAAAACATGCAACGCAATCAAATGTATAGTGAAAATGTGACAAAATCGTCTATCATAGTTCGAAAAGTGCTTAGAAATCAGTCAGCAGCAATAACATAAAATTAAACTGAAAATAATAAAAAACCAGCAATAACAACAATTAATCTGACTGCAACAACCGCAACAATAAAACCAGAACAACATTCATCCCCACCAAAAACCACCCAACCAACGAATCGTGTACATAAGTATCTATACAAATACATACATACGAGTATATGTACATATAAGTTTGTTTAAATATATGTAGCTACCTAACGATAATCCACTTAGGATCAATAAACGCAATCTAAAATGTGAAAAGCAATTTTTTGGTTTGTTTCTGTTTTGTATTGTTTTTGCACCTATCTACAAGTGTAACGCGCGAGTATCTTAAGCCAATTTCAGTTATGTCAGTTGCTGACTACAACTCAAATGGAAAATACGACGGAACGTAATGTCTACCTAGAGTGTAAAGTGTGCAGTTAAAATTGTAAACAAACAATCAAAATAATAATTTAACAAATTATGTTGTTTAAATGAACATAAAAATAAAAATAAGTTATCAACGAATTAACCTAAAGTCACTTATCAAAAGCTATAGAAAAAAAAAAAAACAACAACTTAATTAACGGAATTTAATTGCAACGTTCATTGAGAAACAGTTGCTGGCGATTGCTCTGTTTTTTACTTATCCAATAATTGTGCAATTTTGTAAGTTCTTTAAAGTATATAATAGTATATTGCTTTGTTGGAAGTTTGAAAATAAAAATAAAATCATATGTAACACTGTGCAACATGAAAAATTTCTTCACCATTATTTCCATGATTGCCTACAACTCAAATTGAAATTGTGAGTTAAAAAAAAAAAATAAAATTAAAAGAAAATAACTTTCCAAATAAAACTTTAACGAAATCTAAAGTTGAAAAAATGTTTACTTAATAAATTAGATTATGCTAATGTGAATTGTTCATAGGGGATTATATGATGCAGCAACTAATCGGATATTATACAAATATGTGATAAGCAAAGCCCTAATTGAAGTTTCTCTGTGATTAGTTTTTACCGTATCAATCTCAAATCAGGATGCTCCATTTGAGAATATACCTACGGAAAGAAAAGTGGAGAATTTCAAGATTGTCTAATTCTGGCTCGACTTAGAAGAGGGATATTCAGTTAATCCTATCACCCACTGAAATTAGATATTATGCAAAAAAAATTCAAACCTTCATTAGGGTATCAGGACGTCTTTTTTGTAATTGAGGTTTCGCGTTAAAGTTCTTTCAGGTTGCAGTGCTTGACCGCTGATTCCTTTGTACTATCAGAACCACAGGAGCCTGAAATTGTAATATTTTTTTAACTCCGTCCAATATCATCAAACCATCATTTTAGCCAATTTCAACTGCCAAAAAATAATGTGTATTAGTGAAAGCGTTATGTTGGTCAGGGAGGGGGGTTTTCATTCGAAGAAAATATTCATAAATAATTTTTATGAAACTGATGTTTAAATACAATAAAATAAATACGTTGATGCATTTGATGAACCCTATCAGACAAAAGTGGATAAATGCCTTGAAGCTTTAGAAAAAATGTTTGTTTCCGAGTTTTTTTAATCTAAACCTAAAAAAAGATGGCCGAAAATGACAAAAAATTCACAGAATAATCAATTTAATTTTTTTTAAATAAATATTATTCAATGTGGATTCCAATGCATTTTTTTTTTTTATCGTGAAGGACATAATTTCGATAACTCATTGACTCGCCATTACTGATGATGTTTGGGTACTTTAAAAAAATCATCAGTAAAAAAAAATACCAAAAATGCCAATATATATGAGCTCACATAGCTCATTTTTTTCAAATGATTATCAGTGGAAATTTGGGCCATTATTAATGATGAGGATTCCGTATGAATTTGGCATATATTCCCTAAATTCATGCAGTCACAGCATTGAAAGAGATCTTCCGAGTCGGGATGCTCTGAGCAATAATGGATTAAAGAATTAATTACATTTTAAGATTGTCTCCTAAAACTTTGGAGCTGATCCAATAACACTACCCTGCATGGGTTTGACGAACAACATGGTTCCTGGTGTTTGCGAATGAATTTTCATGCTGAACACAAATCTGAGGTCAGAAACTTCGCATCGCGACTCGATTTAGAAAAAAATGGAATTAAAACCCCATTTGGCCATTTTAAAAAAATACCCTTTCAAATGAGCCCTTAAAGCAGGGGATGGGTTTATGTCTAAGGGTGCAGAAAAAAAAATTAAAAAGAACGGGTTTTATCTTACTTACACCCACGGCCAGACACAATGAAAACCACAGTAGTCCGAAGTGTTGTAAGACACGCTGGCTAAAAATCAGCAGTCAGATTTTAAAAAGGGGAGGGGGAAGGATCAAAACTCCCAAAACCTCCCCCCTAAATACGGCCTTGATGTTGGTAGTTATTTTGAAGCCATAGTAAGAGAGGTGATAAAGCTGTGTACGTGATTCCATTAACTGAGAAGAAATTTGATACTAATGGACAAGTGGTAGTAGAAAAATCCATGGTTATGTGTTATAATTTTTTGTAAAAGTTGTTTGTTGTTGTAATTTTTGTATTACTCAAACTTTGTCAGAGCCGGACGACGAAGCTGGGCAAAGCTCAGCTAGTTTAATATAAAAATAACACCCGTTTTAAAGAAACAACCTGAACAAAGTGAAATTTTTATTAATTGAGAACATAAGATAACACAAACAATCAATTATCCATAGCGACTCATATCAATTCACAAATTTGCACGAATTTTTTGGAATGATAAGGATTTACATTAAGATTGGTCAAAATGCACACACTAAAGTGTGTGCACGACAAAAACTGGTTACACTTATAACGTTATAAAATCTCAAAAATAATTATACACATAAAAACTTAAAGATACGAATTTAAAAAAATTAACCAACGACCAGAAAATATATTATTTTACATCTTTGTTAACTTATATTAATTTTTGTTTCGCTCAGTTCGTATTTTTAGGTGTTTTATACTACTGGTGCGGAGGCGACTTTCACAAAAAAAAAAAAAAATGGAACTTTGTTGTTTTATAACATATTCTGTTGAAGTTTTTGCAGTCTTCTTGCCTCTATTTTGTTGTTGTTTTTCTTCTATTGATTTTCTCTTCACTTATCGGCACAAACACGACGTAGTACACGTATATAACACAAGAGAGAAAAGTTCAGCTGCGCAGAGGTATCTAGGTTACCTCTCTCAGTAAAGCACATGCGATAAAATTGCGCGAAGTCGACTCTCTGCTTGATTTTATGTAGCCCAGCAAAAACTGCGTTTTTTACTAGTTTCATATGAGTGCAACGAAAACATGATTTTTCACGTGACCGTTGTTGTTGAATTTGTTGCACTCTTCCTCTTTGTATGTAGCCGATCTTCATGTGACCTCGTTAACTTCGTTTCTTATTAGTTTCTTTTGAGTGTAATGAGAGCTCGTTTCAGTCGCAAAATTTTCAATTCACAACCTCGCTAAAGAAGTTTCAATTAAAAAAAAAACAAGAAAAATTTAACTCTCGGAAAGACTTTGCCAATTTCTTTGGAAGAGTTTCCAAAAACATGGATAGTAATCGAAAATTACTTCTTTTTTACAAAAATTTTCAAAATATGATAAAATAAAATAAAAATTTAAAAATAGATAAATCCCACATTAATCGTTTCTTTGGATATAACTTTCCTTACTATATTGTTTTTGATGGGGCCCAGAGCCAGGCCCCATCCTAGCTACGCCAATGCGCATTGGTCATGAATAAGGCTCGTCAATCGGGGAATTTGGAAAAAAAAACATTTTTGTTTAAAACCATTTTGCTTTTTGTCGACCAATGCAGGGTCTTTAGATACATATTATCAGGTTTAAAAATTTGTTTTGCCTTTGTGTTCATTTAGATGGGTAAAAAGCTTTTACTTTTCGATTTGTCGTACTCCAAAAAATTTTTCTTTCCTTGAAAGAGCTGAGTCATACGTTGACAACTCGTAAGTAATTTTTCACCACTTTTACAAGAGACGATCGAAACGCAATAAATTTCTATAAACAATAGGTAAAAATTATAAAATAAGAAAAAATATTAAAAAAAAAAATTTGTTTTCGTTATTTAAAATTATTTTAAAACCAATTTCTACACATCTTTTATATATATTTATAGCGTTTTATTCGTCTTTATCAAAACTAGTAGTTATTAATTAACTTAATCTAATTAAATTAATCCTTCAATTGGGAATTTAAAAATCATTGACGGCAAAATTTGTCAACGAGTATTTCATACAAAATATCAGTGCCTCTCAAACTGAAGCATTTCGCAATTCAAAGTCTACTTTCAGGAGGTACATCAAACAATACCAACTATGAATCCCATTAATGACGATGCTCCTCCCATCATACGTCCACTGTCAGCAGAACTACAAGAGATTGCAAGAGATGATTTGAATGAGGTAACTCAACGGGTACCGGACGATGTATTAGCGTTACGTCGTTGGATTCGCAAGCAGCTACACCTACGAGCTCGCACCAATGATCAGTTTCTTTTGGGTTTTCTTAGAGGCTCGAAATTTAGTTTGGAACGAGCTAAACAGAAAATCGATCGTTATTACACGCTGAAAGCATCCATACCGGAAGTATTTAATGAAAAACGGATTGTTGATGATCCCGTAGTAATGGAGATTGTGCGTGCGGGGTATGTTGCATGTGAAAATACTATTTTCATATAACATAATATCAATTAAATATATATTATATATAGGGTTATACTACAAATACCTTTGCCAGTCGATGATCCCAGGCCATGTATTACTATCATACGGGCCGGCTTGTATGATACAAATAAATATAAATTTTCTGATATCATACGGGTGGGATCAATGTTCGGTGAAATTATGACCATAGAAGATGATAATTCCACCGTTAGTGGTTATATTGAAATTATGGATATGAATAATGTCACCGCTGCGCATTTCTTTCAATTGCAACCAGATCTATTACGTAGATTCTCAACATTTGCGGAAGAGGCTATGCCGATGCGTCAGCGGGGTACACATTTTATAAATGTACCGCCACCGTTCGAGAAGGGTTTCAACACATTGAAAACATTCTTTCCGGCGAAGATGATAAATCGGGTATGTTGCACGTGGAATACATACATACATATGTATGCACTACCATACATAAGTAAAAATTGTGAAGGAAAAATAAAAATATTGTTTGATAATGAAATATTTTTTACTTTTAGATTTCTGTCAATTCCGATCCTCAGGCAATCTTTGAACATGTACCACATGATTATTTGCCATTAGAGTATGGTGGTGATAATGGCACCATGCAGGATATCATCAATAGAATGGAAGAAAAGATTTTAAGATATCGAGATTATTTTTTGGATGAACGCAATTATGGCACCGATGAAAAATTACGTGAGGGTCTACCTTACAATTACGAGAGTTGCTTTGGCATTGAAGGTTCCTTTCGAAAATTGGACATCGATTAATTATAATAATATGCATATACTTAGTGACGAGATTAATTACAATTTATGTAGAGCAAATATATACTATATGTACAACATATTTTATTAAGTAACAAAAAATAGAAATTTAAATCAAATTTCAAGGAAATGTTGAGCTTGACTGCAAAACTGCGCTTGTGTAGATACCAAAGCATATATTGTGCATATTATCTTTTAATAAAGAAAATTCCAATGTTATTATTTAAATTTCCTAAATGAATATTGTAGATCCAAACTCTGTGCCCTGTAAGCATATACAATCTAAGCAACCGTTTTCAATAAAGTCGGACACTTACTTACGATTTTTGTTCATATATTTCTCATGCGAATTCTTTTGCCTTATATGGATATATATGATATATGAAGTGGGTTAGGTAGGCAAGGCCGACAAATACAAAATTATCGATATTTCAAAATATTTTGAACCTTCAGTCAGGTTGTTGGATCACTAGATTACAGTGGTATAAAAACAAGTGACCGAAACTATGTTTTGAAAACTCAAATCACAAAAATTTAATCCAGGCGAGACATAATGCGTTTAATCGGTTTCTTGCAAGTGAGTATGACTATACTGTTGACTATGACTATACATTGATGGATCAAAAATAGACTGTGGAGTTAGCGTTGGAGTCTCCCCAAGTGCAATTTCTTTTATTGACCTGATTCAACTAGCATATTCCAGGCAGAAGTTTTTGCCATACAAAAAGCTAGTCGGCCACTGCGCCTAGAGGGGTTAGGTTGGAATGGCTGTCGAGACACACTCTTAGACCTAAACGACCCATTGTAATACAACATAGTAGGGCCTACAGTTTTACGCCGATTCCGAATGGCGGTGTGGCAATTTTTTATCAGTTAGGTAATTTTGCCATTACCAACGAAGATATGTTCTTGTACACTTCCTTATAATTCTCATACACTTCATATTGAGAGTGAATGTAAGAAAGTTATGAGAATTAACCACCAGACGAAGACGGAAATCGAACCCGAACCTCCCGGATGAAAGTCTAGTGCACTACCCACTAGACCATCGAGGGGAAAGAGCTGAAATTTTTCCTGACAGTCAAGTCGCGATCAAAGCCATTCAATCATCATCATCATTTTTGGCACGACGCCCGGCCGTGGCCCTAGTTAAACCTTGGCGTCCCACTAAGCCGAGGCTCTATTGTGAGTCTCATGATAAGCAATGATTTCCGGGGATAAGTTATCGACCTATCGTCCAAGCTACTTTTCGGAGGATCAGTTAATCCAGCTCCGTCTGCCCTGACACTATCTTCCACTGTGGTTAGTTACACAATCTCTGTTAAGGTTGTTCAGGTTTCCAGGAGTCACCGCGAGGAGATGGAGCTAAGGATTTGAGTAAGAGAGGCTAAGTGATGTCAACAGGAAACGACATCATGCATTACGTAAGCATTACTCTTTGACTCCCTTAATTAATTAAACTCAAACATTACCAAATATAACTAGTGGGCCATTGTAAGAGGGACCTTGTCAGACTAGATCGAAACACTTAACTTAAAACTTTTCTCTATTCCTGACCACAGGAACATTAAAATTCTTTTTATTGAAAAGCGCAAATAACTGAATTTATTACCAATCGAACAGTTGATCTAACACTGTTTCTAGTGTAAATTTAAACAGAAATTTTGTTTCACAATCTTTTAAACATAAATAAAAAATGTCCAAAATACAATCACTTCCCGAAATTTTACAAAAAATTGCCATATCCGAATTAAATGAAGTACCCGAGCGTGTGACCGATGATATTAAGGCATTGAAAATATGGATTCAGCAACAACCACATTTACGGGCACGTACCGATGATCAATACCTCGTAGCTTTTCTGCGTGGCTGTAAATTTTGCTTAGAGAAAGCTAAATCAAAAATCGATAAATTGTATACTTATCGAACAAAATACCCGGAACTTTTTTCATGCTATGATGTTGATGATCAGAAATTTCGTGAAATTGTATGTTTGGGGTGTGCAATAATGGCTCTTGATAATTGTGAAAATGAAAATACTGATGCCCTGGAGCCTTCGTTGGACTCATCTCAGTCAGTACAAGTTCTAGTTCCGCTAAATCTGATTAAGCCTGCTACAGACGATAAGTTCAACTGGTTGACAAAATTGCCGCGGTTGATTGCAAATAGACTGTGCGATTGAAAGATTTCAGCAAGTTTGTCTATCAGTTGAAGAAATATCAAAATGTTTTGATTTTTGAGATCAATTTCAGATGGTTTATCAACTTGTTGGTTGTCTATAAGCCAGTTGGCAAACCACACATACGAATTCATTTTTTTGAAACGCAACTATGACTGCGCACTGCTTTTACCAGCCAGAAATAAAATCATTGAACCGAGTTGTTGCGTTTGTAGAGAACGATTACCGACAAGTTTTTTAACCAGTTGAACGATAAGTGTATCGTCTGTAGCAGGCTTTAGGGGTACTATTTCTGGCAATTTTGCTGCAATCCAAAATCATATAGAAAATATGTATAATCTCTCCTTTGGAAAATCATTCCTTGGTGGAATGGGAGAAACCTCTAACAACAAATTAAATACTCTGCTGAAGTTTTGTGATCTGATTAACTGTTTTTTTAAGCTTTCTTTTATTTATTCCTGTCTGTCTGACTTTAATTTGATGGGTGTTGTTTGTTTCTTTAAGAGCATTGAAGTAATAATAATGCCTTGGATCTTATAATCATTTTATCTGATTCCCAACCGCTTTGTTTACAGCATGGCTGTCAGTGATCCAGTATCTCTTTCAACTTCGACTTTACGGTGTAGATTTACGGTGTAGTTACTGACAATGACTGTGTTATCTTTCCATTCTTTTCTTCAGGGTAGAATGGATGAGAATTTCATTTCTATTACAACTTGGAAAATGGTGTTGACTGTTATTCTTTTGGTTTCTGTTATTTTGTATTCATATAGGATTGACGCGTGACCAAAACTATTATGTTTCGTCTAGGGCTGAAGGGAAGGGTGTTATTTCCAACTTTGCTTGAGGTTTAGCTCAAAGTTCCCGTGACTCCTAAGCATATCTCGTAAAGAAATTTCAGTCCTTTCTTTCCCCTTTATTGAGGCGTATTTACGTAAAGTATATCACCTTTCTATGAAAACTTTTTCAAGAAAATTGTAAAATAACATTGTACTTTCAAATAAAATAAAGTCTTCTACAATAATAGCTTCAGAAAGTATAAATACTATATTTTATAGACTTACCATTAGCTTGCAGTTTCTTACAACTCAGGCATATTTATTATCTTACAATAATATCATCCAATTAAACAATAAAATCGTACAATATTTTTCATAAGTAGGTACGTATTAGATTAGTTCCTTTATTATCAAACGCGATGAACTTTATTAAATAAAGAATTGATAAAAAAATCATAAATAATTGATAAAAATTCAGCAATTCTGAATAAGTCTATGAAATTTTCGGGTTAGTTGCGAAAGTATTGCTCAGGAGAGAGCGTTAATTAAGATCATGGCGAAAATTCGTTCACTCAATGAAGATCTGCAGAAGACAGCTATTGATCAGCTTAATGAAGTTCCCGAACGGCTTGTGGATGATATTGAGGCCTTGAAAACATGGATCGAACAACAACCACATTTGCGAGCGCGTACCGATGATCAATTTCTCGTTTCTTATCTACGTGGCTGTAAATATAGTTTGGAGAAAGCTAAAGCCAAAATAGATAAATTTTATACTTTTCGTACAAAATATCCGAATCTTTTTGCCTTGTATGATGTTGATGACCCAAAATTTCGTGAAATATTATCCCTTGGGTATTGAGTTTTGGTAATAATGTGTTAGATAATATTAAAATTATCCTCTCATCCCATAGTGTTCTTTGTTATCTGCCCACGCCACTATATGATAATGGACCAAGGATTGTTATTATGCGTAGTGGTTTGTATCCAGCGGAAAAATTTTCCATCGAAGAAATTGGACGTGCTATGAATGCAATGCAGGAAATCGTTGTACTTGAGGATGATTATGCTAATGTAAATGGGATTGTCTTTATAATGGATATGGAAAAAGCAAAAGCGGCACATTTATTTCAAATGACACCAAGCATTGCGAAAAAAATGACAACATTTTCGGAGGATGCGGTACCATTGCGTCCAAAAGGATCACATTTTATTAATACTCCCAGCGGTTTTGAGCCTGTTTTCAATATGATAAAACCGATGATGTCTAAAAAACAACAAGATCGAGTAAGTTGCCAATTCTCAAATTTTATAAAGTAAAAAAGTATAAATAAATAAATAATTGTATATTTTCAGTTATTTGTTCATGGCAATAAAATGGAATTGTTATATGAACATGTTCCAAAGAAATATTTGCCGAAAGAATACGGTGGTGAAAATGGTAGCTTTGAGGAGATAAATCAATTCTGGCATAAGAAGTTCGATGAATACCGTGACTATTTTATCAATAATAAAGATTATGGTACAGATGAATTCTTACGTCCAGGAATTCCAATCGATTTTGATGGCATTTTTGGCATGGAAGGTTCATTTAGAAAACTAAATGTAGATTAATTATATACAAGAACTTAGTAAATACATTATATAATACTCGTTTGCTACAATTTTAAAATTATTTAAAGCTAAAAAATATAATTTGTTAGGGTTAGGCTGGTTTAAAGTATTTATGAAACTATTTCTAGTTTTAGGTTCTTAAATTCTCGCAATTTTATAAATTGTTTGTGTTTGTTTGCTCTTTATATTATATTATTGGTGATTGATTGAAAATAGTTGATCTGGCATGATGCACACTGCTGATGGTGATTGATCACTACTTACTCCTTTGGATGTTCATAGACTAATAACTTAAACACAATTGCGTCTGACGACAGAAAATTATCCGACGGTTAGTGAACAGCTGATCCATTGCCATCGCAAAATCCATTCGAGTAAACAAAATTGCGACGGACGACGGTAATCAGCTGCCATTTTGTTTTTCCAAGGAAATTATTTTTGAAGTGAAATCTATTTGTTTGTGAGTACATGCGAGTAAGTTGTCTCTTCGCTCCGACGGAGAAAATATGAAATAAATTCAAGTCGGAAAAAACTCGACGGTAAAAAAACCCACCCCGCTGTAATTCTGTGCAATTTCATGCGATTCAGTGCGTTTAAATTTTGACAGCGGGTATCCGTTGGATAGTTTTAATTCGTCCGACGCCATTGTGTTTAATCCAGTAATGCCTAGCGGTGCCATATGGCACCTTGTCGCTGACCCGTTCCTGAGCCAGGTTCAAAAACAATTTTTTTGTCAAGTTATTTTCTTGATCTATCTGCTTTGGTTCCCGCTCGTCCTTTATGGGTTAAAGCATAGTAATTAAAATAATTTATAAGGCTTGACTGGAACCATTGTTAAATACTAATGCTCTTGATACCCGTTTACCCGGGTTGTACCTGGGTACCCGGGGTTTTCAGGTATTACTTGGGTAATATTATGACGGGCATCCGCGCATTTTTGGCTACCCGTTGCTAGTAGATTGATTAAAAAAAAATTTTACAATTAAGGGACTACAAAATCTACTATAGATTAATATATTTGTTGCTCCGAGTAAACGCCTGAACGGAATCAGAAAAAGTAGTAAATAGTAAGTAAGTAGTAAGTAGACAAAGTAACAGTAGTAGTTTCACGAAAACAATCCCAAAATATGTAGGAGCCATATATCGTTTAGTTAATTTTGCTAGCATAAATAAAAAAGTATTGTATGTAGAAACCAAGAAATTTTCGGGTACCCGATTTCAAGTATTATCCGCAATTCTCATGTACCCGCACATATACACACATTTTAGGATGTCGAACTACAAACGAAAAACTGATCGCGCGATACTCATTGATGCTCCGATTTGGATCCAGACTCATTTTCATGTATGTGTATTGTGAGTTTTTATTTTATTTCTGCAAATTTTCTACTGTTTTTTCAGATTTTTGAAGGTGGCTCAAACCTTTCGACAAATTTAACGCACTTGTGTAATGAAGAAAAAAGTATGCTTTTTTTCTAATTTAAAGAATCAATGATGCAGAAACTTTTATATTGAGCTTAGCTTTATATATGTATATATCAACTTTTTAATATCTTCCTTTTATAGCCAAAAAACATAACATGATTCAAATCATAATTTTAAAGTGAGTAAAATTTCAAAGGCTTAAGAATATTGCATTTCCCGGATCCAAAATGTACGCATGATCCAAACATTTGGCGTCATGAGCGCTCTGGACCGTGAGACAAAAGAAAAAAAAATAGTGAAGATCTGAATTTTAAATCGTTGTCGTGATCGCAGATGAGCGAGACCTAAAATCACTCACGTAACCATCTCTAGAAAGCAACAAATAAATAAAAATTATCTAATCGTCCACTATAAATGTAGAGAGAAGATAAAATAAATTTGTGCGCTTTTCATTTAAAAGCGCAAATAACTGAATTTATTACCAATCGAACAGTTGATCTAACACTGTTTCTAGTGTAAATTTAAACAGAAATTTTGTTTCACAATTTTTTAAACATAAATAAAAAATGTCCAAAATACGATCACTTCCCGAAATTTTACAAAAAATTGCCATATCCGAATTAAATGAAGTACCCGAGCGTGTGACCGATGATATTGAGGCATTGAAAATATGGATTCAGCAACAACCACATTTACGGGCACGTACCGATGATCAATACCTCGTAGCTTTTCTGCGTGGCTGTAAATTCAGCTTAGAGAAAGCTAAATCAAAAATCGATAAATTATATACTTATCGAACAAAATATCCGGAACTTTTTTCATGCTATGATGTTGATGATCAGAAATTTCGTGAAATTGTATCTTTGGGGTATGTAAATGTTGGCTCTTAACAATTATGTATGAGTGAAATAATTTTTAAATGATTCTTTTATTCGTTAGTATTGTAATGTATCTGCCAATACCACTGTGTGAGAATGGACCACGCATTGCTGTTATGCGTCAAGGAATGTTTCCTCCGGATAAATATTCCATTGAAGACATTTCACATGTTATACGTGGCATGGAGGAAATTACTATACTTGAGGATGATTATGCCAATATCAATGGTATTGTCTTTATAATGGATATGGAAAAGGCGACAATGGGGCATTTAATTCAAATTACCCCAAGTATTATGAAAAAAATGACAGTATTTATTGAGGAGGCTCTTCCATTGCGTTCTAAAGCACAACATATGTTTAATATGCCCAGTTTTGCTGAACCTCTATTTAATATGATAAAACCGATGATGTCAAAAAAACAACAAGATAGGGTAAGTCAATAAAAATTAAACTATATAATAAGTAAAATAATTGTATATTTTCAGATATTTGTTTATGGTAATAATATGGAACCATTGATGGAACATATTCCAAAAAAATATTTGCCAAAAGAATACGGTGGTGAAAATGGTAGCTTTGAAGAAGCAAATGTTTACTGGAATAAGAAGTTCGATGAATACAGTGATTACTTTAAGGATAATAAAAATTATGGTACTGATGAGCGGTTACGTCCAGGAAAACCAATCGAGTTTGATAGTATTTTTGGCGTGGAAGGTTCATTTAGAAAATTGAATGTTGATTAATTATATAATTTGTTTTTAAAAGTGTTAAAACAGATTGCTGTTTTGTAAAGGAATATAATTTTCTCTTATTTTGTAAATGAGTTAACACTATTTATTTCACGTTTGACAATTTCTTGAGTCAAAGTAAGATTTGAACACATTCCCTTTTTTTGGATTTTAACTATCAAAAACACTACATAAAAAAAAATAAATAAATTGCCCAGTTGAAAAATTTCAAGCTACAAAGAATATGCAGTACATAAAGTTGCTTCTAGACGAGACTACATTGTCACAAGCCATTCGTAAAAAAGCATGACAAATTGCGTGTCGTATCTTATGGAAGCTCTAAAAAAGAGTTATGAAATTGGGTGCGTTTCTAAGATGCAAAACGCGAAAAGCTGCTGCGAGAGTGATTAATAAAAAATCAGTAGTCAACAGCGATATCCCGATTTACGTAATTCGATACAAATATTTTCCACCCAACAAAATCCAATCTAAATTGAAGGAAAAAACTCCAAAAGCGAAATAATATTGAGAAAAAAAATGTTGTAGCATCAATCGCGTAGCTCTAGATCTGAAATAGAGATATGGTGCCATTTTTTTTTGAAGATGCTAACCAAAACGATGTTAGCGGAGAGTATATATATCTAGATATACAGCACGGCGACTTAAGGATGTAGTCAGGTGTTCGAGTTTCAAAAAATCAATTTTTTTTTTATTATGTATTTCGAAAAAAAAATATATTGAAAGTATACTGTAAAAATTCATATCAAAATTCAAAATATTAACGAAGTTATAGCATATAGTCGAGAGCGCCTGTTGGTTAAACTGTATGTGTTGTTAAAACTTTAAAAGCATTTTTCTCGAAACAACGTTTTTTTGATCGGCCAAGGAGTTTAGAGAAATTCTATAAAGCTGATTGGGCTGAAATTTTAATACGGTATTTTCCACGTCAATGGTTCTCGCAGGTATGTAGTAGAACTGTTTATTTTTAATAATTACTTCCAATTTTTTTTCCCGATTTTCAACAAAAAAAGCCCGTTTTTTGAAAATATTTGTTTAGAAGCTTAACATTTTGTTATTTTTTAATAAAAATATTTAAATCTACTACCTGCCAGAATGGCAAGTGTACAGAACAATATTCTATTTAAATTTTTTGTCTCAGATGACTTGAAGTGCCGCAATCGCCCGCGCCAGCCACACACCATTTTTGTTTGGTGTCCACTTTGGGCGTAAAAAACAAAAAAAAAAAAATTTAAATTACATTTAATTTTGAATTGACAATTAACTTAAATTCAAATTTACACTGCGAAATTGGCTTAAGTACTTACATGTTGCTCGGCGTCTCTTCACTTCCAAAAATAAAGTGAATTCTTTCATCCGAAATGGCAATGAATTTCACTTTTAACCCTGCGGCCATACGTGCAAGTAAACTGCTGCAAGTAGAGAATACGTCCCAAAGGGGGAAAAATCACTCCAAAAGGCCTTTCGGAGTGTGGACAAATCAGCTGTAAGCGGTTCCTCTCCGTATGACTCACCATTACGTTTTTAACAGTGCATGTCATTGGAAAAAAGCACTCTGTTTTACGCTCCTTATGGAGTGCTTTGAAATACCTCTCATAAGATCTTTGTGTCAGCATTTCAATCGCATTTTTCCACTGCCCTGCTCTACAATATTCTTCTTCTTCTTTTCGAAATGCTTCAAAAGACCTCTCATGAAATCTTAGCGTCAGCAGTTTTGTTATTTAAAATTACGTTGATCTTGTCGTCGTTTGATTCGGAAACGATTGCTTTTCGGCAGCAAGTGTTCGTTAACAAAACAAAAACAACAAGTGCTGACTTTATATTCCTCAGGCAAGCTGCTGACAGTCGGGCCCGTTGGGGTATTATGTTCATACCCAACGGGCCTGATTGTCAGCAGCTCGCCTAAGGAGTAAAAGGTCAGCACTTGTTGCATTTGTATTTTTAACGACCGCTTGCTGCCGAAAAGCAATCGTTTCGGAATCAAACAACGACAAGATCATAGTAATTTCATAAGGTGACCAGACTATACTTTTTTTTCGTTTTCAAACCAATAAACTTTTTATTTTATATTGGTCACACTAAAAAAAAAAAATTCAAACGAAAAACAAAAATAATCGTAGGAGTTAGTTGCGCATTTTTTTACAACGAAACGGTACTCGTGAATATTGACAAAATTGTTTATTGTCAAAATATTGTTATAAAAAGGAAAAAATAAATATAAATATAATTAAAAAAATATCGCAATGAGTGATAAAATATGTGGCGTTAGTAAGCGGCACATGAAACGCCTTGTGGCTAAAAAAATAAGTGAAAATAATATATTATTAGAAGATGAAAGTGGTTTGAGTGCTTCTCTGGAAAATAGTTTTTTAAATGAAGTGGATGTTAATGAAAGTGCAGATGAAGAGAGTGCAAAGCAGTCAATCCTTGAAATGGTTAGGAATTGGACTGTTAGACATCAAATCAAAAGGGAAGCTTGCGATGATATCCTAAACATTTTCCAGCTCGCAGGTGTTGATGTGCCTTCCTCATCAAAAACATTGTTTAAAGCAACTCCAAATAAGATTCAGATTCTTTGTGTTTCACCGGGAAACTATTTCCACTACGGCATACAAAAAAGCTTACAAAATTTAAAGCTGACAGTGCCGCAATCAGTGAATTGTTTGTGTTTGGACATTGGCATTGATGGCTTACCTCTTTTTAAGAGTTCCACTACGCAATTATGGCCAATCATTGGATGCTTGTCTAATGGACAATCGAAGCCTTTCTTGATTGGGTCTTATGTAGGCTCAAAAAAACCTGGAGATGTCAACATTTTTTTAGCAGAATTTGTTAAAGAAGTGAAACAATGTAATGAAGTAGGGCTGGAATAAATGATAATGGAAAAATGGGTCTAAAAATTGAAAAGTTTATATGCGATGCTCCTGCTAGAGCTTTTATTACCGACACAGTAGGGCATACAGCCAGCAAGGGGTGCTCAAAATGTACACAAACTGCAAAAGTAATAGATAGAAGACTGACTTTTTGTACTTCTATTCACCCATTAAGAACAGACGAGGACTTTAAACTACGGACAGATAAGCTGCATCATTCAAAGTGGTTTTATGAAAACAGGAATATTTTGGAAGAAATTAATGTGAACATGGTGTCAGACTTCCCACTTGATGTAATGCATCTTATAGATTTGGGTGTGGTAAAAAAAATGTTAACAGCTATTTGGAACGGTCACCATTTGGGGAGAAAGCTTACAAATAATGATAAAAATATTTTAAATAATAAAACTGATTCTATTCGGAAACATATTCCTAAAGAGTTCTGCAGGAAACCAAGACCTTTCGATGACCTTCCAAGATTCAAGGCTACAGAGTTGAGACAAATAATTCTTTACACTGGAATAGTGATATTAAAAGATATTATAGATGAAAAACTATATAAACACTTCCTGCTGTTGCATGCATTGTATAGATTAATTTCTTGCCCGAAAAGTTATCAGGCTAATTTGCCATGTGTTAAACTGATGGTAGAAGCCTTTGTGTTAGATTTTGCTTTGCTATATGGCGAAAATAAGGTGTCCTACAATGTCCACAATCTTTTACATCTCCCAGAATGCGTTGAGAAATTTGGAAATGTTGACACTTTTTCAGCGTATAAATTCGAAAATTATCTCCAAAAATTAAAGAAAGATGTCCGGCAACCAACCAAAATTTTAGAACAGAATTACTTGCAGTAGCAAATGTGTGAGTGTATTAGTGAAAAAGTATGAATGTATTGAGTTTTTCGCTCTTGCACTTGCTCGTGCAGCCCCGGTGTAAAATGTATTGCCGATAAGCGAAATATGTGAAAATATGAATTAGTTCTTATCAGGGATGCCAACTATATTTTTTTCTGCCTAATAGCTCTTGTTGTTCATTCACGATAGGGGAATTATTTTCCTATGGATGAGTTCACGAGAGTTCGATACTCACGATAGGGCTGAACACTTTAGAAAAATTAAGGCTAAAATGAATGGAGTGCTGCTACAGAAATTGCTACCAGTAGAAATTGCGTTTTCGAATAGTCCAATGTTGTCTGCCAATAGCCTGCCTATCAGTATTAGATCGTCTGCAATAATGATAATATCATAGCATTTTGTGACTAAATTTAAACTCATACCAATATTATTTAAATAACTGATAAATATTTTGTTTTATTTTAAGACCCTAGCATTAGTTTGCGTTTTTTCCAGTTCGTGCATATTTATTATCTTACAGAAATATTATTCAATTAAACAATAAAATCGTCTATCTACTATTTTTATTAGATTAGGTTGTTATCAAAAACATTGAACTTATGAAATAAAATGAATTTATCACTCAATGGAAATTAAGGAATCGAACAAATTCGAAAAGTTTTACAAAATCTTTGAATTAGTTCCAAAAGTACTACGGTGAAGCAAGTGCTAAAAATCATGGCGAAAATTCGTCCGCTTAATAAAGATTTACAAAAAGCAGCTATTGAACAGCTTAATGAAGTTCCCGACCGAGTTGCGGATGATATTGAGGCGTTGAAAACATGGATCGCACAACAACCACATTTGCGGGCACGTACCGATGATCAATTCCTCGTGGCTTTTCTACGTGGTTGTAAATATAGTTTGGAGAAAGCTAAATCCAAAATCGATAAATTTTATACATATCGTACAAAATATCCAGACCTTTTTACATGCTATGAATCCGATGATCAGAAAATTCGTGAGATTCTATCTCTGGGGTATGTAATGCTGGCTCTTGATAATTGTGTATGAGATGATTTTTAAATTATCCTTGTAAATGTTAGTGTTATAAGCTATCTACCTATTCCACTGCATGATAATGGACCACGAATTGCTATTATGCGCAATGGCACCTATTCTCCGGAGAAGTATTCTCTAGAAGATATTTCACACGTTATGCAAGGAATGGCAGAAATCACTATGATTGAAGATGATTATGCCAATATCAATGGTGTTGTCTTTATAATGGATATAGAAAATGCGACAATGGGGCATTTACTTCAATGGACTCCAAGTGCTGCGAAAAAGATGACAGTATTTTCTGAAGAGGCGCTTCCATTGCGTCCAAAAGCATCACATTTTATTAACACTCCCGTTATGGCTGAACCTCTATTTAATATGATAAAACCGATGATGGCAAAAAAACAACAAGATCGGGTATGTTGCTAAATTTTATAAATTAAAATGTTACAAACAAATCATTTTATATTTTCAGTTATTTGTTCATGGCAATAATATGGATCTATTACTTGAAAAAATTCCAAAAAAATATTTACCGAAAGAATATGGCGGTGAGAATAGTAGCTTTGAAGAGATAAGTATACACTGGAATAAAAAGTTCGATGAATACCGTGACCACTTTAATGAAAATAGAAATCATGGAACTGATGAAAGACTGCGCCCAGGAAAGCCAATCGACTTTGATAATATTTTTGGGATGGAAGGTTCATTTAGAAAATTAAATGTGGATTAACTAAACGATTAATTAAGAATATTTTCATATTAGATTCTTGTACCTATATAATGAAATTAGTATTCAATTTTTATACACTAAAACACTCTGTGTATAGCAGAGGCGTAGGCAGAATGTTCGTAAGGGATTAATCTAGAGAATTTAAACCATAATACCTCCGAAATCATAAGAAATATAGACCAAACTTGTTATGTTTTAATCTTAACCTATTATGAGTTACTCGGCGTAAACTTTTTTTACAACTTTATTTATTTTAATAAAAAAAAAAATAAAATTAAAACTTTCTTTTCTCTCTGTTCTGGCTGCCCTCTTTTAAACTCATTCCTTTTTTTAATTACATTTTCGTCCAAAAAAAAGGTGAGGTTTACTCTGTTTTTGTACCGAATTGGGTGCTCAATCAATATTTCTTTATTCAGAATGGAGGTTCACGTCAGAAAAAATTTTAACTATGGCTCTATGGAGAACGATTAATCCAATTGATAATCTAGAATGATTTTTTTATATAGAAAATAGATTTTTATGAGCAAATAAAAAAAAAAAAATACTGAAAAAATATCCTTGTGTTATGATTTGTTGGCAATTTCTGTAAATAGAAGTCCGATGGACACAATCTGCCCGTTCGTGTAAGTACTTTGGCGTATCCCGTCTAAGGGTTTATAGGTTGCCAAGTTATAGGGGTCTAAAGCTTTATCCTTTTGCTGAGACCCTTCAAATTCAAACATATTTTATTCATAATATTTTATTTAATCTTCAAACTATGGTGAGTTTTGTAAAGCTCTTCTTATGATTTTAAAAAAATGTACATTTCTTTGTGTGATTTTTAAAAAATTTCAAATTAAACTACACTTCAATTAAAATAATTCCATCAATACTTTATTTATTTTTATTGAATCGATATAAAAAGGGACTAATAAAAATTAGCTAAACTGCTTGAATAGAACATATAAAAAAATTTGATTTTATAATTTTAATTTCCATAATATTCATATTCTTTGAATAATTTCCCTTAATTTAAAAACATTTCTTTACTCGGTAGATCTTCCTTTCAAAACATTCTTCAAAATCGTCTTTTTTGAGCTTCTCAATTTTCAACATTAACTGTATTTATTATTTCCGTATTACTACTGAAGATTCTAGCTCTCAATTTTTTTTTTAAAACAACTAGAACTATGCTTCTGGAATTTCTTCTATGCCTGAAAAGCGCAATAAAAATGGTTGTGTTTGTGTGTAAAAAATAGGAACACAGTTCCCTTTTCTGGTTTTGAAACAAATTTTTTAAAACTTGTGGTTTTCTTTGAAAATAGAGGGTCAAGCAACTTCAATCAAATTGGAACAGATGGCATGGATCACAAAAATAGCTAATCTACCCGTTGAAGAAAGGCAACAAACGTTAACAAAAAAGTTTTAGCGGGGCAAAAATTGTAGACTGGTTAGAAAGTAACGGCTAAATGGTATACAGAAAATTGCTTACCACAAGTTATAAAAAGTTGGTTGGAAAACCAGAAAAAGAGGGATCACGTCGCTTTTTCGCGCTATTGCTGAAGTAACTGACTTTATAGCGTTTTCATGCATAGATAACGTTCGTATCTTTTTTCGAACAAAAAACTGTATATTTGTACCAACAATTTTCAAAAAACTGTAAATCGATTTGAAAAAAACTGTATATGTATTTCGCGGTATCAATTTTATTCAAAGAAAATTAACAAGGAAAGCAAATTAACCATCATCTGAATCGCCTTCTCCGTCTGTAGTTGTTGTATTTTACTTGTCTTTTGATGAAAATTTGACGAAGCAATTCCGGCTTCGTTAGGAGATATTTATAGAAATCAACGCATGGATATTACATTTGACGAACAGAATCGCCTTCAATGTTTCCACTTCTATCAAAAGTATCCTCGCAACGTACTGCCATTGTTCTCTCTGACGTTTTGCATTGTGATTGACAAATTTCAATTTCGAAGCGTTAAAAAATTAAATTTTTTTTCTTAGTACAAACGCGGTATTTTAGAAAAAACGCGGTATGCGGTTTATGAGTCTAAAAAACAGTATAATACCGCGAAAAACTGTATAGATACGAGCGCTATGCATAGAAGAAATTAACCCATTATCATATACGTCGAAACTAGTAATGCAGAAGCCATTAATGTTGTTAATGTCGAAATTGAGGAATGTATTGAAAGGTGGATCAATCGACTTAAGAAATGTTTTGAAATTAATGGACATTATCTTGAGAAGATAAAAAATTATGAAGATGTAAAATTAAATTGATGCTGATCTGTTTTGTTTTCTAACCAACTTAGCGAACTTTTGTTAGTCCCTCTGCATATACCTACCTATTAATTGTTCATTTGAAAATTTGCAACATTTTCAATACAATTTAATGCAGAACTAATCGTATAGCAAAAATTATCTTATCGTTAGTCGAAATACTCATAAATGTTGGAGGAGATAAAATAAACACTTCTGAATTAAAAGACCCCAACATGCAAAAAACCTATTAAAGGTCGAATAGTTGAATGTAATATTGATATGGTGTAAGTTATAATCGAAATTTACTTTGCGAAATATTTATATTTATATATTAAGAAAAAATGTCCAAAATACGTGCACTACCTGAGGATTTACAAAAGATTGCCATAGCCGAATTGAACGAGGTACCTGAACGTATTGCTGACGATATTGCATCTTTAAGAACCTGGATCGATCAGCAACCACATTTGAAGGCACGCACTGATGATCAATGGCTTTTGGCATTTCTAAGAGGTTGCAAGTTCAGCTTAGAGAAAGCAAAGTCCAAAATTGATAAATATTACACATTGAAAACAAAGTATCCCGATTTTTATACCATACAAAATGTGGATGATCCACGTGTTTTGGAATTGATACGCTACGGGTAAGTAAAATTATGAGCTATTTTGAAGCGTATTGTTTTGCATTTGTATAAAATAGCGTTGGCCTACATTTGCCAACACCGCTGCATGAGAATGGACCACGATTAATGCTAATTCAGGCCGGAATCTATCCAGCAGATAAATTCTCATTTACTGATGTTATGTGTATAGCTCATGCCATGCAGGAAATAACAATGCTGGAGGATGATTACGCTATGGTCAATGGTATTATTGTTATAATCGATCTATCAAAATCAACTGTGGCACATGCTTTCCAAATGACTCCAACGATTACAAAGAAAATGACTACATTTTCCGAAGAAGCTGCACCATTGCGTGAAAAGGCATCTCATATTATTCATATGCCAGCCCATTTTGATATGGTCTTTAATGTCCTGAAACCATTAATGCCAGCCAAGCAGCAGGAACGGGTATTTTATATTATAAACAAAATTTTTTGTTTTTCTAAATGTTAAATTATGCATTTCTTTTCAAATATGCAGCTTTTTCTACATGGCAACAATTTGGATTCTCTTTATGAACATATTCCTCAAAAATATTTGCCAAAAGAATATGGAGGCGAGAATAGTTCTATTCCAGAAATCACCGCTAATGCTGAGAAAATGTTTCTAAAATATCGCAATCATTTTCTGGAAGATGTGAATTATCGCACGGATGAGAAATTACGTATTGGAAAAACGGTGGATTATGATAATATATTTGGTATTGATGGTTCATTTAGAAAATTGAATGTGGATTGATTTGAAATGTATATTAAATTGATTAAAGCTTATCAATCATTCAAGGTTAAAAATTATTGATGGTTAATTAATTTATATTTCTTTAAGATTTTTTTATTTCTCTTATTTGCATTTAATGGATTATAAATGCAATATTATTTTGACTCTTGGAGCTTTGGATTATAAATGAATAAAAATATAATAATAATTATATATGTAATATATGTTAAAAAAAGCATATTTCAATTTGTTGCACTAGGGGTGCAGATATTTTCTAAGTGAGGAAGGTTTTAATTTTTACATCCCTTTAATATTTATTGTGTTTTGTTTTACGACCAACGATTAAACGGATGAGGTTTTTATCGGTAATAGAAAGGAGGGGCTTATCACTAACTCGTTTGTGATAAATACTTTGTGGTTTTGTTGTTGTTTTCCAATACAATTATCGCTGCTAGTTATACATAACTAGAAGCAAGTGGCGAATAAAACGCAGCAAATATAAATTAGCAAAACTGGCAAAAAGATACATTAAGAGGAGATTTACAATCAATAAATTTGTTGATATTGTGAAGTATGTAGATTATGCCTCAAAGTGGTTTTGTGCTATACCAATTTAATTTTTCTGCCGATTTTTCAAAACCACTGTTTTCAAATTCAGCGGTTAATTTTCTCCGGAACGATTTGAGTGTTTTTTTTATATGAACATAAATAATTTTGCCGAGTTTCTAAGGCACAAAAATATTGCAACTGTTGCGACTTGATAGATCAGAAAAAAATATGGTAAAAAAAAAATGGCATACAAATAGTATTCGGATGAACCTACAATATGAAAAAATTGATGTTGGACAAAAGTACAATACAATTACAATCAAAAATGCAAAGAAACCCCGAATTGAAGCTTACATCGTAGCTTGAATAAAAGAATTCATAAGAAACATAATTTTTTGGGCCAAAGATTGTAAATTTCTACTTAAACACTGTAAGTTATGGATATGGGTTAAAATAAGAGTTAACGAAAATTGGCCGAAATTTAAATTTTTGAAATCTCACATGCTTTATGGAACTCTAAAGAGAACGATTGGTGATCATTTGAAATTGTACAAAAATAAATTTCCACAAAAATATTAATTTCGTTTGTTCTCGGGTTAACTTACTCAAAAATGTAAGAGAATATTTTTTATATTTTCAAGAGAGGGTATATCTCGCCCTTTCCCCTTGAACGGATCTTGAATAGTTAAAATTGGACCATATTTCAAACCAAAAAAAACAAATAAAAAAATAATAACTTCATATCTATCTTTGAATAAAATATCAGACCAAGAGCAGATTAAAACTTAAGCCAGAGACAAACCAAAATTCAGACCAAATCAGAACTAAGACCAGAAATCTGGTTAAAATTCAGTAAATCAAAATGCAAACCTAAGTAAAATTTAATCCAAACCTTGAACAAAAAACAGATTAAAAGTCAGATCAAATTCAAAAATCAAACCAAATTCAGATCAAAATTCAAATCTTATTCGGAACAAAATTTAGATGAAATTCAAAACAGAGGAACATTTGAACCAAATTGAAGAAAACTGAGGTTTAGACCTATCCGAATTCAGACCAAAATTCAACCCAAACTCAGAACAAAAATCAGAGTAAAACTCAGATCAAATTAAAAAATCAAACCAAATTCAGATCAAAATTCAAATCTTATTCGGAACAAAATGTAGATGAAATTCAAAACAGAGGAACATTTAAACCAAATTGAAGAGAACTGAGGTTTAGACCTATCCGAATTCAGACCAAAATTCAACCCAAACTCAGAACAAAAATCAGAGTAAAACTCAGATCAAATTAAAAAATCAAACCAAATTCAAATCAAAATTCAGACCAAACGAACTGAGAGAACTGAGTTAAAGGTATTCATATTTTGGATAAGCCACTGATTGATTTCACTGATTCTTCATCAAATTGTAATAACATACAGCTCATATCACCCAATAAAAATATTTTTGGGTAGTATATTTATATATATAATGAACGCTCTGTCTAGGAAGGTGTTCTATCAGAGCCACGGTAGTGGAGCGCGCAGAAGAGGACGACCAAATCTCCATTGTAAAAACCAGGTACAGGGGCATCTGGCTACACTTAGCCTTACCAACTGGCGCTAACCAAAGGCGACATGCGAAGTTTCATTGAGGCGACCAAGACCGATTATCGGTTGTAGTGCCAACTAAGTGAGTAAGATTTCATTTTATTTATAATCAAATATTTTATAATAAATTATCTCATTTGATATACATATAAAAAGATTACAGAGCGGCGTTCTTCACATGACGTTCGACCATTAAAAGTGTTCTACCAGAGCCACGGTAGTGGAACGCGCAGAAGAGGACGACCTAATCTCCATTGTAAAAACCAGGTACAGGGGAACAGGCTAAGTATAGCCTTACCAACTGGCGCTGACCAAAGGCGACAGGCGAAGCTTCATGGAGGCAACCAAGACCGATCATCGGTTGCAGTGCCAACTAAGTAAGTAAGACCTCATTTTATTTATAATCTAATTTTTATAATAAATTATCTAATTTGATACACATGTAAGAAGATTAGAGAGCAGTGCTCTTCATATGACATTAGACCATTAATTTTACTAAGGAGCAATAATACCGATTCGTATGCCCGCGATCAGGAAACTTTAAAACGTGTAGCTTAAATCGGAGCCACTTTAATAGAGCGATCCATTTGCTTTAATTTTGGTGAGGTTCTCATTTACTTTTTAATTTATTTCTCTCCCTAGCATCCTCAAATCGTTGAAAAAGTTGTTGAGCGCCTGTGTCGTTGATCGCCTCATATTCGGGAAGCTCAATACGCATGCGTTTCACCCAAGAATATATTTTTGGATACCTATTGAAAATGAATATTGGTTATATTTTGTATATTTAATTTAATCACATATTTCAATCAATTACCTTTCCTTAGTTATTGGCACAAAAGTATTCAAAGTAGCCAATGTGGTACTAATTGAAACATCTGCCAAACTCAGCTGTTCTCCAGCGACATAAGTGCTCCGCGATAAGAACTGTTCCAGAAATGCGTAGGCAGTAAGACAGAATTCAATACTCTTTTCATCGTATATAGTTTCATCACCATATAAAACTTTGTTCTAAATAAAATTAAAAATATATAAGGTGTTTAGGCTTATGTTATGGTTTTAGCCTTTACAGCTACATTGTATTTTTAATGTTGCACTTACCGCAAATTCTTTTAGCGCCCGGAATAAAACACCGTTATCAAAAAATAAACGTTCATTTACTAGGGCCCGTTTGACAAGATCTTGCGGAAATAAATTATCATGCTGGCTTTTGCCATATTTTGATACCATATATGTGACAATTGAATGACTATCACATAAGTTGAATCCTTGGTCTGAAAATACCGGCACAGTGTGTAGTGGGTTAATCTAAATTAGATATTGAGTATGAAATATTTTTAAAGGTATTTTTGGATATTAGTTATGCTTACCTTCAAAAACCAATCGCTATGATTTTCTTTAGCATTAAAGTCGATTGTTCTGTGGAATAAAATTGTAATTGCATTAAAAAATTATGCATACATATATAAGAAGCAAGATTGGATTACTATGTGGTTTCGCAAAGGGTGAACAGCTTAAGTTTATTTTCTTACCAGCCGAGTTTAATAGCTTTCAATATAAATATTAAATAAACTGTAACATTGTTTCAAAAAACCCTAACCTCAAATCAAAGACATTTTTTTAACCTTTACATAATTATAAAAATTATTTTAAAATTTACACCAGTTTAATATTTATAATAAAAAATATATGATAAAATATTTTCCATCTTAAGTTGAGTTAGGTTGTTTCCCATTTTTACCACAGAATTACAGTTGCATTAGTATTTTAATGAATTTAATGTTTTCGAGCCAAAACTTTTGAACCTAACATTCATTAGTAAACAAATTTTGAACTTTGTTATATACAACGAATTTCGTCATCTAATTTCATAAAACTCAGTGTTATCAGAATAATGTTATGAACAGATATACAGTAAAATAAAGTGGTAAAGGGTATAAAATTAATATTTGCCTTAGTATTGATGGGTAGATTTCAAGATTTGGCGAGATAGCGAGATAAAAATTTAATGTAAAATTTGTTATCTGTACCATGATTGATGGTAAGCAACAAACTGCACTTCCTGTCTGCTTCCAACCATCTGTAACTTAATCAAGTTGGGAAAAGTGATTTTAGGGTTTCCACATTAAATAACTTGTTTAAAATAGCGTTTCTATTTGTTACTGTCATAATTATCAGGGAATTCTTGGAAACAACAGTTATACAAAGCATTGCTTCATGTATTAATCCTTAGGGAATCTTCATCTTACTGACTACTAACCATGGTACATTTATGCTGATATAATTTTCAATACCTGTCGATGCCATAGGTATTAAAAACTTATGATAATATTTTGGGTAATACGCTTCGAACAGTTCAAATTGTAAAATATCACCACAGTTCCATTAATATTTCTACTTAAAAATATGAGTTTTGCTTGACACAATTGGGGTGTTCACAAGGTCTCACAAGGCGTCATATCCTCTCGTTTGTCTTAAGTTCTATCATTTTTCACACAAAATAATACGACAGTATACACTTCGTAAAAACTCTAAATGAATTTACCGCGTATGCCGCAATTCTGTTTACCAGAGCGTATTTTATAGCGATATTTTAACAGCTCTTCGTTTACGTCGTACGCCACAATTCTGTTTAGACCATAACACAAAATATTATACAATTTTCGGTCTCACATTTTTTATTTTTTGTGTATATGCACTCATATTCTCCAATTTTAATTATTTTGATTTTAAAGGTAAATAAACTATACAATTCATATTTTTGAACTCACTTCAAATTCACATTAAGCCCGATTAATCTTGTTGTCAGCAGGCATGCTCTCGATGGTGGGCTGAAAAGAGCATAATATAAAGTCGGTCGAATTCCTGCCATGTTACTCTTCACTTAACAGTCTATCGTTCAACTGAAAAGAATTCTGCTCGGCACGAACTTATATGAAGCAAGAGAATACATAAGTTTTATATGCTGAAACGAGTACAAATTAATGCTATATCCCAGCAAAGCAGTATGTACTTAACTACATGCTTCTAAAACTTTTACAATTATTTTTTAGTATTTCACAATTTTTAGCGGACTTCCAGGTGTAAGTTCACCCTAATTTTCCTAGTTTTTACCTAGTTCAAGACATGTAGAAATAATAAGGTTAGAGAGTTAGATGACAATCCAGGTATACGGGTATTTATTTTGGTATAAAACATAAGCCACAGCTGCATTTTTGTGCAGTTTTGTGTTGAAAACGTTTTTGAATAAAAATATAGTGAAAATATTCAAGCCTTCGGATAATCATAGCCAAAAATAAAAGTGTACTTTAACTGAACTACACTTTGATGTCACCCATTTCTTTCAACATTAAAGTATATTTCCTAATTAATACCAGTAACATAATTTTTTTTTTAAATAAATTATATCTACTGTTTTCTATATTTTAAACATAGAAAAAAATACGAGAAAAATCAGCATTAAAATATTACGGTAAAGTAAAGCTTTGCTCATTGATGGAACCCTTATTTTTGGTTTTGTAATGGTACCAGGTATGAGACAGTCGATTGTTTACATCATGCAATATTCATATTACCGATCTGACTACTGTCAAACTTTTCTTTTGAAATGAGCCAGTTTTTGTGGTAACACCGGAATGAATATATTTTTATTTATTTCAATTCAGTCTACAGAAAATTTCTTACAGACTATATATAAAGTTCAATTAAAAAGCTGTAGAAAAAATCTAAAAGCTTACCATTAATACCGTATCTAGATAATTTATGTAGGAGAATCGAATGATCGACTTTGTCGAAAGCCTTAGAATAGTTTGTGTATACAACATCCATATTGCTTGTGTCAGCTGTAAGCATCGTGTGTGAAAATCGATCACGAAAACTTTTTTTGATTTTTTCAAAGTGATATATTTTCTAGTGAACTAATTGAAAAAGGTGAGTGTAATGCATTAGCATTTAGTGTTTTACGTATAAGTATTTTGCGATCCAATTTCGGATTATGCCAATATATGGTTGGAAACAATTTTTTTTTGTTATTCTCAAAATGGCATGATTACCACTTAACTACTGTTTTGATCCATTTTTTTGTTTGTATTTTTAACCTTTTTAACCCCAAAAAAGAAAATCGTCCATTAAATGCATCACATGCAAGGGGCCTGTTCATTTGAAGTCTGCAAACATTGCGATAGCGATTTGGATGGAGAAGACGATGACTAAGAGGAAGATGATGAATAAAAACTGCCATTTATTTATATCTTAGTCACTGAAGGCTAACAAAATAAATAAATTTATATTTATAAATAAGTTATGTGGTTTTTACTTCATATTTCCCAATTTTTAGTGGATTTTTGTAGGTGTCTCATACCCGGGTACAAATTTTTTTTTGGGAAAAATACGCATCCTCAGAAAATTGGTCATAGAATTTTTAACCAGCGAAAATTTATGGCTCAAAAATAAAACCCGTCTCATAACCGGGAGCACTCCCTTACCATTTAATTTTTTCCCAGGTTATTTTAGTTTTTTTGGCGTCCTCATCATTTACATCCTTGTGAGTTAATTGGATGTTTAGATGATATTAATATAGCTTTCCCATAGTTAAACTGAGTGGTTTAAATAAATACATTTTTCAGTTATCGAAATGGTTGCAGAATTTTTCACATTTAATTAGTTTTTAAAATTCGTTTACCACAATCCAACGGGTTTAGTTAGCTAATTTTTGGCTCAACTCATAACTCATTCTTCATCATTAATATTTTTATACACTCTGTCAATGAATCAGGGGTACAGGGCAATACTAGGATAAATTAATTTTTTTGCTTGGTTTTTTACTATGTCATATCCCCTGTCTAAGAGAGAGACAGAGATCATTTTCTGTTGGCAAATTTGATTGAATTTGACATAATGAAAACCAGTCAAGTTTTTTGCTGGGATATAATCAATTTGTGCTTTATACATAACTCATGGAAAATAGTATATGAGAGAAGAAATTTTTTGTTTGTACTTGTGTAGAAGAGAAAACGAAAAATTTACTTTAATAAATTTGGTAGTATAGAGCCAAGCATTTGCACTTTAATATTTAATGAAGACATAATACTAAAAATTTCGTCATCTAATTACATAAAATTTCAGTGTTATCAGAATATTGTTATGTAATAAGACAGATCTACAGTATGCCTAAAAATTTTTCACACCCTAGCGATTTTTTTCACGAGTTTACTATCTCTCTGAATTTTCAAACTGATTCCCATTATGCAATTGTCAAATGAATAATGATTAATTTCATAAAAAAAATCTAATACAAAATCACCATATTCCACAAGTTTTAATTTTACTTTTTTGCACTGGCTGCCTACTAGCCTATATTGAACTAGTTTGAAAATATTCATAATTAAAGATATTATATAGTGTATGACTTCCAAAGTAAGTCAAAGGTAATGAATAGAGGGACATTTGACATTGCATAGGGCATGCCAACGAGAAATTCGCCAGTCGATTGCATTGAAAGTAGATTAAGCAATCACTAGTCAAGTTCAAAATTAATTAGTTCTTTTTACTGCAGGGATTTTATTTTATTTGAAAAATGTAATCCAAATCGAAAACAGCAAAACATTAGACAATTTTAATTTGTGCGAGCAGTCTATATACAATCTTATGAAATGAAAATAATCATGACAAAGCAAAAAACAGAAACATTTCTTTGAAGTTTACTATGTTTTTATTAAAAAAAAAAAGAAAAGAAAAACCAAATATAGAAAATAGACAAACAGCCGAGAATTGTTTTCAAACTTTTAGTTTTACTACGTCTACACGTGCATGCTCGTCCGCCTATTATCTACTCATCTATATATTTACTATATATAGGTACAGCAGTGTTCATAATAATAGTAATGAAGAGACAAATCACGAAAATAATATTTCACAGCGATATATTGAAATAAAAATTAGTTGAGAGTTTCACCAAAGCTACAAAAACCAAAAAAAACTCCTACAACACAAAGTAATGAGAAATGGTAACCTGCCAGAGAGAATTGGAACATTATTTTTCCAAAAATTCTTTCATATTTTTAATCAATAATCTTAATTGTACTCCTTTTTTTTATTGAAACACATTAATTCCACACTGCCACAAATGCGCTAAAATGTCTTACTTATCATATGTGTCCCGTCCTTTTTTGAACCAAGTACATTATTTTTTTTATTAAACAAGTTTTATTTGTAAATATTTTCTTTCTTTTTTAATATAAGGAGTGAGATCGAAAAAATCTTAACATATATAAAATTCAATAATTTTTAAACGGTTGATTTTAGAGTTTTGATTTTTTTGTTTATTTAATTGGTAATATTTTAAAAATTACAGAAAAATATAACTTTTATAGTTCTAACCACTATGTATGAACTCGTGCATCTTTTTTGGTAAGCCTTCCATTAGAGATTTGATAGTTGTTTCAAACACCAGTTTGCCCATCTCCTTTTAAAATCTTCTATATTTTGGGACACCTTTTTTGTGCTCTTCAAGTTTCTTTTCACAAGAGCCCAATATCTCTCCAGTGATCTCAGCTCCGGACAATTTGGAGGATTGGCCTCTCTTGGTACAAAAACTATGTTATTATATTGGTACCACTCCAGAGTTTTCTTGCCATAGTGACATGATGTCGAATCGGGCCAAAAATATTTGGACAAATTGTGCTCTCTTATGAAAGGAATAAGTCTTTTTTCGAACATTCTTTGATGATTATTTCGGTATTTATAGAGCCCACTGTAACAAATGACTTGCTTCTTTTGCCGCAACTGCATATAGCTTGCAATACCAGGAATTTTTTAAGAAATTTTGTCTGCTTTTGGATTCTAAATTGTTCTTCGACTTTTCCTCGAGCATCAGCAACATAAAAGTGTTGACCCAGAAGCTGCGTAAAATCTGCCAGTACATACGTTTCGTCGGCCACTATACAACATGAATATTTTTGTATGAAATTCGATTTTAATTTCCGAGCCCTACTTTTGGCGTCTAAATTTTTTGCAGCATTCCTGTCTGGAACTTTTTGGACTTTGTATGTTTTCAAACCTGCATTGGCTTTACCTTTTTGCACCAAATAGTCAGAGCACTGGGCTAACCGGGCAGCTTTTTTACCAGATGTGCTTGGAGATTTTTTCAATATGCTTTCTATTTTTTTGGCTTTCCCAATATCATGTGGTCCTTGTTTTCTTCCCGAACCAGGTTTCCTATCGATGGTCAAATTCTCCTGAAACTGTTTAATAACATTGGAAACAGTTTGACGGCAGACCTTCAATTCTTTGGCCAATTTTTTGTAGGACCAATTTGGATTTTTTTGAAATTTTTTAATAATTTTAAGACGTACTTCTTTTTCTTCACTCATTTTAATCAAACTCACAATAAATCAACATATTTGTCATTAAAAATAACAACTGACATATTTTTCAAAGATAACTAGATCAAAGAAATTTTTAAATTTTACACCCAAAAAAAATTATTAGGTAAAACGTGTGTTAAGATTTTTTCAATTTCACTCCTTAGTTTGATTTTCGGCCCCAAAACAAATAAATTATAAATTTTCTCAACAACAACCACTTCCCTTTTCCAAATGAAGGTTAAACTTTTTTCTTTTTTGAATAATTTTTGACTCAAACAAAATAATTTTTTTTATTTATTTTTTACCAATGTTAAGCTGCCATTGTGATAGCTAACTTCTCACAAGTTTAGATACTCTCTAGATATCACACTGTTTCAAAAACTCAGTTTCTCCAGTCCAATTATTTTATTAAAGAACTCCAAAGGCTTTAAATCGATACAGAGTATGTGCATAAATTTCTGTGCAATAAATATTTCTTCTATGAATTTAGATGTTGGGAATTCTTGCCCAGTTGAAACACCCATTTGAGAACCACGTTCCACCCAAATTTATATTCTACTTTTTATTAAAATTATTGAGTAGAAACATAAAAAACTTATCGAAATAATGTTTATATTCTCTTTTACAGCATTTCTCTAGCACTACTATTTTTATGAACATCGAAATTTTTGTCTTGTTAGAATTTTTCTTGCAATTTTTTATACAAATTTTGAAAAAAATTATCTAATTCTTATATTTTAAACACTTAAGGCTTCATAGTGAAGTTCTGAACTGAACTTTATTTCTATATATCGATTGAAAACTTTTTTCTTTATTTGTTGCATGTACGTTAATTCACCAAGTACTTTTTTTATGAACACAACTGTAGGTATGTATAAGGAAACTGGTTTTTTCATTATTACTTAGTAAGCAAAGACGAAAATATTTCCCACCTTTGAGTTCAAATAACTCAAATGGCATATCTATAAATAATGGGGACATATTAATGTATACGAATGAATAAAGCACGTGTCTAATAAACAGAAATTATGTGGCAAGTAAAACAATTACTCGTCGAGGTCTACTAGATGACACAGTACATGAAAAAAAATTGTGCAGGCGCTAATTTTTAGTACTTATATTGAAAGAATTATAAAACTCGAGGAAAATCAGCTTTTCTCGATTAACCTTTTTTTTTGTCATAAATCGGAAGATCATACAACTTAAACCTGGGGTCGAATCGTCTGATCCGTGAACGTACAAATTGTCATGTAATTCACACAAAAATAAATACAAATTACTCACTTTTACGTGACGAGTTGTACGTTCACGGAACAGACCATGGTGAAATCATGTATACGGGATATCAAGATTACAACAATTTCACCTTGGCAAAAATAACATATCTTTATTGTTGCATCTGATACCATAAAATGTCAAAATCAGCCGTACAATATAACAATAACAACACATCTTTATTGTTGCAGCCATAATGAAGACATGCAGAGAATGTCAAAATGGGGGAAAAACGTCAGCAAACAATAAAAAGTAAACAGTAATTTTGACAGCCTATGGTAGTGACCACGAAGAAAGAAGAAGAATGACCTGCTGGTAACTTCACCTGGAATAAATTCACCTTGGATCAGAAGTTTTGTTTTTGGTCAAAATAATGAAAAGTCTGAAGTAAAGCAGCCAACATTATTTTGCATCATTGAAGTAATAAAATGCCAGCGATTGTTGTAAAATAAAATTCAGCACACTATAATGATTGACAGCTTTTGGAATATTATTGAGCTCCACTAGTGCCTTAAATTTTTAGCAGAATAAATATAATTTTCGTGCCTAAAATGAATACAGATACCTTCGATGCTAACAGCATAGAATGCTGGAACACCAATAAAATAACTGAATCTAAAAAAGTGTCCATACCATTTTTAATCGTCTTGAGGTAAGGAATATGTGGTAAAAAAACTGTCTACAGTTCTGTATCATCCTGCATATTGTGTCAGTCTCACCTCGAAGTATAAATTACCATTCAATATTGACCCAGATTCCCTGTTTCAAAATTGAGTATGAAAAATGTAAAGTTGAAAACCAAAAACTAACATAAGTATGCTATAATTACTAGACCGGAGCGAAAAACAGAAAATTTCCGAATCGAATTGTAATAGTACGGAAAGTTGCCACTTGACAATACAAATTCAAGGGAATTCATTCAAAGTTTACGAATTCAAACAGATATATGAAAAATCGTGGGAAGTGTAAATAATGTCCGATCGAGCCTTGAGGTGCACTTCAAAAAAAATGCTTACTCCTCCTATCCCACCACCTTTACACCTCTTTAAGGGAGTGGGAAAGCCATTTTTTCGTTGAAAATAGCTAGAATTACAGGTGGTGTAAACCAGTGTGAACGTTGCTTTATCTATCTAAATTTTTGTGAACGACGGTCTTAGTGCTCAAAGTCGAAAAAATTTACTACTCCTTTGGCTCGCAATTTTTTGGTTGACTCTGATCTCACAACGGGATGGTGGCTGCCCCGCGAGTTCCATCCACACCCGACCCAATCAACCAATCAAAGAAGGACGTGGAAAATTATTCAGAAATAGCAAACTCTCAAACAGTCAGGGTTGAGAAGGCTTATGTCACAAGGTCATGCTAGGTACAAGAAATCGGCTCGATCCGACATCATTTACACTTCCTACCGTTTTTCGCATATCTGTTCAATTCCTGTTCAAATTCGTAAAGTTAGAATGCGATGCGCGGGCGGAAGATATTGTCCGATTTCAAAAATTTTTCCCTGGGCTCGTATTAACTAGTGGCCACTTTTCCGTACTACCACGATTCGATTCGAAAACTTTTCTGTTTTTCATTCCGGTCTATTAGTTACCTGCCGGATAGCTCTATGTGCATAAATCAGTTGTGTCAAAACGGCAAATATAAAAGAAATTATAAATTGCCTCTTCTTCCTGTGAGACTTAGCCGTTCTCCCAACTAGAAGCAACGCAACTGCGATTCGGTAAAATGAAAGACAATATAAGCTGCAGCTACAGTGTGGCAATCAATAATATTCGGCGATAAAAAATGTTACGTGTTTTGTAAAGTTTTTTTCGTGTTTTTTTGTCTTTTGTTAATTAAGGACTATATTTTATTTTATCTAATTTAATTACTTGACTGAATGTTTTACAAATAGTATTTACTATAAACAAATAAAAATCCCCTGAAGAAGGCCTAAAATTTGCGCCGAAACGTTGGGAAAAAAGTATGAAATAGTTAACTATTTGCGTATGAAAATTTCGACCAAAAAGCCTGTCATTATAATCTCGTTGAAAATCGTTGTGATTGTTCAAGAGCGATTAGCATTGCCAGTCACCGCTTTATGTCGGATCGCATTTGCGTTGCCTCCAGTGGGAAAATGGCCTTCCACATAACACCACACTCACCAATAATTTTTACAAAGGCACATAATTGTAAGTTCTAAAAGGAACAAATTCTAGGCTTTTTCTTAGTTAAAAAAAATTAATTCTTTAAAAATTTATTCTAACGCATATTTTATCCATACTTCATATCAAAAACAGGACCTTCGTACATACTGCAGACTTGCCTGATCTAAGTAAATTATTAAAACATTTTTTAAAGTAATAAATGCAATTCTCTATTAATTTAATTATTCTAGTTCAGTACATACATATATGTCACATAAAAATGCTACGACAACTATGTACATATCGGCGTATAATAACTAACCAGATGCTTATGAATTTTTTTGAGCAGTCTTCATAATGACACTCTTTACTTCAGTATAATTTTGCAAAGCATATTCCCCATTCTCACGGCCATGGCCGGACATCTTAAAACCGCCGAATGGTACTTGAGAACACAAAGCATTATAGGTGTTAACCCAGACCGTACCGGCACGCAATCCCTGTACAATGTAATTCGCTTTATCGAGGTCTTTTGTGAAGACAGCTGCAGCCAAACCATAATCAGAGTTATTTGCGCGTTCAATTACTTCATCTAAGTTTTTGAAACGTATAATTTGTTGTACAGGCCCAAAGATTTCCTCACGTGCAATGGTCATATGATCTTGTACATCTGCGAAGACCGTTGGTTCTACGAAATAGCCCGGCAAACTTTGATGACGATTACCACCAGCAACTAATTTTGCACCTTGTTGCTTGCCAGTATGAATCATACCAAGTATCCTTTTCATCTGCTCCTCATCCACTTGAGGCCCATGTTCAGTCTTCAGCTCGAAAGGATTACCGATTGTTCGATTCCTAGCACGCTCAGCACTACGATCCACAAATTCATCATAGATTTTCTCTTCGACAAAAGTACGAGATCCAGCGCAACAAATTTGTCCCATATTGAAAAAGATACCATGATGTGAAGTTTCAACTGCATAATCCATATCGGTATCGGCCAAAACAATATTCGGGCTCTTACCGCCCAATTCCAATGTAACACGTTTCAAGTTTGAGCTACCTGAGGCAACTTGTATCAGCTTGCCCACTTCAGTGGAACCGGTAAAGGCAACCTTATCGACATCAGTGTGATTGGCTAATGCAGCACCAGCATCACCGAATCCAGGCAATACATTGACAACACCCTCTGGGAAGCCTGCTTCTTTTATGAGTTGTGCCATATATAAAGCTGTTAAACTTGTCTGTTCGGCTGGTTTTAAAACGATTGTATTTCCTGTTGCTAATGCGGGCCCCAATTTCCAGGCCATCATTAAAATAGGAAAATTCCAGGGAATAATTTGTGCACACACGCCAACAGGTTCATGACGTGTATAGGCAAAGAAATCACCATCCATTGGAATTGTTTTACCATGATTCTTATCAGCCCAACCAGCGAAGTAGCGCAAGTTTTTAATAGCTGAATTCAGGTCAACGGTTAATGCACTAGCATAAGGTTTACCATTATCCAAAGTTTCCAAGCTCTAGTAAAATAAAGAAATTCTATTTAGGATCCTAATAATAACGAATAAAAAATAATTTGGGCTTACTGCCAAGTAAACGCGATCGCGTTCCAACAAATTCGATAAACGATATAGTAGGTAACCACGTTCTGATGCATCCATGCGACGCCATGGTGAGCCCAATCTGAAAATAAAAATGAATTTAAGTTCCATTAACATCATGGACAATTATTCTGTGATGGAGTTACAAACTTGAACGCATCACGTGCTGCTTTTACGGCTACATCGACATCTTCCTTTCCAGCGCGCTGTATCTCGGCAACTTTTTCAGCGGTAGTTGGATTAATTGTGCAAAAAGTTTTGCCAGATTTACTTTTATGCCATTCGTTATTAATAAAAAGCTAAATAAATGGAAAAATAAAATGTTTAGCCTGGTAAATAAACAGTTAGTGTGTAAATCACATTATTAACTTAATTATAGAACACAATACGGCAAAATACAGTTTGTTGTCTTTGACATAGGGTTTAACCCTTATTCTCCTGACAATTTTTACACCTTCAATCTACTGAAAAGGTACACGTGTACCTTAATACATTTTGTATGGGTTTTATAAACAAATATTTATTTCTTTTAATTTTATTTCTTTATTATGAGGAAAAAACAAGTAAGCAACCAAAAGCAAGTCAATAAATCGGATATAAATAACTTAATTATATAATTAAAAAAGTCGATCTTAAACAAAATAAAACGCAAAAGGTACACGTGTGCCTATTCAGGAGAATAAGGGTTATGTTCGGATTCTGAAAGAGGAAGTACTAATTAGCAATCCTGCATTCACATTTTTTCTAGGTTTAGGATTTTTTTAGATTTGAATTTTTCGTCCTGAGACTGAGTTTGACAATTTTAAAACTCATATGTAAAAAAAAGAGAGAATTATTATATTTTCGAAAAGTAATAAAGTTCGAAATTTTTAGTAATATTATTTGGAGTTTCCTACCTTCAGATGACACATTAAAACCGGTTAAGTTTACGAAAAGCCTGAAAAAGGAGATAATGATAGAGGGGCCATGAGAGCATTTGATTTTATAAAAAAATTATATAATATTATTAATAAAACTGCCAAATTTCTCATTGATAAGAATATTCTCTCGATTTTAAATTGAACTTTAAAATTGTAATGGAAATAGTTCAGAAATTTTAAAAATTTCACCCATTTGCTGGCAAAATCTAGAAAATATTCGAAAAATAAATATATAGTTCCGGATCACCAATCGTCATAAGCACGGTACTCCTGAGCAATATCATCGCATGGTAAATATTGTCACTGACTTTCTGGAACGCAAAAAATATTGCTCTGCCATATTTTTGGACATTCAACAAGTGTTCGACAGAGTTTGGCATCAAGAGCTATTATACAAATTAAAAAATTTACTTCCAGCTCCATTTTATTTGGTCTTAAAGTTCTATGTACATGAAAGATCATTCTATGTCAAAGTAAATAATGAAACGTCAGCCATATGTCAAATAAAAGCCGGAGTACCACAGGGCATTGTTCTGTGTCCTGCTCTTTATTCAATTTTTAAATCCGACTTGCGTGAAATTGATGTTGTTACTACTGCTACTTATCCAGACGATACTGCCATTTTGGCGTCAAATGAATCTCCTACTGAAGCTGCACATCTAGTTCAGAAACAGCTCGACGACATTCAACAATGGTTACTTCGTCCTCCGTTAAATCTGAATGGAATTATTATCCCCAAACGTAACTGAGTTTAATATTTAGGACTATACCTTGATAAAAGATTAAATTGGAAAAAGCATATAAAAGCGAAGAGGCTATACCTTAACATAAAAACAAAACGCATGTACTAGTTATTGGGTCTGAAATCCGAGCTGAGTCTTGAGAACAAACTACTACTTTATAAAACGATATTGAAACTAGTTTGGACATATGGGAGTTCAATTGTAGGGTACTACTAGTAATTCAAACTTAAAAATACTACAACTCTGGTTTGTAACTAACAACGCATTGCACAATGACCTAAATATTCTAAAGATAAAAACTTTTGTATTCACTGGCTTTATTTTTTGTTATAACATTTGCAGTACATTAAGAGTAATGTAGCTCAATATCACTTTGGAGGGATATTTTTATATATTCCCCCAGCTTCTATTTGCATATCTTTTAAAGTTTTAATATTATTATTACATTTGATCGAACCATTATAGCTCTCCTGTTTCTGGTACTAATGTAATACGAGGTTTATGAAATGCTCTTTTTACATAATTATAAATTTTGGAAATGAAGATATTTTGTAAGGAAGCCTCGGCCAAGGACAAATCATTTTCAGGTCATAGCTGACAGCATTTGCTTTTTTTCTTTACCATAGTTTCAGATGTAGACTCAAAAACGCAGTGCTTGCCTGGAGTTCCAGTTGCGTCAGGTTCGATTCCCAGATGGGGTTAAATTCTTAAAAAATGTCCAAATTGTTTCTTCTAATAAAAAAGATCACTTCGGTGATTTAGTTCTGAAATACTTGACTCGAGTACCAGTTCAACGAGCTCGGTTCCTAGGTAGAGAATTGAATCCACCAAAAAAATCCAAAAAACAAAATTATAGGTTTCGGGTCTATATAAAGATAATCCCAGATGGGAAAGAAAAATTCTGAATACAGGGTAGGAATCAGCGACCTTGAATTATTCTTAAAATTCTTTTAATTCTCGACCCATTATAAACCAATCTATAAATGTTTCCTATTGTTAATATTTTCCTTGGAAATAGATCAGAGAAATTGTGAAATGATTTGCTACAAGAACAGGTTTTCCCAAAAATGCGTAACGTTCCAGTAAGTTTTCACACGGCCATGCCTTCGAAATTATTATCTCTGTATTGATGATAGAAAACAATGTAGCAACAAATGAGGCGAATGACCCAGTAATAGTGCCAGTTCCAGTGGTCGTTATTGCTATTGGCAAAAATGTTATTAATAACTAGAGCGGACAAAAATATGCACTAAAAATCGATTTTTAAAAATTTTAGGTCTTTCTGCCTTTTTCTTTCACGGGCAGAAATTATAAAATTTAAATTTTAAATTCGAAAACCAAAGTTTACTAAGTTTTTTGTGCATATTTTTATCTGCATTGTCTGTTTTCTGTTGTATTTATCGCTACCTTAAATTGCCAAGGCCCTAACATCAAATTTTTCAATATCAAGTTTTTGATGGATTATGATAAAACGTGCCCATTTTCACCTGATTATTTCTGATCTATTTACAGTAATTTCTTATGTAAAACAGCGCTCTGAATCCAAAAATGTATTCAATGTAGAACAGTTTTCGAGATATCGCCAAAATTTGTATATTTTCAGTTTGGAAAAAAGTGTTTTTACTTAATTGTCAATATATCCGGTTTAAATTTCCTATCAGTTGTTTGCACAACACTTTCTGATCAGATTTTTGGTTTAGGAACTTTTTATGAGTTTATTGACAATTTTGAAAAATTTTAAGTTTTGTTTTGTTTTACAACAAAGATCCTACAAGATAAATAATGAGCTCACAGTTCAAACACCAATGAGAAAAATCGTATACGAACGTGACACATTGGTCTAATACGGCGCACGAAGGGCCACTTTTTTCTTATATGGTGACACTCAACACGTTAAAATGATATTTACACAGCGCTTGCCATCATATTGTAATCTTAATGAAAGGTCGCATGTAACATGTAAATAAAAGCTCTAGTTTCGCTGAACTTAATCAGTTTTCTGTGTAAACTAAAATTAAAATTTTGCCTATGTGTCCATACACCCATCACAAATCCTAAAATCAAAGTAACTCGAAATTTAACAGCGCTGTTGAAACTTTTTTCCAAGTGTAGATAGAAAAGCAAATGAGCGATCGTACAGACCTATATGATACATACCATATGTTGTAAGAATGTCGTTCGGGATTAACTTTTCGGGATTCGGGTTCAAATTTCAATCCCGGGATTGATAGTTTTATCAGCGTGAAATTCATTTCCATTTAAATTTTTGAGCACTTGAGTTATAATTTCATAAAACAAAGAAACTAATGTATCACAGAATACACTGCTACACACTTGGCCAGCTTTTGAGAGTCGTCCATTAACCAAATATTAAAAAAAGTTTGATGATATAAATGTTCCGTTGACTCAAAAACGAAATTTCCATATAAAAATAGTAAAAATTTGACTTCCACTATGTTTATCTACATTCAAATCCCGAAAATCCCCGGATTTTCTCTTTTCGAAGGCAATATGTATAATTCAAAAATAATTTTTCTAAGATTCAAGGATCAAAAAACATATATCTCGGTACAAATACACCACATATTGAGATACTTATTGTTGCGAAAAGTTTTAAAACTAAAAATACTCACACCAGTATAAAGGATATCAGGATTAGTGTGTGGCTCAGGTAAAGAGGAGAAATTTGCAACTGATATCTTAACGACACCTCCAATCTTTTGGTTGACCGTCCGTGCACGAATAATTGCGCTAAAAGATTTCAACAAAGGCAGCATAATTACAATTAAAATATATCCGTATAAGCAGAAATTATATAAAGGCAACAAAGACGCAGACTATGACATTTTCTACAATGTTCTTTAATAACTTTAAATCGCACTTAATCAACAATCAATTCACAAAACTTCAAGCGAATTGACCGGCGGTCGTAATACAACTATTCGCGATATTGAGATGAGATTTCGCGAAAGCGAAAAGCTTTTTTTTTAAATATTTTGAAAATAAAGAATATTATCAATAAGTTTAAAAAACAGCTGTTGGGTTATGAAACTACTATGAGCTTTTTAAAATATAGGTACTGGTATTTGTATACAAATAATCAATTGGAAATTCAGCAATTTTAAATACACACTTTAAACGCTAAGCAATATGATAGCATGACACACTTTTAGCTTAGATAATATACATCTTGTCATTAAGAAATTGAATTGTCTGTGATATTGGTAAGATGTTTTAAAGTGACCTCATGAGTCTTCCTTATCACCGGCAGAAATTTGGATGTATTTTCAACCGAAGCAATCAATAATAAATCGGTACAATTTCGCTAAATTTTATTTAGGCATATTTATTGAAAATATACAGTATGCCCAAAAATTGTACACACGCCCACGATTTTTTTATATAATGCGTTAGCAGGGAATTATTTTATTAAAAATCTGAAAAATTTGCTAAATAATTCTACACTATGTTATAAATTAAACACACAACTTTTTCAGCATTTTTTTAAATTATTCAAATAAAAAAACATAAAAATCGTAACGTTTTATTTAGAGACAATAAGCTGATAAATATTTTTATGAAATAAAAAAGGAACAAAGATATGTAAATGTAGTAAAAGCATAAGCTTAGATCTACCCTTTGACTCACCTTTACAGTCTTAAGCAAAATAATCCAAATTCTAAAAGCTTATGATTCTATAATAAAAATCATACAAAGTTATATGTAAATAATTCGAAATGGAAATTTGGTTCGTTGATTTTCAATCAAACTTGGAATGTTTCGATTTCAAATATATTCGAAAAACGATCTTTAGAACATCACTGATCTTTTAATACGAAATCAGCAAACTAATGAAATGTATGTGCTTACAACTTTATTTTACTTCGATTCTTGTAAAAACAAAAGACATCTTTAAGCCTAATCCTAAGTGCTATTTTAAAGCACAATTCGTCCAACTGAATTTACTAGCATTTGTAAAGCTTTTTTCTCAAAGATAATTAATAATCTAACAATGTAAAAAGTTTTTCGCCCCGCAAAATTACAAAAATAAAATTTTATTCCAACAGCATCTTGTTTTTCGTACATAATCTACTTGCCTAAAATACGCTGGAAAGTTATTAATTTAAAAATCCACTTGATCAGTTATTGTTATGCATTGACAAATGATAAAACTCAATAAAACACAAAATGCATGTGTGGTATCCTTTTTAAAATGAAAGATTTTTCGGTTTTCTATACTTGCAGAGCTAAATTTTTTTTTATTTTTTTGGAATTTTAAAAATTAGTCTCTCTAGTTACAAAATATGTATATCCTTTTACAAAAACTCTAAACAAAATCTAAACATTTATGAATTCTTCTGGGCCATCTTTACAATTACACTCTTTACTTCGGTATAGTTTTGCAGAGCATATTCCCCATTCTCACGGCCATGGCCGGACATCTTAAAACCGCCGAATGGCACTTGAGAACACAAAGCATTATAGGTGTTAACCCAGACCGTGCCAGCCCGCAATCCCTGTACAATGTAATTCGCTTTATCGAGGTCTTTTGTGAAGACAGCGGCAGCCAAACCATAATCAGAATTATTTGCGCGTTCGATTACTTCATCTAAGTTTTTGAAACTTATGATTTGCTGTACCGGTCCAAAAATTTCCTCACGTGCAATGGTCATATGATCTTGTACATCTGCGAACACAGTTGGTTCCACGTAATAACCAGGCAAATGCTCATGACGATTACCACCAGCAACTAATTTAGCGCCCTGTTGTTTGCCTGAATTAATCATATCAAGAATTTTGTTCATTTGTTCCTCATCCACTTGTGGGCCATGTTCAGTTTTCAACTCGAAGGGATTGCCAATGGTACGTTTCTTAGCGCGCTCAGCACTACGATCCACAAATTCATCATAGATTTTCTCTTCGACAAAAGTACGCGATCCAGCGCAGCAGCATTGACCCATATTAAAGAAGAGACCAAAATGTGAAGTTTCTACTGCATAATCCATATCGGTATCGGCCAAAACAATATTCGGGCTCTTACCGCCCAATTCCAATGTAACACGTTTCAAGTTTGAGCTACCTGAGGCAACTTGTATCAGCTTGCCCACTTCAGTGGAACCGGTAAAAGCAACCTTATCGACATCAGTGTGATTGGCTAATGCAGCACCAGCATCACCGAATCCAGGCAATACATTGACAACACCCTCTGGGAAGCCTGCTTCTTTTATGAGTTGAGCCATATATAAAGCTGTTAAACTTGTCTGTTCAGCTGGTTTTAAAACGATTGTATTTCCTGTTGCTAATGCGGGCCCCAATTTCCAGGCCATCATTAAAATAGGAAAATTCCATGGAATAATTTGTGCACACACGCCAACAGGTTCATGACGTGTATAGGCAAAGAAATCACCATCCATGGGAATTGTTTTACCATGATTCTTATCAGCCCAACCGGCAAAGTAGCGTAAATTTTTAATGGACATTGCTACATCAACATTTAATGCCATTGTATATGGTTTACCATTGTCTAAAGTTTCCAAACTCTATATAAAAGAGATATCAATTCAACAAATATCAGTAAAAGAAATTTAATTGAGCATACCGCCAAGTAGACGCTATCACGTTCCATTAAGTCTGATAAACGATATATTAAACGACCACGTTCTGATGCATCCATGCGACGCCATGGTGAACCCAATCTGAAAATAAAGCGAAATTCATTTTCATCATTAATTACTTATTCCTACAATAATTTTGTAGCATTGTCACAAACTTGAATGCATCGCGTGCTGCTTTTACGGCAAAGTCAACATCTTCCTTTCCAGCGCATTGAATATCAGCGACTTGTTCAGCGGTTGCTGGATTAATTGTGCCAAAAGTTTTGCCAGATTTACTTTTATGCCATTCGTTATTAATGAAAAGCTAAAATAAAAAAAAAAAAACATGAGTATGCGATAGTAACTAACTAAAGAAGCCAGGAACAAGCATCGAATTAAACCTCTTTTATGATTAATACACTCAAAAGCTAATATGTATAAAGTTTTGATGTTGATTGAATATATTATTTAATTAAAATCAAACATTTCCTGTGGGCATATCTAAATTAATTAAAAATTATTATAACCACGGTTCTTGGCTACTGATGATATTTACTTTGGCCCAAGGTCTATACATATAAACATTTAATATTTTCTAATGTTTCGTTCTGTGAATACATGAACTCATATTTCAATTAACTTCTCATATGAATATGAATTCTGAGATATAAACAGATTTGTTCTCTTCGTTTGATTTGTAATTACATATGCTGCAAAATAAATGAAAATAAAAGCTTTGCAAAAATCAAATAAACATTTTGATGTTACTGATAAGCTTCTACAATTAGAACTTTCTGCTAGTTCTGGTAATGTCAGCTGCAAGATTTCTAATAGCTACATTTTTCCACTGATGCAAATAGCGTTTCACATGAAAAACAAAAGCAAAGATAACACAACATGGAACTATAGAGCAAATTTTGCGATGAATTTACTTAAACTGAGTTCTCCGTTTAATTGCGTCAAAAATTATACTTTTTCACATCAAATTGTACTTAAATTTCTCCGGCTACTTTCACCTACAAATAAAAATAAAATAAATTACAATAGGAGGCAAAAAGCGAATTTTTAAATTCTTCCTGAAATATTTATAATAATAATAACACTATGCGGAACAGAAAATGTGATCGGGGTCAGAGAATAGGGAAGGTGTTCCAGAGTACTGTGGTTAACTCCGTTTTTGGACATGGTATCATAAAACATAGGAAATCTTGCTTATTTTTGTATCTGAGAAAGTTTATATGATCAGCACCTTATAGCAAAATCTAACTTGTAATATATTTTTGTATCTACTTTTCTTTGCTTCATTTTTTAATTTATGTTGGATTCTTATCCTGAATAAAAAAATAATAAAAAAAAACTCACACCTGTAATTAAAATTCCGCGAATATTTTATTACTTAACTAAAATACGAAGTCATAGAAATACGAAATATTAAATAGTCGGTAAGCCCCCGATAATCGAGGGTATTTCTTTTTGCGGAACTTATCTTCCTTGTTTTTAATCACACTGTGCGGCAGAAAAATTGTGAATATTTGCTATTTCATAATTACTTTAATGGTATAAACATAACCAAAGCAGCCGACCTCAGCTTCAACAACAAATATATAGAATTTTATGAACTTGTATGAAAAAAATTTCTGAGATTGGCTGCCTCCTCAACGACTCTACAATAGATTCTATTCAAATTTTCTCAACTTTAGAATGTTTTTTCGCTTGTTTTTCACAAAAAAACCAAATGCTGCCAATTTTAATCCAAAATATGCGTATTCTTTTCTGAGTTTCGTTTTGTTCCTTGAATTTTAATTTATGCAACAATTGTTTCAAATTGCAAAATCTTGAACTTTTCCTTTTATTTTTTGATAATTGATACCATAAATAAAAAACATAATGAGTTGTAGTAACAATAATCAAATCCAACTGCTTTTGTTTTTCATTTACATATTTTTGACACTAGAGGTTGACGCTCTTATTGTGTTTATTCTCTCAGAAGTAAGCCGGCTGCTTTGGTTGTTTTTATACCATAACCAATTTTAAATTTTCTGCAAACACACTATTCAATCTCTTTAAATTAATATACATTATAATTGGATTGTCTGCCTGCCACATTGCAGGCTTATTTGTCATAAATTCTCTAATTTTTCATACAAAATTATACGGCAGCTTGGATAAGATAAATGTATACAACAGTGTAGCCACTTTGTGTGTAATTACGCAAAATGTGTGGTTTTTTAAAATCCTTGTGTAATTTGTGTGTAATTGATTTTCTGTGCTTATTTTGAACTAAACAATATTTCACCTGCTCCAAAGGTTTGCCAAATACAACTGACGATTGTTGTTAATCGTTAGTTAATCTTTTTTCTAGACAAATGGTGAAAGTGTTCAACATTTAGTGCAAAAACTTCCAAACAAAGAAATACGTGCTAAAAAAGTATTAGATTTTTCAGACAAAATATATTTTTTAGATATCGTAGATCCAAAATTTGTGGTCAATAAAAATTTTTAAATTTTATTAAAAAATTAGATTTTGACTTCCAGGAACTTGATACAGAGTGGAGAAAGCATCTGCTTTTGTATCATGGTAGTTTCCTGTTAGACTCATCATTGACCGCTGAAGCTTATGCGACTAATGCCGAAAAAAACTAATTTGCTCTTTGGCTTTCTTGCTTTCTCGATCTCATACTTTTAAAATAATATTCTCTCTTTTCGGGTATATTAAATATTTTCACTCCCCTTCCCTTCCTTCTTTCACAAGGTTGAAGTTTTCTGTCTTTTGCTCTACTAAGTCATTCAACTAAATAATGCATAGTATTATTTATGTAAATTTGTGTAATTTTTATATAATTTATAAGTTTTAAAGTGGCAACACTGGTGTACAACATTATCTTAAGAAATAGAAATGCGAATAAAATTTGGCAAACAAAAATATGCTATAAATGAGTTTCTCTTTATGAAAAAAGCAAAGAGAAGCGAAATACTCGCTTAAGCAATGACTTTTTCAACGAGGAATGCAATGCTTTGTTCAAGGAACGAATTAAAGTGGCTGTTTACATTGGCGCCAGCATGAAAGCCTGTCTGAAAGACAGAGGTAGAAAAAATAGGTAGTATTGAATTTTCTGAAAACAGTAAATGTGACAGTAAGCTAACAATAATTCGACGCTTCAGTAGAGTGTGAGAGAAAGCCAAAACAAAGTAAAGCGGAGCGACAAAAGTATAAGAAGTGAAGTTTCTGACATTTTGTTACAAATAAATTGTCCTATCAATTTTTTAGCCGTCTACGTAGACAGTTTTTTAACTTTTTAACAGCTAATAAGTATTCTCAACTGTCTTCAGAGCACTGTCTAATGTAAACGCAGGGTAATTTGAAGTGCAAAATGTTATAAGCTCTGTTCACGCTTTAGAGTAAAGTGCTGGTTAACGGAGTAACAGATTAAAGTGTAACACAAAATTACTCTACAATAACAAATACACGGCATTTGCTTTTACCCACACTTTTACTCTGGTTTGACCCTTAATGCTGATGTTACATGGTCAATGTTTTGCTGTCAATGTTTTCTGTTTTTACTCTCTTTTCATCGTTTTGTTTGATGCCCTGTTACACTACCAGTTTTTTGCTGAATGTTATTTTTTAATACTTTTATCTGCAACTATGTTTTTCCAACTAAAAAGTATTTAATTGTATTTCAAAGTGAATGAAAATTCAACAATTGGAATGGAATTGGATGGAAAATAATTATAATGACAATATGAGATAATATTGATGGGAATAGTCATAAAGTATACAAAAATATTGCATTTATATACGAGAAACGCAGAAAAATAATCTTTAAAATTTGCGAACTATTAAAATAAACTCCGCCACTTTGTTACTTGGCCATTAAATTACCATGTTTTTATAAAAGTTATTAAGTAATCTTTTAAACAGCACTCATTTTTACAAACAAACAAAAGCCAAACAACGCAAAGGGTGGCAAAGAAAAAAAATTATTTATAAGTTAGTAAAAAGTCTAGTATTTTTCATAAAATATTAGTATTTTCCAATAAAATGCAACAGTGTATCTGCAGCAACCCCATTTTATTTGAAGTGATGCAGGTTTTTTTCGACAGTAAAAAAATTTGAAGTGAAATGTGTTCATCCTCTCTTTTGCTCAGTGTTCATTTTTCAAAGCAACAACAATTGCATTGTTTGACAGCAAAACATTGATCGTGTAACATCGCCCTAAGTAAAATATTAGTTACTCTGTTACTCTTAGTGAAAGAGAAAATTAGTGTTGCCTACTTCTTGATTTGTACGACAACAAAAAATAAAAGTTATGTTGCTAGCGCAAACAATTGGGAACATTAATCGCAGACAGTTTACTATATCAGTTTTAGATGCGTTCACGCTCCAGGGTAAAACATTACTTTTTTACTCTGTTACTCAGCATTTTACTCTAAAGAGTAAACTTGCTGCAAGAATGATAAAACACAAGATTGCGCCAATAAATTGACCAAAATTGCGCTGTTTGTATGCAAATGCAGATAAAATATATATATTGCAATCTACGTCACAAATACGCCAGCTCTCCCATTTTTTTTAAGATCCGTATAACGGAGATACTTATTGCGTAATTTTGTATTCTATCATTCTTCGCTTTGCTGCTAGTTATCGATACCGGTTTATGTTTGCGCGTGTATTCTCTTCCATAATAACAGCGGCCGGTACCGGCACAAGCAAAAACTATCACAATAACAACAATCACAAACCAACAATGTACATAATTTGGCCAAGGTCAAACAAAATAGAAACCTAACATTTATGCGATGCACGAAAAGAATTATTGTACATCAAATTCCAAAACAAAATATTAAAAAAAAAATCAGCTACATTTTATTTGAAATAGGTAATATCCGTATTAAAAAATATAGAAATACTTACACCAGTGTAAAGTATATCGGGATTAGTATGTGGATCTGGCAGGGAAGAGAAATTCGCAGCAGCTGCATTGATGGCACCTCCAAGAGTTTTGTTAGTTTGTGCACGCAACAGCGAAATAGAAGAGTTCAATAAACGTAACATGATTACAGAAATTATAAATGCAAAAAACGAAAGTGAAAAAAATATTTATTTTACTAACACTCAATACAAGACGAAAACTACAAAATATCAAGCGAATTACGCAGTGAACGTCGGACAACTGTTCACAAGTATAGAGATAACAAATATGTACAGCAAAAAGCTTTTTCAAAACAAGATTCAAAACAACAATTCGCCAAAAAAAAAAAAGCTTTAAGTTTTTGTTGCTTTTTATTTCTGCAAAAAAAAGCTTTTGTAATATGTATCTTTGATTTGCGACTATACCGACTTAACTCAAAATCTTAAATTTTTGATCTATTAATGCCGAATCAACTGTTTGGAGGTGGTGAAATTTCAGCGGCAATTGTCATTGGTTTTTTGGCAAAAGCCACAACTGAAGAGTAAATTGATAATTTGGAGTTCATACAAAGTATATAAAATTAATTGTAGTTATGACGGTATAGTCACAAATAAGAGATATATGAATAATAAGTGAAACATTTTATTCAAACTTTTCAACAAGTCAAATTTTTATTTAAAAATAATGAAAATTCAGCCATTGGGACCTGATTTCCTGATAGATACATCAGAAATTAAAAAACCAAATTATTTATGTTAGTAGATATCTATAGCTCGTGCTTGGACGAAGGAAAAAAATTAATATTTTAATTTTTGCCAGAGTTGTGCACAAAAAGGTAAGGGGCTGTTCCCGGGTATGAGACGGGTTTTGTTTTTGAGCCATGAATTTTCACTGCCTAAACCAAATCCAGTGTTTTATATACTGTGAGAAAGGTACTGAAAATACGCAATTTTTATCCGAAAAAAATAAATTGTATGAACAATTTTTTGAGGATGTGAATTTTTGAGAAACCTACGAAAATCCACTAAAAATTTGGAAATATGAAGAAAAAACCCCATATCAATTTATAAATATAAATTTATTTATTTTGCAGGCCTTCACTGACTAAGATAAAAGGAAGAAGAAGTGTGCAAAATTTGAACAAGATCGGTTTATTATTTTTTGAGAATTCATGTCAACCGACTTCAAAAATAGAGTTTTGAGAAAAACGCGGTTAATGTTTTCAGTTGAGGACGACTTGGCTTAGTGAGGGGAACTTCACAAGGCTCTATATCCTGGACTTTAACTCCAATTGACTTTTAACTTGGTGAGAATATTCTAGACATATTGCACTATTTAATAAGGCAATAAGAAAAATCGATTTCTTTTTAATTTTCAAACCTATGTAACCCCTTAAGGTTATGCTTTCCCACTTATCTATCAATTTTTGGGATTTTCTACTATTTGCAATCTTCTTAATAATTTTTAGATGTTTGGAAAGGTTTATGCTTTGACTTCTCATCAACTTTTTTAAAAGCATTTTGTTCCTTCTAAACACGAATCTTGAACGTTGCTTTGTTCCGAAGAAAATACTTAATTTTGTAAACTAGTGTTATCAATACAAAAGCACTTTAAAAATATTTACTAGAAAAATAGGGAATAAAAAATTGGAGCTGAATATAACGCCGAAGTCGACCTTGGTAGTGATTGTTCAAAAGCGTCTGTATATATCCGTGAAAAACGCTTCTTCATTTGAGCATCCTTCACAGGTTCTACGATTTTTCTTTTGACTTTGATCTTTAGGAGCTAATCATTCCTCTCTTTAGAGTTTCCACAAATAGGATCATTTCGTAGGTCGAAGTTGACACATCTAAACTTCGCAAAATGGTTTATGGCTATGAATTTTTTTCAAAGAATATTTTGTTTTCGCAATTTAATTGATAATTTACATATTTTGTGCTTCGATATAAATCGGGGACTTTTTTTTTTAAATATTTTAGACTTGCTATGAAATTGATAAGAAAATATTACCAAATGTATAAGTATGTATATTTTTATAGACACACAAAGATCTCACAATGAGAGTGATCTTCAATTTCAAACGGAATCCCCTAAACCTCGGAAGAAATACCTAAGCGAAATTCACTTTGTTAACTGATAAGAAAAAACGATTCAAATTGGTATAAATACGCGAATATGAGATCAGTTTAACAACAAAACAAATCTTTAGCTTCAGTTGAGCACAAGCAAAATCTTAAAATTCCATATATTCTATTGTAGTTACAGTTTTCTGTAAATTAATAAAAAAAAAAAAAAGTAAAATGAATTCAGCTATTTTTGCCATCATAGCCATCGTGGTTTGTGGTGCCATTATCGACGCTTATCCACAACAAGTGCGATACCAACGTTTACCGTATTATCCACCACCAACAAGGGCACCACGCCCTATTCGAGTACGCCGCCAAGTGTTGGGAGGACAATTATCCAGTAATCCCAGAGGAGGAGCAGATGCACGTGTAGAATTAACCAAAGCTATTGGTACACCTGATCATAATCTCATTGGAAGTGCTTTTGCAGCAGGAAATACACAGGGTGGTCCTGTTGCAACTGGTGGTACATTGGCTTACAACAAGTAAGTTTTTTATTATAAGCAATAATATATGTGAGTACCCAAATTAACTCTAAATTTATTCTTTCAGTAATGGTCTTGGTGCAGCTGTTTCAAAGCAACATATTCCCGGTGTACGTGACACATTCACTCAGAGCGCACATGCCAACCTCTTCAACAATGGCGTTCACAGTGTTGATGCAAATGTATTCAAATCTCAGAATACTTTACCCAATGGGTTCAAATTTGATCGCAATGGCGGTGGTATAGACTATTCGCATATAAATGGGCATGGCGCAAGTATTTCACAAAGTAACATTCCCAACTTCGGCAAGCAATTGGAACTCGCTGGAAAGGCAAATCTGTGGTCTTCCCCTGATCGAAATACTCGATTGGACTTGACTGGTGGTGCTTCGAAGTGGACTAGTGGACCATTCCGCGGAAAGACCGATTTTAATACGGGCGTGGGTTTTACACATTTCTTCGGCTAAGTAATCGAATTACTTATTATTGGACTAAGTAGGAAAATATATGTAGTATATATAATTATATCGATTTGAAATAAATTATTTATTTAAATTTAACAAACGAAAATTTCATCACTATTAAATCAAAGATAAAAAAAAATAGCTGTCACGACAGACGGCCCTGTTAAAACAAATTGTAGAAAACTATTTGTAAGCTCTTTCGACTAGAAACAGGTTGAGTCTTCGCCACGACAGGCGTACCACGGTAACCAAAGCGATTATCGTGTTATGAGTATTCTTCTTGGCTAGAGAATTTCATTATTTTTTAATTTTCTTTAACCCTTTATCACGCAAGATCATGGATTTTTAAAATTAGTACCTAGTTTGATTCGTATTAAGAAATAACAAACACTTATTTTTTTGTTTTATTTAAAAAAAAAATTTGGTTGTCCTTTATTCAAACACACGATTTTTGTTGTTGTTTGTGCATAATTACACAGTGCAACAAAAATTTTATGCCCCTGAAGACCCCATTTTTCCGACTTCAGGCTCATATTGTGGGAGAACTGGATATGATGGAAAAAAACTGAGTCGTGATCAGTCGTGATAAAACCGTTGGAAAATCTTGCGCATAAGACAAAAGTTGAATTTTTGTTGCACTGTGCTACCACTTTTTATCAATTAATAGCCCGTTCCCGTACTACAACGCGGGTGAACGCGTTCGCCCAAAACAGCCCAGAAAGCGTTTCCGTACTCAAAAAACTTGCAAATGAGAGCAGAGATGAGAGAGTAATTGTCTTCTTCTTCTTGCACGAAATAGCCCGCACTTTTTCTTCGGGTAAAAATGTTAAAAGTGTCAGCTGTTTTGCTTTTGTGAAAATATATTGAAAATTAATAAATAAATAAAGAATTTTTTGAAAAATACGATTTATTCAAAATGGAAAATGTTTAAAAGACTTTTGAAAATTAATTAATAGTATATTAGTTAATTTTTAACTACATTCTCCACAAAATAAAGACGCAATTGTGTTCAACTTCTGACGCTGTAGAAGCTTCTGCTATTTCTGAATAATGCAAATGGTGATTGTGAACCAGAAGATTCTATAAAAGTAGTCAGGCGAACAATTTATGTTTAATTTTTTTAATATTTATTTATTTTCTTATAAGATTTAACAATTTTTATTTTAATAAATATCACAGAAATTTTGTTTTTTGAATTCAACTGTCGATAAAATTTGACGTTTTGTTTCGTGCAAGAAAAGTGGCTTTGTGCGTTCCCGTACTTTTGTGCATTTTTGTGTATCAGAGAGAGTATTTGTTGTTTACTCTCAGTTTACCAGACTTTACCCAAAAAGTACGGGAACGGACCTAATATCGATTATTTGAAAATTTAGCTATCACATTTTTAGAAAAAACAACAGTAAAATATATAAATACATATATGAGTAAACTATGCTTTTTTAAAGTTACTATCTCTTCATTTGTAACCGAAAATGTCAAGTGAGTGGACTTTTTTGTTTGATTGAAATATACGAAACGTTAGCAGTTCTCTCAAATAACATAAAATAATTTCACCAGTTTCTACCTAATCAGTTATGATACACAACAAAATAAAATAACATACCTGTAGAATTTTGTAAGAAAAAAATTGAGAATGTTACAGATCTGCAACATGGCGTGATAAAATGTTAGGGTAGATTTTCTCTGATATCAATTCTTTTATATTACAATAGTTAATAGTGAACAAATGGTGCATTGTAGGAAATTTATTATTTTATATTTTAGATATTCCGACCGTGCCGAGTTCCGAATCCTAGGTACTCTGCCTAGCAGTTCACGACATAACCAGTACGCCAAGGAAACTGGCGCACTTGCACTTAACGACAAGTATGGAACACTAAGTAGTAAAGCCGTTCGTGGTTATTATCTGATTTTTTTGAATTTTTTGCATAAAATATTTTACAATATCAGCCTAACCTACTACACCCAATTTTGTCGTATTCGTATAAATATTTCTTTTGATATTCTCTTTTAAAGATTACATTTGCATGAGAAGTAGGAACTGTTATTGCATGATGTTGAAAGCTTTCACAACAGTTATTTTATAGAGCACTTCATCAAAGTATACTGAAGTCGAATTTTATACCACGTGCCAAAAATTTTACTTGTATGGAAAATACCACGCTCACTTGACCGATTGTACGCATTTTAACCTGGCCTATGTATATATATCTGACAAATGAGAAGCAGAAGATTGTTCAAGTTTTACTTGAGATATCGCGTTCACAGACATACGGTCATAGCTGCTATACATAAATGAACTGTATGCCCATATACAAATTGTGGGCTTAACAAAAAACTTTTATTCAACCAAACCTACTACCAAATCCAATGTAATCTGTACACAGAATGTGGAATATACATATCAGTTCTACAAAGTAATAAAGAAAACTAACAGATAATTTGTCAACTTAAGGCTAACAATTTTTTTGAACCAATCTGGTTTGGTTGAAATGAAATAAAACAAAAAAGAATCGGATTATGGTTCGGTTTGACTTACTCAAACTATTCGGCTCTAAATATGCTCAGTTCAAAACCGGTTTTCATTCCTGCTTTTTTTTTGACAAATTTAATTATTGAAAAAATTACCTGCCCCAATGTTGCTTTTACTCTGTGCGGCTGTTAATGATCTACTCCCTCAGCATCACACCACACATCAACACTTTAACCTTTAGAGTACTGGGGTGGCCACTATAGTGGCCAATAATATACAGTTTTTAAAAAAGTCTTGAAACTTGATACTCAGGGTTTAACAGAATTTCAAAATTCAGTATGGTGGACAAATTTTTGAAAAATTAACCTAATGAGTTTGAAAGTTGTTACTTGGGGGTTTTTTGGGGATCCAAATCTGTAAAAAGAATTTCAAAATTCAAGATGGCGGATTCAATATCGCTGACCAATTTTTGAATGGATGGAGTAGATGTGAATACTAAAACAATTGAACAACTAAGAATTAAAACGTTGAACGAATGTAAACGTGGGCAATGTATATATATAGATGCTTACAATTATTCAACATCTGGACAAATGTAATCATAAATACATAGTATATACAAGTAATTACATTTGTAACCTAATAATATTTAGAGAAATGTTGACTCGAACCTAGGAACCCCCGAGTAAAAAGTTTGAAACGAACTAGCTCAATTTATCAAAAAGTCATTCGCTATTTGTAATTTTAAAATTTTGTTTACAAATTCGGATGGAACGACCCCAAAAACCCCCGTGTAACAAGTTGACAGTTAGAATAATTTTTCAAAAATCTGTCAGCAATTTTAGATCCGCTATCTTGGATTTTGAAATTCTGTTTATTGATTCGGATCTTCCCAAAATCCCCTAGTAACAAGTTTCAAAAGAATTAAGTCAATTTTTCAAAAAGTTATCCACTATGTTGGATACGCCATTTTGAATTTTTAAATTCAATTTACAGATTCGGCTTCATCAACACAAAAACCACCGAATAACAAGTTTCAGATGAATTAGAAAATTTTTTCAGAAAGTCGTTTGCCATACTGTTGCCAGCCGGGGTGGCCACTATATATATTGACGATTGTATTTTCCGAATAAACTTCATATTAATTAAAAATTTTCTTATGAAAAAAATTTTAAGTTTTTGTGGAAAATTGCCGGCCCTCTAAAGGTTAAGGGCGGCCGATTTCACAGTTATTAGTTAACTAACATAGATATGCTATTAGTTAAACTCTTATCATTAGTTAACTAGCCTTTGGTGACGACTGTTAACCAGTTCAAAAATTTATCTTGACAGTGACGAAATATTAACGCCAATTTTCGTAGATTTATAGTTTTCCAATTGCTTACATCAAGATCTGTGTTCTCTTGGGATTTCTTTACTTTAGCCACTGAAAAATGGTTTATGAGGTATGGCATTTTAATTCAAAACAATTTTGTTTTTATTCTTACAGGTAATTTACATTTGTTTGTACTTCGATACAAATGGGGGACTTTTTTTCAAAATATTTTTTTCATACTTTGGATTTGAATGAAAAATATTACCCTGCAAATAAACACGCATAAATATGTATGTATGTTTTTAAAGACTCACAAAGGTCACACAATGAGATTGATCTTCCCATTCAATACGGAACCCCCTCAACAGCTAAAGGAATACCCAAGCGAATAATTGATAAGAAAAAACGATTTAAATTTGTATAAATACGCGAATATGAGATCAGTTTAACGTTATAACAAATCTTCAGCTTCAGTTGAGCACAAGCAAAATTTTAAAATTCAATATATTCTATTGTAGTTACAATTTTCTGTAAATTAATAATAATAAGTAAAATGAATTCAGCTATTTTTGCCATCGTAGTCATCGCAGTTTTTGGTGCCATTATTGATGCTTATCCACAACAAGTGCGATACCAACGTTTACCATATTATCCACCACCAACTAGAGCACCACGCCCTATTCGAGTACGCCGCCAAGTGTTGGGAGGACAATTATCCAGTAATCCCAGAGGAGGAGCAGATGCACGTGTAGAATTAACCAAAGCTATTGGTACACCTGATCACAATCTCATTGGAAGTGCTTTTGCAGCAGGCAATACACAACACGGTCCTGTGGCAACTGGTGGTACATTGGCTTATAATAAGTAAGTTTTTTATTACAACCAATAATATATGTAAGTACCTAAATTAACTTTAAATTTATACTTTCAGTAATGGTCTTGGTGCAGCTGTTTCAAAACAACATATTCCCGGCGTACGTGACACATTCACTCAGAGCGCACATGCAAACCTCTTTAGCGATGGCGTTCACAGTGTTGATGCAAATGTATTTAAATCTCAGAATACTTTACCCAATGGGTTCAAATTTGATCGCAATGGCGGTGGTATAGACTATTCGCATATAAATGGGCATGGCGCAAGTATTTCACAAAGTAACATTCCCAACTTCGGCAAGCAATTGGAACTCGCTGGAAAGGCAAATCTGTGGTCTTCCCCTGATCGAAATACCCGATTGGATTTGACTGGTGGTGCTTCGAAATGGACCAGTGGACCATTCAGTGGGAAGACTGATTTTAATACGGGCGTTGGTTTGACGCATTTCTTTGGCTAAGTGGACTAGTCGTATTATTTTTGTATTATTGGACTAAGTAGGAAGTTGTATAAAATTATGTCGATCAAAATAAATTATTTATTTAATTAAACAAAAAAAGTTTTTGGAACTAATAAATCAGATACTAAACATAAATATTAAAACAAGTCTTCTTTCGTTCATTATTCAACACTAACCTATCGTTAATATATGAATCAAAGTAGTTGTGGTGGTGTAGTTGTTATTTGTTGTGTTCCTTCTTAAGCGAACCTCCACCCTGAACCCGAATTTGCACCAGGTTTCTTCATGGATTCGGGTTCAAATATCTTCCAAGAGGATTTTAATGTTAATTTTTTAAATTTTAAGAAAAAGGTCCGAAATACATATTACAAGTTTTTCAAATTCAATTCATAATTCATGTTACAAGTTAATTAGTCCGGGTCCTAGCGTACTTGGAGGCATTGTTAGACTTAACGGTTCTACATTTGTTAATAGATACGTTAGCCAAAAGAACACAAATAGAATTAACTAGAGAGGGAGCTGCTCGTGGAAATTCTCGGAGTTAATACCCCTAACCAGACAGTTCAGAGATGACATGAACAAAAAATAACTTCGAGAAATACTTATAGGCTATACTCAGTAACAAAACTCTAAAGTAGTATACAGATGGTTTGAGAACAGAATTAGGAATAGGTGCAGGAATAAATGTACCGAAAACCCGACACTCTGAGCCTATGGGGAGGTCTCCTAGTAACTTCCAAACGGAGTTTATTGCAATAAGGCTGTATGCAAGTTCAAATTCGAACGTAAGTGTAAAAGTTACTAAATAAATTCGTTAACTCAAAGAAGGTAATCATTTCGTGGATACCAGGACATACAGAAATTCAGTGTCCCCGAACGTATTCTAGGTATAGGAACTAATACTAAATAAACTGAAAGAGGAGGAAAAAGTGAGTAGTTCTACCTAATGGGCTCAAATCACTGAGCTTAAAAAGTCAAAATGGCGAATTGGGGACTTCAATTCAAAGAGATCCGCTTTAGGTCTGAAACTAACAAAAGCTATCTCAAAATTAACGCAAAATCAGGCAGGACAGCACCTGACACTTTTTCCAGAAAGAAAATAACACGTCGAAAGATATCCTCTCGGCATTGCAAAGGACTAACTCGTATGCGGAAAAGATATCTGGGGCATTACCAACCAGACAGTTTAGATATCATAAAATTATATATCTCTTTTGAGATTCCTTAATGGGATCGGGAGTTCTGAATAGACTTAATTGGTTTCCGTACACTATACCTATTTAAATCAATCAAGACTGTCATAATTTTGGTAGCAATGCAAATATGGAAATTTACGGAAAATTTTATTTTAGTCGTACATACCGATAAACTGCCACTCATATCGAAAAACCTAAGTTTACTCAAAGCCCTTTCCATAATATTTCCAAATTTCATATCTCGCTTTGTACCATGTCGTCCAATTCAGGGCGCCATATCAGATACCCTGGGGTATTCCCCTCTTCACGTACTTTAATAATTTTTCTATCACCTTAGTCTGGCCTAATCTTCTATCATCAGCGATAAAATTCACTGGTAAAGCTGCTCCTCCATATTACCTTAGTGAAAAAATTCATAATCACTTAAACAAATCCGACATTTACATTGTTAAACTCACAAAATATGTATAATAAAAATCATAAAAATTCAAAATCCAAAGAGATGTTTTCATTTTGCTGAATATTTGCGTCAAGCCAAAATAAATTTTTCACTAAAATACCTTTAGTCGGCTTCCGTTACCATGCTCCCTAGTCAAATTTTTTCCACAGAATGAAATTAACGAATAATATTTCGGTAATGTATAACAGGCTTAAGGATCGTATATGTATATGTAGTAATCACAACAACAGTGTATACAGAGACGGGCAAATCAGACGGCCGTTTCGGAATCCGCCACGATTCCTCATTAGTGATCTTAGTGATAGTTCTTAATCTTTCAATATCCTATATAAGCTACTGATATTTGAAATCGTAACCCAGAATTGCACATTTGATTCCAAATATCTTCACTGAATAGAGATATTGAAAGAAAACTACCACTACCGTTCTGCATACTTATTTGTTGTTGTTGTTTATTTTTTCCATACCAAATCTCAGCCATAAATGGTTTTTAAATTATCCCGTAAGTGTAGCGATCAGTTCTTTGCTGAAGATTAGTGTTTGGGACTTCTTTCGACTATGGACTTAAGGGTCTGATCATTCATCTTTACAAAACTTCTTCCAGAATGAGCAACATCTCGTTGTTCGATACATCTGAACCGCGCAAATAGGTTTATGAGGTATAATTTTTCCAAAGAATTTTTAATTTTTTTAAATTTTGCAGGTAAATTACATTTGTTTGTACTTCGATACAAATCGGGGACTTTTTTTCAAAATATTTGAGACATACTTTAGAGTTGATAAGAAAATATTACCATACAAATACATCTACATATAAATACGTGTTTATGTGTTTATAGACACATAATGAGAGTGATCTTCTAATTTAAGAGGAAACCCCCTCAAGATTCAAAGGAATACCCAAGCAAACAACTGATAAGAAAAATCGAAATGAAATTGGTATAAATACGCGAATATGCGATCAGTTTAACAACAAAACAAATCTTCACCTTCAGTTGAGCACAAGCAAAATTTAAATTTTATATTCTATTACAGTAACAATTTTCGGTAAATCAATAAAATAAGCAAAATGAATTCAGCTATTTTTGTCATCGTAGTCATCGCGGTTTTTGGTGCCATTATCGATGCTTACCCACAACAAGTGCGATACCAACGTTTACCGTATTATCCACCACCAACTAGGGCACCACGCCCTATTCGCGTACGCCGCCAAGTGTTGGGAGGACAATTATCCAGTAATCCCAGCGGAGGAGCAGATGCACGTGTAGAATTAACCCAAGGTATTGGTACACCTGATCACAATTTAATTGGAAAGGCCTTTGCAGCAGGCAATACACAACACGGTCCTGTGGCAACTGGTGGTACATTGGCTTACAACAAGTAAGTTATTTAATAAAAGCAATAAAATGGTACATTTGAGTACTTAAATTAACTCTAAATTTATACTTTCAGTAATGGTCTTGGTGCTGCTATTTCAAAACAACATATTCCCGGCGTACGTGACACACTCACTCAGAGCGCACATGCCAACCTCTTCAACAACGGCGTTCACAGTATTGATGCAAATGTATTCAAATCTCAGAATACTTTACCCAATGGGTTCAAATTTGATCGCAATGGCGGTGGTATAGACTATTCGCATATAAATGGGCATGGCGCAAGTATTTCACAAAGTAGCATTCCCAACTTCGGCAAGCAATTGGAACTCGCTGGAAAGGCAAATCTGTGGTCATCGCCTGATCGAAATACCCGATTGGATTTGACTGGTGGTGCTTCGAAATGGACCAGTGGACCATTCAGTGGGAAGACTGATTTTAATACGGGCGTTGGTTTGACGCATTTCTTTGGCTAAGTGGACTAATCGTATTGCTTTTGTATTATTGGACTAAGTAGGAAATTGTATATAATTATGCCGATTAAAAATAAATTATTTATTCAAATTAAACAAACGAAAAATCGTTTCAACTGTTATCACCCAATTCACCGGCTCGAATCGCGATCGCTTAGCTCATCTATATGGTAGAACTGATATGTTTATGGTAGTCATTGTGCAGATATTGTTGCTTTTGGGTAAGTGGGCGTTGCACCTTCCATAGAAGGGGGAGATATTGGCGGAATTAACTTAGAAGAGTGATGCATCTATTGGAAAAGTGGCAGTTGCAACAGTTTGATTTAGATTTAAATATAAATTTAATGGATAGTTCCACCATAAAACTGAGAATTGTGGGTTTTCTCCATTTTATCCCTGGTTAGTCATTTTCGCAGTGATTTTCTATTAATTTTGTTGTCTATGCATGTCGCTAATCACGAAAATCACATTAATTTTTTCTCTATGGGTAAGTTTTCGAGATATGACACAATTGTAATTTTTCAGTTTATAATTTTACTTACAAGCAATGGTTTTTTTTTTGTTATCTAGGAGAGCTATGCATCTTTGGAAATGTAATTAATAACGCGTCTAACGTTACCTATACTATATTATTTGGACTAATTGGACTATAAATGATTGAGATATGTCCGCTGAAAGATAAATTTTGGTGTGATTTTTGAGAAATTTTCATACAAGTCGAGGGCTAAGTTTTTTTTTGTTCACAAAAAGTAATCACAAAATCTTGAGTTTTATTGCTTTAATTGATAAACCATAAAATGATAGCAATCGGACAAAGTAATGAATGGTTGAGTAAAAATAAAATATTTTAATTTTTTCTTGAAAGATCCGAAATTTTTCTCAAAATTTATTCTGCTGTACAAAATGTTGAACCACTTGAACTTTTGCAATTTTTCGCTGTCGGATCTTCTCTGATCAGGAACCAGCTTATAATAATAAAAGAAACAATCCAAAAGGACTAAAAATGTTAGGCCCTGACCCAAGATAGGCTGTTATATTTTCTTAAAATAAACAAGTGAATATTAAATGACAAGTGATAATTATTATCTTATCAATAATATTAACGTATACAAAACGTAATAAAAATGTTATCGTGAATGAGTACGCTCTAGGTACACAATCGATTAGCGAATATATTGAACAATTTTGGAATGAAAATAAAGTTAAATTTTTTGGATATATTAACCATATACATATATGCATATCATATGTATGTATCAATTCAAATATTCTATGTAAACAGAGAAAAATTTATGTACTTATGATTTTATCTCAGGTGAGAGGCAGATGTAATATGTTGTAATCACCAGTACCACTGAATTCCTAAATTAACCGAAGAAACATGATTAACTACCTCAATACATAGAAAATATCTTTATGAATGCAAGACATTGTGTTACGTATAGAGAGAAAGATAGGTTAATTAGAAGGGAAAAAGATAAAATACGAAAAAAGTAACTGCATTTAATTTGATAAAAATGTAATGCAGCCAACTGAAATAAAAAAGAAAGAAGAAGTTTATGATTTTATAAAGCGATACCAATTTTTCAAGGATATCGGCAAATTTGGGACATATACAAATCAAATGCTTTGGTTCAGTTTATGGTTCGTGTTGTTCCGCAAAATATACCATGTGCTGAAAAGAATAACGTATCTTCGCAGAGTATCTATCATATATGTAAATTACTATAACAGGGTTCTAAGTTTAGACTATGAGTCGACACTGTTTTTCATGTGAAATAGCTGAAACTTGGATGGTTGTTCTAGTATCTAATTCTCGTGCAGAACTGGTTTCGCTCCGTTTTTGCGGCAGAGGGCGTCAAAGTCGGCATTTAAAAAAATTTCGCTTTTGCGGCTGCAACCACAGCTCCATTTCGGTCAATCTAAAATAAAAAAAAGGCCTTTTAAAAATGAAACTTTTATCGAGTTAGTACGGTACGAGTTAGTTTTGGATATTATAACGCTTCCAGTATCATTGTACCGTTTTATGGTTCGAAGCACAAACATTTCATTAACATTCAAATGATTCAACTCTCTAACGATCGCTGACCGTGACTTTTCTACCCAATAAAACGCTATCATACTATTAAGTTTGAGTTCCATGACTTATAAATTTGGTTTTACAAGACTTATACTATGTTCCCACTAAGGCGAAATTGCATGGTTTCGATCATTTTCATAGTTTCCGCTGAAACTGCATTGAAAGGCTCAATTTCGGCATATAAAAATCTATGAAACGAAACCACAGAAATGGAGATGGTTTCAACGAAACCGCATTCTAAACTGAAAAAAGTCGAATGCCTGAATGTGTTCATTGAAATGAATTCGCTCTCACATTTTTATACAGACATTTATATTTTGCTCTGCGTACAACTTGATTAATATGGAGCAACGAAAATATAAAAAAATAAATTTATGGCATGCGCGGAAAGAAGAGCTCATAACCGAGGTATGGGGAGAAAAGGTGAAGAAGCTGAGTAAAGGAAAAAAAGAACAGCCAAACCATACAGGAGTGCACAGTGGCTGCGGTTGAAGTGAAAAAACATAAATATTGACGCTTTCTCCTATACACTTTTATTTCGTTGCCAAATATTTCGTTTATCATTTTAATTCTCTTCGTATTCAAATGGTTAAACTAAAATATTTAGCAATAATTATATGAGCCGCCGGCATTTTGAATAAAAAATAAACAATGAACTGTCAAACGAAAACATAATCGAAACCAGCTTCACAATGTTAACGATTACAGATTCGTTCGAAACCATTTGCCGAAACAACGAAATTTCGATTCAGTGGTAGCATGGCATTAGACACATTCGATCAGATTCTCTGTATCATTCATTGAAAACTTTAAATCTCCAGAACCCGATAGTGTGTCGCCAATCACCCTGACATTCTTATAAAGATTTTGAAAATAATCTTTAGGGCCTGTTTCGCTCATCGATTTAGTCCAAATTTTGGCCAAGTGTCAGAGTTGTGTTGATTCCTAAACCGGTGAACGATGATTACACTCTGCCTAAAAACTTCAGACCTATAAGTTTAACATCGTTTATACTTAAAAGTTGGGAGCGCATGGTCGAAAATTACATTAGGTACTGTTTTGAAACAGTCAGCAACATGCATATTGAACGGTCATGTGAATCAGGTCTTTATGATTGTGTTTACATAATCGGAGAGAGGCGGAAGCAAAACTGTACACTTTGGGGGTATTTATTGATATCGAGGGGCCTTCAACAATGCTACTTTTGATTCAATGTGCTTCGCGGTCAGAAGAAAAAGTGTTGAAGATGCTATTTTGAGATGAATTCACTCTATGCTACCCGAGAGTCTGCTCACGGCTAAAACTGGTGATAACGGTAGTGCCACGGTGAAGGTTGTGAAACGATATCCTCAAGGGCGCGTTTTTTCACCACTGCTATGGCTGGCGTTTCGTTGTTGACTCTCTTCTAATTGAATTGCATAATTGTTCCTCCAAACAGAAATCTTTTTTATTTTGAATGTAGCTTGCTGGATAATCGAAAACGGTTGGCGATTAAAATGGATAAGAGTCTGCAGTGACAAGCAGGCTACACTTAAGGCCCTAAAAAACCTCAAATTTTTCAAAGATTGTAACCGATTATTTTTGAATGGATCCCAGCGGACCCACTTACCCACCCACCCGACCGAGGGAGAAATCCGCAAATGCGTGGCCGAAACAAAAACAAGCCGAACTCTCTCTCTCTCGCTCTGTGTAACATAACTCGTGGATGGGAGAAATAATATATCCCAAATGTTTTCAAACAGCTATGTCCATGTGGGTTTTATGAAAAATAAGGAATCACTGGATATAATGGATCACTTTGGACATAGTAAGATCAGCAAGTACTCAACTTTATCACGACAGGATACCTCAAACAACGATCAGGATATTTAGGACAATCTTATTTAGTAGAAATTCTGAATGAATGTCATTAGTGTCGCGAGACTAAATAAGTAATGCCTTGTACGGGTGCCCGGACACTTCGGAGTGCTTGGCAACGAAATGGCTGATGAATTCGCCAACCGCGGCTATGCAGTAAATTTAATAGTCCCGGAACTAATCATCAGTGTCAGTTTAGCAGGAAATATGCAATGAACTAATCAACGAATCCGTGAGTTATGCTCATAGCCCAGTGTCACAGGGCCGTAGCCAGAAATTTTTTTCGGGGGGGGAGAGGGTTTCATTCGAAGAAAATATTCATAAATAATTTTTACCAAACTGATTTTTAAATACAATAAATTAAATCGATGATACATTTGATGAACCCTATAAAATTGAAATTTTAGGAAAAATTTTCAGATTTTTTTTAATCTTAACCTCAAAAAAATGGCCAAAAGTGACAAAAAATTCACAGATTAATCAAATTAAATTTTTTGAAATAAATATTATTCAACGTACATTCAAATGCATTTTTTTTTTATCGTGAAGGACATAATTTCATTAACTCATTGACTTCCCACTACTGATGATGTACCCAACCTCAAAAAATCATCATTGGGAATTTGAGCTATTATCAATGATAAGGAATGAGGTTGAGATCTTTCATGGTGCTCTGACCAATAATGCGTTAAAAAATTAATTATATTTTAAGATTGCTAATAAGATGGAGTTTTTGCGAAAGAATTTTTCACGTTGAACACGAATCTGAGGTCAAAAACTTTCCATTACGTCACGTTTTAGGAAAAAATGGGGTTCAAGCAAGTCTAATTTTACAAGGATCCGATAATTTTTTCTATTTTTTATTAATTTTTAAACTTTTCAAACTGATTCAGGACGAAACTTTAAATCAAAAACAGTTACTGACCTAGAAAAACTATGAATGTAGGAGTGCTCAGTATCAACTTCTCTTTTTGAATCCGTAGTCAAACCTCATGTCGAAGAAAACAAATCGGATTTAATCGCATAGTGTAAGTAAGATTTCAAATTTATTTTTTTTTTAATATGAATTTTTAGAAGAAAAACCGATGGAAATAAAAAATATCGTAGATTTTATTTTGAATTTTTTTCCATCCACTGGCAATTAATCTCTAAAATTAGAATAAAGTTTCCACATTTCGGGTGGGGGGGGGGAGGAGAGGAAAGGGGGTCAGAACCCCCAAAACCCCCACTTAAATACGGCCTTGCAGTGTCATCTCCTGCAAAGCTACGTAGTGCTTTGTGAAAGACCTTAGAGGAGAACACCCGACTTTCTTCTCCATCTGGGGAGAAAGGATCTGCATATCCTGGTGGGTTTGATCACAGAGCACAATACACATCATACCATGTCAACATGGACAACATGGGTTTTTTAACAAGGACTAAAATCATTGAAAGCCGAAGTCAGTGCGTGACTTCCACCCGCTAAATATCTCCTCTCGTCCGACGGAGAGCTCCCCCCGGAGCCACCGCTAAGTATTTCGCCGAGAGGCCGTCTAGAGCATTACTGCTCAATCGTCTGTTTTTTGTCGGTAAAGCTCGTTACCGTCCGCTGTGGGGTTGGGTCACTAGTGTCTACGTTCCGACGACCTTTTGCGCTCAATGAAATGAAGCATTGTCATTCTTTTTGTTGCTGCTGCTCTTACAGATTGCCATTTCTGAGGCACATGTGGCACATTGTTCTCCATCGTACTGGCTTTGCCAAATGCCTCGATAATCTCGAGTCTTTCGTTAATGAAGCGTGGACAATGGACAGCTCGCTTTTCCTGCCGACATCCCATATAGCCACCCATCAGATAGAAAGGCATCTAAAAAAAAACGAATAAAAACTGCTATATACCAGTCGCCAACTTCGATTTACCGTGACAGCCACAATTGGACTGGCAGCGGGGTGAGGAGGCGGCTAGGACTAGCGCGAAAGCAATTTTTTATAGGCGGGAAATTGCGGCTTTGTGAACACGCCTTTGACGCCTTACACTTTTTATTATTTCAATATATAGGCCTTGTGACATTTTACTCACGCCCTCCACCTCTATGGGGTATACTGCTTTGAAGATGAAAGAGACACTACAGAACTTTTTCTTTATTATTGCACCGCTTTCGCGAGAAGAAGGAGATACCTGCTTCGTAGGATGAGTTCTGCTCGCTCTATTCCTCTACCTAATCTTCTTAGGTTTCTTAAAGACACCAAGAAATTTGGTGGGGTGTAGAATTCCTCTTTCCTTTTTTCTCTACTCTTCTAATTTTCGTCTATCAGGGTACAATGGTCCAAAAACCTGAGTACTATGGAAGATCTATATCCTTCCACCCAAGGCCGTATTTAGGGGGGGGGGGAGGGTTTTGGGGGTTCTGACCGCCTCCGAAATGCGGAAACTTTATTCTAATTTTTGAGATTAATTGCCAATGGATGGAAAAAAAAGTCAAAATAAAATCTATTTAACGATATTTTTTACTTCCATGGGTTTTTTTTTCTAAAAAGTTTTGTTTTCTTCGACATGAGGTTTGACTACAGATTCAAAAAGAGAAGGTGATACTGAGCACTACTGCATTCATAAATTTTCTGGGTCAGTAACTGTTTTTGATTTAAGGTTTCGTCCTGAATTAGTTTGAAAAGTTTAAAAATTAATAAAAATAGAAAAAATTATCGGATCCTTGTAAAATAAGACTTGCTTGAACCCCATTTTTTTCCTAAAACGTGACGTGATGGGAAGTTTTTGACCTCAGATTCGTGTTCAACGTGAAAAATTCTTTCGCAAAAACTCCATCTTATTAGCAAAACCCATGCAGTTTTAGGAGGCAATCTTAAAGTATAATTAATTTTTTAACGCATTATTGCTCAGAGCACCACGACTAGAAAGATCTCTTTCAATGCTGTGACTTCACGAATTTAGGGAATATAAGCCAACCTCATCCGGGTTCCTTATCATTGATAATGGCTCAAATTCCCAATGATGATCATTTGAAAAAAATGATCCTCTACTATTTTTGGTAATTTTTTTGAGGTTGGGTACATCATCAGTAGTGGGAAGTCAATGAGTTAATGAAATTATGTCCCTCATGATAAAAAAATGCACTAGAATGCACTTTGAATAATATTTATTTGAAAAAATTTAATTTGATTATTCTGGGAATTTTTTGTCACTTTGGCCATTTTTTATTTAAGTACCTCTAAAACCTGCCCTCTTTAGTCGAGCTACTCAAACGGGGATTACTGTACGTTTATTTTGATTTAAATCGCTAGATCCAGTCTTGTCTTTTCTTATTTAATAATTTGAAAATTCAGTTCTGATAAATATTGAGCTCTAACGCTATGAGCAAATTATAAATTAATTTTAAAAATCAGCTATGATAAAAACTATGTATGTGTAAATATATTAAATAATTGATAATTTATAGTAGCAATAGTATTGTAAATTTTGAATGCAAAAATTATCTATTAGCTATTATCGATGGTAAGTACTTGAACTTGTACATATGTATAATTTATATTTTTTGTTATCTTATCGCAGCGGTAATAGGTCTATTCACGTAGACAATAATCATTACTATTTTACTGCCAAGTCGTGTAGTAAGAAAGAGCGAAACGGGTGAGTAAATTGTCTTCTCTCTGTGATAGTTTTTACCCAACTAGCAAGTAAAGAAAACAGTTTGGCTGTCAAAGTAATTTTTCGTTTTTAAGAAATATTTTTTAGACTTCAAAATAAAGTACAAATGCAACTTCAGTATAAGCGAATTCAATTTCAACAATTTGCACTTAATTGTTTCTGTATGCGGCATCTGCAAAGTTAATAGAATTTTGTTTGCACATTGTTAATTACCCAATTATTTTTTATGCTTACCATATTGCACCCGATTAAAAGTCATCAGTGAACAATTCATCTCGAGCATTCCTGAGTTTTCACTACTTTTTAAATAATTGAAAAATCTTATTTTTTTTTAAACAGCTGTTTTGACATATCAGTTAGTTTACTTACAAATTTTATTAGTTCGCACACATTTTCAGATTATTTTATTTTTAAGAGAGCTTTATTCTTGCGCTCCTAAATTTTGTTACTAGTAAAATTTTATTAGTAAAGTACGCGAACAGACCTAATAACATTTTTAATTTTTGTGGTGATATCCCAATTGTAAGCAAGTTATGCTACAACAGTTTCTTATAAACCTTTATTCGAACGGTATCTATTTTCTTAAATTCATAGAGAAATTTTATATTTTAATTGTATTTTCTAATAATAAAGCTCGATTTGATTTGATAAAATGTCGGTCGATATTCGGCCTTTAACTCTAGCTTTGCAAAAGAAAGCCATTGATGAATTAAATGAAGACCCTGAGAGAATTGGCGAAGATATTGCTGCTCTACGCAACTGGATTAAAAAACAGCCTCATTTGAAGGCTCGGACTTCTGATCAATTTTTAATTGGATTTCTTCGTGGCTGTAAATATAGTTTGGAAAAAGCTAAAAAGAAATTGGACAGTTATTATACATTTCGATCGAATTTCCCCGATTTATTTCAAGCTTTCATAGATGATCAGAAAGTTAGAGCAATAATACGATTAGGGTAAGCCGCAGGTTTCATACATATGATGAAAGTAAATTTTTCTTATAAAAACTTTTCTCCATTACAGAGTTGGTTTATTTATGCCGCTTCCACTGCAAGAGGATGGTCCACGTATCATTATTGTACGGATTGGACATTATTCCATTGATGAGTACAATTTATATGATATTATTAAAGTCGGGTTTTTGACTAATGATATACAGTTGATCAATGACGATAACGCTGTTGTCAGTGGAATAGTTCAAGTGTTGGACTTTACAGAATTTACACCAGCGCATTTATTTCAAATGAATCCATCTAAAATGAAACATATAACTTATTATGTAGAAGAAGCTTTGCCGATTCGTAATGGTGCTTCACATTTTATCAATACTGGTGCCGGATTTGAGACACTCTTCTCAACTGTAAAGCCATTAATGCCACAAAAGGCTCGAGAGAGGGTACGGTTCATATAGATTTCATTTAAATATTAACTTTTTCATATTTTACAAAAAATTTTACTCTTTTTCTTCTAAGTAGTTGCGTGTTCATCCAAATTTAGAATCACTCTATCAACACATACCTCAAAAATGTTTACCGAAAGAATATGGTGGTGAAAATGGTACTATTGATGAAATAATTGCAAAATCTGAAGAAAATCTATTAAAACATCGTGAATATTTTCTGGAGGAGAAAAACTATGGTACCGATGAAAAATTACGTATTGGTTCAGCTATTGATTTTGAAACTATTTTCGGTGTCGAGGGTTCATTTAGAAAACTTAATGTCGATTGAAATATTTAATATATGTAATATGACTTACATAAAAACATCCTCGGTTCTAGAAATTTTTTTATGTATTTCTATGGAAATTAACTCTTAAAAAATATTCTTATATAAATTTGAAGCAAGCAGCTAATCCCAAACCGATATAGGGAATGTTTTTTTTAGAGGTTTGCTTTTCGCATTGGCAATACGTTTTCCACCGACACCCAATTTGACAGAACAATGCTTGCAAGTTGTGCAAATTTATTTTGGTTCAACTCGCGGAACTTACCATGCGCTACGTTCATTTTACGGTTGAGGTAATCGTACATCCGAGCAAGTAATTCGAATAACCGTGCGTGCGTTTTCGAACCACAAATACTCTGATTGTTAATATGCCGGCAAAAAATTCAGCGATGAATGGCTACAGTCACTATTTGGTGTTATTTATAAGCTGATGGAATCATTAGTACATATTTCTTTAAAAATGATGATGCCTATAATGTTATAACCAACGAAGAGCGCTATAGATCTGTGATCACAGACTCAGAGCTTAGATTGCAACAAGACGGCAATGAAACATTCGATGAGCGGATAATTTCGCGTAATGGGCCTGACTTAACACCTTCAAAATTTTTTCTGGAGAAATGTGAAGTTGCTAGTCAATGCCGATAAACCAGAGACGATGGATGACATGGAAGCTGACATTCGTCGCGTTATTGTCGATAAACGACCCCAGCTGCTCGAAAAAAGTGGCCGAAAATTGAACTTCCTGTATTTCCACCATGTCCATATGGCATAGAATTGTATTTCCAATAATGCAATTACGACGTTTTTTTAAGTGTTTTAATTCATTTTAAAGTTCTATTCCTCTAAAAACAACAAACTTTACATACATCGGGCAGTTTAAAACAAGCAATCTTACTATTATTCAGGACATTTAAAGATTTTTTAATATAGTATTCTACAATTTTCTACTATGTGTAATTCAAATTATGCCTTTCTGTCCTCTATACGTTTCTAGAATTCTAACCAAATACCGTACGCACGTTCCTGTGTTTTCAGGTAAAGTCGAAAGCTTTATATGAAAAGGTTTGTATAGCTTTATATGAAAAGGTTTGCAACTCTCATTAAATATTAACGTTTTTTTTTTTGGGTAAACCTCCAAAAACCATTTACAGTACAGCACTGAAAAACAAGAAAAATGTGTATGTGATTCAAAAAGAGGGCGGAACACTTTCCATATGACCTGAGTTTTCATTATGGGATAACCATTTAAAACCCCGATACCCATATAATTTTTTTTTAAGCTCCACCAGAAACCGCTGTCAGAACCTTGTTATTTTTGAAATACAATGTAATTGTAGTTTGATTCATTTGACAAATTGTGTCAACAGTTTTCCACAGAAAAGTGGATCGGAGATACATAAATTTCCCTTTGTTAAAAAAAAGATAGTTCAACACCAATTTGAAATTTTTCATAAAGGTCCAAACTTTTTTAACATTGAAATTTGAATTTTTCATTATCTTTTATGTTATCAATAACTCAATTCAAATGAAGAATATATAAATGTACGTACGTGCATCTTTATTGTTTCGCTGTCAGATTAAATGATCGATATGCATTAAAATTATGTCTGCCGTTTATTTATACTCTTTACATTATGCCATTGTTCTCTCTGACGTTTGATTACGATTGGTACATTTGAATTTCGAAGCGTTAAAATACTAAATTTTATATTTTTTCCTTGGTATAAATGCGGTATTTTGGAAAAAAGAAAAATAAAACGGTATGCGGTTTTGGAGTCGAAAAAACAGTATACTACCGCGAAGAACTGTGTAGATACGAGCGTTAGGCATACCACATGGTTTTGGATTTAATTCAATTTATTCAATAACAAATATAGAAATACACTAAGATATGAAATCTTTTCCAGTACTTAAAAATAAGATATAACTATAAAAACTAATAGGTACCTAATTACAACAGCTTAAGAAGAAGAATTACAGTAAAGAAAGAAAATAAGTTAATTAAAATAAGGAATTAAACTAGTTAAGTACTTAATAATAAATAACTAAAGTAAAGATTGAAACAATGTAATGCAGTGCGCATTTGACAGATTGTAGCAAAAACAGAAATAAAACAAGCATGATTTTAAAATGTTATGAAGAGATAGTACCAAAGTATTTAAGACACAAACTTGATAGATTTGCAAATTTTTGGCCGAAAAGTGTTTAAACAGTAAAGACTTAACATTATGCACATTTAAATTTCGTTTAATATGTAAAGGGATAGCGTTTCATAGCCTTATGGTGTTTATGAAAAACATTCTGGATGAATTTAGGAGCAATCAAATTCTGGGATCTTGTAGATTGAGGAAAAATTAATTTATCGTATAAATATAGATAGCCCAGTCGAGTAAAAAATGCACCAAAAGTTCATAAAAATTCTGAACTGAGATTTTTCTTCAGTAATTGTTAGTGGGGGTATGATAGATTCAAAAACCACAAACAAAACAGTCCTGGGATTGCAGAGCGACCCCCCAAAAAAATCCCCCCTTTGGTGAAAAAGCCTTTTTTTTACTAATAACCGATTAACCGTTGGAGATATCAAAAAATTACTTGTTGCAAAAAAAAAAACTTGAGTGATTTCCTAAAAAGATCTTAAGTATTTTTTTTGTATATGTCATAGTTTTCAAGATATTCAATATTTAAGAAATTGCAAATTTAGTACTTTGGGTGCGCGCGCATCTTTGCTTATTTGAATTTTTGCGTGAGGAGCCTATGGGAAAAATTTAATTACTCGAAAACCAAACAAGCTAGGAAGAAAAATTTAAAAGGGTTTTGAAGGAGATATAAAGTACAACATCCTCTGCCATTTTTATTGAACGGATAAATTTTTGTATACAAAAATAAAAATATAGTATAGTGACCTGTTGGTTTTTACTACTTTTACTATTTGCAGGCCTAATAAAAATAACTGGTTTCACTATATGTTATAAATGTATTATCTCTTAGTTCAAGACATTACTTCTGAAAATCCTGTAAAAGTTAGAAATAAAAAATTCTCAGTTTGCAATTTTATCAGCATATTAAAATCACCCAATCTTTGGCGAATTTTTTATTGTATTTGATGTTTGTTTTTTGTTTTTAATGCAATTTTTTAACTTCTAAATTGTTGAAATATTGTTAAAAGATATGTGAACTGAAAAAAACCATTTTTGAGATATATATTCAATTCGTTTGGGTATTTTTTCTATTTTAAGGAAACAATAAAAAAATCGCCAAAAATTTTGCCAACTTTAATTTACTGATAAAATCGCTAAATTTTTTATTACAGAATTTTCAAAAGTAATGTCTTGAACTAAGAGATAATACATTTATAACATATAGTGAAAATAGTTTCCTATAGGCTCCACACATAAAAATTCAAATGAGCAAAGATGCGCGCGCATCCACAGTACATCCAAAGCACTAAATTTGCAATTTATTAAATATTGAATATATCGAAAACTATCCTTTTTTTTAGGAAATGACTCAAGCTTTTTTTTGTAGTAAGTAATTTTTTGATATCTCTAACGGTTAACCAGTTATTAATAAAAAAAAGCTTTTTTCACCAAAGGGGGCATTTTTTAGGGGGGGGGGGGGAGTCACTCTGCAATCCCAGGACTGATTTTTGTGGTTTTTGAATCTATCATACTCCCACTAACAATCACTGAAGGAAAATCTCAGTTCAGAATTTTTATGATGTAAATCTTTATAATGACTGGACTAAGAGAGGTCTAACGAATAATAAGCCGGAATGAAAATACACAGTTTCTGGAATACTATTTCTCCATGAAGTTATGTTATCAAACTTACTTAGGCCGTAAACGTAGCGAGTTACATTATTGAAAGAAACCTCAAGCTTGTGGAGCGATAGAGAGTCTAGTTTGATATAGAAACGATATTATTGGTAATATTAACTGGATTGCCAGTTTCCGTTTTGTTTCTACAGGAGCAGCAGACGCTCTCAAATTGCGCAGGGTTAAAAACACTATATATGCAATACTATTGACAGAATCGACACAAAACAAGTTAGAATTAATACGAAACCCTAAGCTAGTTATTTTGTCAACAAATTGCAACGGCAAATATAAAGGGGTAATATCGGCCAGTGAAATTTGTTTGTGAAACGGTTAGATAAATAAAGCTGTATATCATCAGTATACACATGAAAATTTACATTACACACAACAAATATGCCATTAATAAATATACTGGGCAACAAAAGACCGGAACACCAGATGTTATCAATTTATATTGAGAGTAGGAAACGCCTACCATTACTCGTTGAAATCTACCTCCTAAATAATTTCTCATTAGACTTAATGAGCTTGCATCAAAATCAAAGTAAGACTTCAGCTTTTTACATAACAAATGATCTACAGAATCGAACGCTTTCGAAAAGTCTAAAAGACATAGAAGAGTGAGGTCACCCTGGTCATAAGGTGCACGAATATCGTCCATAATTTTCAACATGGCAGTGGAACAACTATGACCTTCTCGGAACCCAGATTGAAGTGGTGAATACAATTGATTTCATACAAGTAATTTGAAATTTGTTCAGACATGATAGTTACAAATATTTTGGAAAACGATGACAGAATACTAATAGGACGAAAATTATTTACTGTATGCGCAGACGGTTTTTCGGCTATTGGCAAAATTGATGCTACTTTCCACATACTCGTAGGAAGTAGTGCTCTTGATACCCGTTTACCTGGGTTGTACCCGGATACCCGCGGGTTTCGGGTGTTACCCGGGTACTATTATTACTGGTACCCGCGAATTTCCGGGTGCCCGAAAATTTTTAAAAGTGAGCATGGCAGGAAAGCAAAAAAATTTTGGTTAAAAAAAGAATGCCTTTTGTTAAAAAAAAAATATAGAAATGACAGAAATCATTCTATATTTTTTTTGTAACGCAAAAATGATAAAAAGTTTTGATGGAGCGTATGCTTGTTAGAAAGAAGAAGTGTTTGTTTAAGTCTGTTTTCAGCTCTTACGTTAAACTCTTTTTACGGCACCATCTCTCGACCAGTAATGGCAAACCTCCAAAAGTGAAAATTGTCTATGAAAAGTTTTTCTTTTCGTCATTCGGATTCGGCATACAACTGCAGGTCCCTTCTATTTGTATACAAATATAACTGACACACACTAGCTTGCCCGAGAAATGAAGTTAAAATTTATCGCTTGGTGTAATTAATTTATTTTGGAAGTCCCTCCGAATTCCCCGAATTATTTTGTATTTTCATATTTAATGATCTTGTTTTTCAATAAATTTATTTACACAACTCTATGCCACGTTCATATTTCAAACAATTACAATTATTAATAAAATTGTTTAATGTGTCTCAAGTACTTATCTACCCTTTTTCTGATTTCTAATTAATGGTGATTTATGTATAATGATAAAATTTGTAATGAATGATGTAATTATTATTTGATGTTATATTTTTGCCAAACTCAGGTTAGAATGTTTATCTCACATAAGGGATAATTAATTCGATGACAGACAGAGCTAAAGCGAAATGTTCGTACTGGGTAAGAGCCCCAAGCATTCGATTAGAAAGCCCTTGTTTCCTCAATGAATAATTCTGATAAATAAAATATTTGTTGTAAGAACCATCGAGTCTAATTTTAGTCAAGTTTTTCGTTAAGATATTACTTTCAAAGTGACAGAAATAACTACTGTTACTATTACGGAACAACGGCTTATTGAGGGACTAGGACTAGGCCGAGTTTTTTGCGTTTTTGTGTTGGACGAGTTATATTTTTACACGAATGGAAGGTACCTATAGTTTTATGCCGAGGCCCAACGATGAAGGGAAAAAGAAATTTTTACTCGTGGAGGTTTGCACGTTTGGAAAAATTTTTATTTTCTATTTTTGACGGTGCCGAAGCGTAGCAGTCCAACACATAACGAATAAGACTCGGCAGCCCAAACAAGCTCATAAAAATTTTTGTCCATAAGCCGTTAACGCATAGAGTCTTTTTTAAAGAACGCGCTGAAAAACTCATTTAAATCCACTTCCAAATCACTACGACATCAAAAATATGTTTATGGTTTGCGCACGTTTACTCATAGTGTTTTCCTAGTTCAAATTTAAAATCTTTTCACATCAAAGTAGCTTTGTTTGTCTATGCTCTCATGTCAAATTTCGAAATCATTCGATAGTTTTTGGCTTCAAATGGGCAGCGAAATAGAAGTGTGTGAAAAAATTATTAGACTATGTAATGAAAATCCAAATTTGACTTTTAAAGCAATTGCTCTAAAAGGACGAGTTTCGCGAAATACCGTTTCGTGTGTTATTAAATTATACAATGAACGCTTGATTGTTAATAGGAAGCAAAGAAGTGGCAAAAAGAAGGGGTTTAATAACCCTGCTATGGCCAAAAAGGTGATAGCTTTAAAAAAAAAAAGTCCCAATATATCAGGCAGGAAAGTGGCCTAAAAACTTGTATGCTCTGAAACTTTTGATAGAAAAGTTGAGAGGGAGGCAGGACTGAAGTCATACAAGGTCCAAAAAGTTCCAGTCAGAAATTCGAAGAAGAACAGCGAGGCAAAAGAGCGAACCAAAATATTGCACCACGATTTCAAAAGGAATTTCGATTGATTATGGATGATGATATCTATGGACTGGGTGACTTTTCACAGCTTCCAGGTGTGGATTTTTTTGATAAAGATCGTAAAAGGAATATCCAGGAGCAGTATAAGATCCACAATAAGTCTATATTCCCCAAGAAGTTTTTGGTGTGGCAGGCAATCTGTAGTTGTAGTTGACGAAGCAGTTTGTAACAACTGGAACAATCAACACCGATATAGGCAATCAAGATTTCCGAACTTAAGAATACCGTGCACTGTATAACGTTTTTTTCTTTTTAATATGTTAACTAGTTCATAAGTAATTTGAGTTTATTTATGCACTAGTACGTAAACCTTATTTTGTTAATTTATCATCCCTGAAATGTATGATACCAACGATTCTTTGCGTTTTCACAAAAGTAAATTTATTGTTTTCTACAATTTAAATGATAAATTCTAGTGAAGTGTATTGCTAGATATCTCTAACACCTCTTGCTTTCTATAGCATCAGTTCTAAATTAATATGTAATAATTTATAGGAATTTAGTCTGTCACCTTCAGTTCCCCTCTAGGTTGTTCCATCCAGCCACAGCTTTAGATTTTGTTTCAAGTAATTCCATGGCAAACAGTACAATGGTCTAGGTTCCATAAATGAGCTCGTCCATCCTTTCCTACCTAATTACCTGCCAAAAGTTTTTTGGGAAGTTTTCTGATGACTGAAAAAAACTGTTTTTTTTTTTTGGGATTTTTCATTTTTTGAGGTTAGGGACAATATGTAACATTTCCTGAGGAAAATAATATTAGATTCATGTTCATCAACTGAAATTACACATAAATGACAGAGAATGTCCCATACATAATTTTTTTTTGTTGATACCAAAGAACACTCGCTACCACCCACTGATTCGTCTTGGAGACACCCGTGTGTGATCCGTGGAGAACCTCCAGTGAATTTTGTCGTTTTTTCAACTTACGAATGATACCTTGAAGTTGTTGTGACCCATCGTAGTTTTGCTGTGGATCAACTACCGTAATCAACCGTAGCTAATCGGTGACCACCATTCTTGGGTTAAGCGAAGTAAACGTGTAACACAAAATTTTACAAAATTCGATATTTTAGTTAATACGAAATAGGTTTATAACAAGTTGAACTTAATATGCATACATCTCTAATACTTTTTGGGGAATAACCTTAGGAATAGACTGTCAAAGTTTAGTAATACATTACAATTGTCACTAACTAGTTCTGTAAAATGGCCATGAATAAGCATTTAGTTTTGAGGAGACAAAAAACACATGCTTATCTAATCAATGCATACGCAAGAGAGAAGTTAAGTTACAAATGCGAGAGAGTAGTTGAAGAAATTATATTTGATATACAACTATGTATTCATAAATCAAAATAATAAAAGCTATAGTAAATATCATACATTTAAAAGATATAAATACCCATAGGTGCATTCGAACTCCCTCGGCTTTTTTTTTTTTTTGTATTGCGTGGGAGGGAAGTTTTGTGGAAAATTTGTTACCTCCATAAAAGAAAATCTCCTCAATTGAAGCATGTGTGCACCTTAAGAATTAGTTACTTAGTCAAGTGATTTTAAAAATGTTTCAGACAGTTTAAAAATAATAATTATTGGGGTTTTCTACATCAAGCTCTAAAAATCTGAAGTTGGAGGTCTGCTCTAAGAAATATTTTTTTGCAGGACATAAATGAACTGCTTGAAATTTAGCATATCGTAAGTACTTGAAACATAACAATTTGAAAAGATATGGAGACTAGACATTGACTTCGACTGTTTTCCCAGTCAATATAATGATTTTATTCGGTGTTCAAATAAAAAATCCATCATTTCCAAATAAAACAACTGACAAATAATGGTATGCTTAATTTCAAGCATAGATGGTCAGATTATTTTCAAAAGTCTAGCAAGATCAAAAAATTATGGTGAGGAAATATTCATAATTAATTTTTATCAATTTGGTGTTTGAAAAAATAAACACAATCACTGGGGGATCCAAGGGAAACAAATTTCCGATGACTACATTTATTAAAAATTCACAATTTAATTTCAATAAATTGCGTTTTTAAGTTGTAACAGCCGGCATTTGTTCAGATTTATTACGTAACTGACAAGCTTTTTTTCTTTCTTTAATTTCATTTTTTTCAACCACTTAAATGCAAACGTTCTTCAATAACACTGTACAACACCTTCTTTTTTTACATCATTTTTCTTTCGAATTCTAAAACAGGAAGTTCTACAAAGCAATCCCGCATTCTCAGTTTTTCGACGTTAGTAAAGTTAAGAACTTTTTACTTGGAATTTTTGTCCTAGGATTGAATTTAAAAAGTTTAAAAATTATTCATTGTATTTTTATGGGTACTTATTTAAAAAGAATTAAAGTGCTCGTTTTTTTGGAAATACCCCAACAAACCATAGAAATGAATACCACCAATTTAGCATTCGAAACGATTTCGAAAATGAACCTGGGAACGAGTCTTTGCTATAGCATTTGAAAGGAGTTCGTTTTAGTAACTTCTCAACGAGTATGAAAAATGAACGAGTATTCGCTATTTCACAATTCGTTGTAGAAAGAGTAGAAAAGAATCAAGAATTCAAAATAAAAATTTATTCGTTAAAAAATATGAGGAAGGTGCAGCAATATTTTTGGAATAAAATAACTTTTGGCATTCAAGATAAGTTCGTAAAAAAACAACAACAAAAGTTTCGTAAAGGATTCGCTAATGATGCTCGTTTGAATTTATAAAGGAAATCAAAAACGAGTTCGTTAATGTAAAAACAATTCTACAAAAAAAAAACGAACTCGTCAATAAAACATTAATGATTTTCGTTTTCGAAACATTTTATCGTCACAACGAATTCTTTCGAATTAGAAACAAATTCGTCGATTTTGTTGGAATTATTTAAATATTTTCCAGGTTAGATTTACGAACAATAAAAAAAGAGATAATGATGGAGAGGTTATGAATTTTCTATTTCTATTTTTTTATATTTATTTAAAATCGAAAAGATATTCTTATCAAGACTCAATATTATAAAGATTTTTTAAGAAAATCACATGCCTCTCTATTTCAGAACATCCCGAAACCCCCTCTAAATACGCTATATCTTTTTACCAAATTAAATATTAATAATTTCTGGTTTTCCATGTGGTTCGTCAACTAAATACTCTGAGCATGAGTCTGCGGTCATAAACTTTCCGTCCCGTTTTCAAAAAAGGGATTGAAACCCCTGGTATTTTTTGAAAAATTATAGAGCTGAACCCTAACGTGCCACAATTGCAGATTTCTAAGAATTTCAGTGAATCCGCAGTTGCGCATTTTTATGCTTTTATAACACTAAAACGCTCCTGTATAATTTTTCTAAGTAAATAATAACAGTAATAACATGTTACTTTTATTTTTTATTGATGACACTTTTATACAATTTATTTTAACTTTTAGATAATTTATATTCATTGTGTTTCATATCTTTTTCTGTCTTTTTTTTTGTGTTTTGTAAGTCTATATTATACCAATAACAACAACAACAGCAAATCTACAATATGTGAAGGTGTTAAATGACAGAAATAAAAGCAAAAACAAAAACAATAACAGAAGCAACAACAATAACAACAACAGTGAACAGCGACATGCATAAAGATAACTAAACTTAACCGTATGTAAGTAAGCATGTCGGTATGTATATATATTATTTTATATTTTTCGTTTACCGATTATAGAACAGAGTCGAGCTAAGGTTGTCTGATTCAGTTTTGCACCTGCTGCGGATGGTGCTTGTTCTAAGTTGTGCTCTTTAAATAACAAACAAACAAAAATAAATAATTTAAATAAAAATTAAACGAAACAAAAAAAAAAAAAAATACTGAAGACTGGTTATAAATATAAATTAAAGTCTAGAAAGAAAGGTATCTACATTTAAAAACAGAAGTCTGTAATTGAAAACATCATATACATACATACATATCTACACACAATACTTACCTACAAGTAGAAAAAAGTTAATGACGTAAATAAAATTTCCGTGTGATCGTGAATCATCAACAAATGATGTTAATACAATTCCGTCATTACGTCGCTAATTATTTATTATTACTGGTTTACATTACATCTGTGATAAAGCAAATTTTAAAATCTTCGCATGTTAAAAGTAGCCAAATCGTTAAAACATTTCAATATACTTGGCAACACTATAATTTTTCATTTACGATTTAGTCTCCAACTCAAAATTTTGTCACCGTATTTGGATTTTTATATCAAAACTAACATTATCAATATATATTTTTTTATGCGGGTCTATAAGTACTGAAAATGTGTAGGTACTTTTTATCTAAGTATCTGTGTGCCGAATGAAACACGGTATTCTATTGACAACAATTATAATTGAAAGTACTTGTTTTTTTCGGTAATCACATTAGTATAAGTAACTAATAAATACAATGTGTTTTCTACATAATTCAAACGAAATAAAATTTTAATGAAAGTAAATAATTTTAACCCCATCAATTGACATTGAAATACATATTAATGCATTTACATATCTACGTATATATTTTAGAACAAATTAAATATTTTATTGGTATTACATGTCTCACACAAACACACATATATAAATACAATTTACAGTGACTATGAAAACTGTTTGGGATACAAAAACAGAAACCATTACCTCGGAACATGCTGTAAATCGAATAATATCTTGACCATGTAGAGCATCTATTTAATTGGGGTCGTAAAATTCATGATTGCTTAAGATTTCTACAACAAATATATATATATTTCACACCTCTGCATATTCCTTTTTTATCCTTTATTAAAAGTTGAACAACTATACTTCTGAAACTATAAACAAAAATCCGTTTGCGCCTTTTCTTTAATGACCTATTTTTGCAGATATATTTTTGACTTGACTTCAAAGATAATAGCCTTTAAAAAATAATATCTTTAAATTTATGTAAAATCTTCAGTTTAAAAATTAATAAATCAAAGTTTAATTACACAACTTTTTAATGTTCAACAGCTGCAAGAGTTTATAGAAGAAGAAATAGAATGGAGCAATATATAAAATTAAATTTTTCAAAAGGTTTTGAAATTAATATTTCTTATGCGTTAAATGTTAAACGACCCCGCTGTCGTTTCCTTTTCTTCGTGTAAAAACACAATCGGGAGGACGACATCAAAGAAAACAAACTGGCTATTTGACTTTTTTGCTATCTTACTTTAAGTGCAATAGCACTCTGTAATAAGTAAGTAAGTAAGTCTACGAGTACGCAACGGCGATTTCTCTCACCTTCTGTTTTTTGGTTAAACGATATTGTGAAAGGGGACAAAGAACAAATGAGGTGTATTGCGTACTGTATTTTTGCGTTTACATATCGATTTTTAATATTAATAAAATATAAAACTGTTTAAAAATAGTACCTGATTAATGATTATTTAATGAAAATTTATATTTGAAAACAAAATATAGCTGATGATCGCGCCACAAGTGACAAAACTACGAATTCTAATTTAATAACGGTATGTCTGCGATTGTAATGAATATTCAGTCACAAGAGTAATATCAAGCACTTCCCTCCTGTTAGCAGTAGTGAAAGTTGGCTCGCACTCAATGTTAGTAGATTAGTACCAATAATATAACAATATATGATGGAAGTTGGCATCGGCTCCGAGGATAGTTTTCTGGGGTAGCCCTGGTTGTTTATAGGCAAAGTAGGCGGAAACCAACCAGATTATTCGATGCTAGAGTTCCACCGCCAGTACCATCATGTCTTTATTGCTAAATTCAGATAATATAAAGATAAGGCTTACCTTCGCCTGAAGCGTATATCAGCCTGATGTCCTAGTCCACAAACCCTGTCTGCAACTGTTCAGGGTTCCTGGATTAGAGCAATGTCTTCACGTTTTTGTATCAGGCAAAGGAGTAGCGCAGTAGAAGCCACCTTGGGGTGGTGCAGATTAATCTTAACTACTCTGGCCATGCTAGATAGCTCAAGAGGACGCTACAACATCTGTAATATTAGTTGAGTCAGTGTAAAAGTCAAAGGACGATCCCCTATTGTTACATCAGTCGGGTCAACGTCTGAGCAGAGGATGTCGTCCTCATCCACAAAGCCCATGCGGCAAAATAGATCACCCACCATAAATGATGTTAATTGATTATCACTATCAATGGATGGAAGGCTATCTACGTCCATTGCACCCCACAAACGACTTTTGCAGTAATTGTCTTGATGAGGAGGGTTTCCTCCTCCTCCTCATCTTTCCACCTTCTCTGTAACTGTCCAGCTCTTGTCAAACTTAGAGCGACATCTTTAGCTCATCCTTCCTTCAGCCGACCTCGAATCTGCTGATTTCAGAGATTTAGAGAAGTTTGTAAAAACTACAAATTAGTTTAACCCTTCTTCAGCAACCTAGCTGACTTCGAATCTGTTGACGTCAGTGATTCAAAGCAACTCGTTAGATCACATTAGGTTCTATAAAGATTAGGGTAACTGTGAGAACAGCCCATGTGGAATTACAACGGGCCTTATTGGCCTAAGTACATTCTATTACAGGGCAGCCACCTAACCTAACCATGTCTGTGATTAAAATATAAATTGTCGGTACTGTTTATTTTATGTTTATTAGAATTTTTACTTAAAGTAAAACCATAATTTTTCTAATTTCACAGCTATACGAAAATCAACCAGTTACCCTACATAATTACATTACGATAAATTGGAAAATTATTTCGACATTGTCAGGACGAGTTCAATTACGTAAATGCGAATTCATTATGACTACTCAGTATGCCAGTGAATTCTGAGTTGCTCTAGATTTTATATCGTTGATTAATATTGAAAACTTTTTCTATAAATCAATTTAAGTTATAGTAAATTTTAACTGCTACCTTCTAATGATGTCATTTTACAATACTTTCCTCTGAAATTGACGCATACATATGAACAGGCTTACTTACAAGCAGTATGGCCAACTCAGCGCTTTTCCCGCCGATTTTAGTGTTTTTTGAAAATTAAAACGCGAAAAAAAGTGATTTAGCACTCAGTACGTTTTTTCCATTTAAAATATCTTCAAAAAATCGAAAAAAAATTCATTGACTAGAAGTATCAGATGTGTACCTGTACTTTTAAAAAAATTTTAACGCCTTTTTTTAAAGAAAATACGCGTTTTAATTTTCATTTTAGCGGATTTTGAAAAAGAAAAGTTGGCCACACCGCTTACAAGTACGAACTGTTATGTATGATGCATAAATAGAGGGTAAGGGTATATAATTTAGTGATAAAATTTATGGAAGTTCGTATGTTGAGACATATAAGTTATATATAAAGTGCAATTTTAATATCTTTTATTATCGTGTCGGTTATAACGTGTGAAACTTCAATACTAAGAAAAAATGTTGTAGCATGTTTATTTTAGATGAATCGTTGTAAAAGATTCAGATTATATTATAGTTATCACGTCCACTTATTAACCTCATCTTACTTACAAGATATACTACCAAAGTCTTTAATAATGTAAAAAATATGAATATGTTAATTTGATTAAGATTATTGCCAATAAAAAAAAATAAATTCGATGTTCAATTTAATAGTTAGTCGACTTTTTGGCTTTCGTTCCATATAAAAATGCGTTAAAAATTGAGTATTAAGTTTAAGATCGACTCTATTTTATTTATTGCTAAAACTGATACTCCAACTATTCAGCATAAATTAACCGGTTATCGAATACTATCATTATTCGAAACGAATTGTTCAAAAACAATTATTTTTTTCGTGTTACAAACAATCAAACCCCTAAGAAATCCAAATCAGTCGAAAAAAGGTACGAGCCGCAATTTTAGAAATTATTATGACAAGTCACGTGCAAATTTGTAAGCTTCAGTTTTATTTAATCACAATTTAACATACATACACTCAGAAAAAAACGACATGGAAAAGTAAAGGGACGTTTTTCGTGATTAATGGGATATTTTTTTCTGACTGTACGTTTGTTTGTAAAAAATGTAACCTTGAAATTACATTAATTATACTCATTATTATACTTAGTTATATCTTGAAACACAAAAAAATAAAATATTTTTAAACAATTTCAAATACATATTTATTACAATAGAAACTTAATGAAATAAATAACACCGTGTTAAGTTGAGAGGCTTTGTTATTCCGGAAGTATAAATAAACATAAGCGCTACATTTAAACCAGGCACTTGTAATTCTTGATAGGAAGTTTTTATTTCTTATCATTTCTAAGCAATAGCAATGACTAACGCTGACTAAGGTAACACGTGCTACACCAGAAAATACAATGTATGAAGGGAGCTCAAGTTGGCTGGAAAAATAGACAAAACAAAATTGATTTCATATCTTTATTTTTTATACTTTTTTATCTTCAATACATTTTCTTTCAAAACTCTGCGGTTTTTGGCTCTATACCATGGACTGATATTTGGTTTCTTGATCATACTTATTAAACCAAGCTTTATCACCAGCTACGACTTTATTGAAAGTACTAGACCCTGTTTACAAATGTGGTAAGGAAATATTGGGAAAACGAGGACCATCATTTAAGATTAGTGGAAAACATTGAGCAGATTTTTTTGTATTCTCCGGTTACTTTTAATATTTGTAACAAAGTCATGGCATTCAAGCCGTTATTTGTCGGGTCAATCTTGGATCTTCGTAAATTTTAGCCTTCACCAGGACAACATTATATGGTCGGTCGAAAATTTCGGGTAGCTTTCGCAAGGTTCATACTCCACAGAAGAATTTCCAGTCTGAAATCTTTGAGATCTCTTAGGAACAGTTATAAAGGATATCATGTCCACTCCATATGCATTTTGGTTTGGACTTTACATCGACTTCATGTTTACGGTCTGATTTCTGGAGATCTTACATCAGTAATTTTACTTTTTCTCGTTTCCATTCTTACCAATCTTTATAAAATTGTAAATGTAATATCATTATATGTATGTATATGCCTTGGTCTACGAAAACGGACATTTTTTTGAAAAAACAGCTGTTAAAGTAAACAAGTCGATAGTGATGGAGCTGTGAGTTGCTACACTGAAACAAAAATTGTATATGAATCCAGTGAACAGCATTCATAGGTTTTTGTTCATTTCATTGACTACACTTGTCAACCATGGTTTTTTCCTGAAAAATAATAAGTAAATCTGTATATATCTCAGATGCTATCAGCTCTAGTTTAGAATTTATAGATCGAAATACGAAAAATTCTTCTTTTCTCAGTTATTTAACTATAACTTATTAATGGATGAACCAATTTTCCTAAACTATGATTATTTTCAAATAAAATTGTTGGTTCTTAAGAACTTTGGAGAATTATTTTTATCTATCTGCTGTAGTTTCTGAGATACAAAGGTTCAAATTTCAAAAACTTTGAAAATTTTATATTTTGCAAATATTTATTTATGTATTTAAAAAATTATCCTTCAACTGATAGAACATCTCTGAAATTTTAATAAGATCCTGGAAGATAATCAATGCTTCTAAGTTTTTAATTTATGGTCAAAATTTCCGGACTTTCAGGACGCATTTGGAACCTGATGATATTATCTGATTTCAAAAATTTTTTACTTTTTAATTTAACGCCATTTTTGGCTCTTTCTCGTGTCACAAATACATCCTTTTATATTAGTTTTGTGAGTTACAATATGCGAAGTATTGATCAGAAGAGGGCAGAAGGTACCTTCAGATCTTAGGCGCCTCCATTAATTATCTGTTGCTGTAGAAATTAACCATTTATACTCAGTCCTTGTATCAATTTTAACATCGCAAATCTTAAGTTGAATGTAGCGAGTTTACGGACTCGAATCAAAAAGTATCGATGTCATCTTCAAATTGAATATCTAAAAAATCATTTAGAAAAAAGCAAACTGAATGGATAATGCCGATAATAATGATGTGAAATCTTTCTAAAAATTTATATAAACTATAATGTAAACTAGTCGATAAGGATAAGGCGGAAGAAAACTCTTTATAAAAAAACAAATATCAAAAGAAAAACAAACTACTCGTTATTGTTTCTTTTTTTATTTGTGTATGCAGATAAGGGATGCCAACTCATTTTTTCTTTCTCCCCGATAGTTCTCGAGAAATTCCCCGATTTTCGATCAAATTCTCCGCATCGGTATCATTTCATATTATAAAAACGCGACACGCACTTTCCATATAAACATTTTACAAAAACGAAAAATACCTTAAAATTTATCTCGGTAGGTGTTTCTCGGCCCAAAACTTAACCAAATTTTGTAGGACTCGTAGATTAATAGAAATGTACTTTCCCCAAACCTACTGTTAAAATCAATCGGGCTCCAACTTGCACAAAGTTTAGTCATATTAGGTAATAGTTACCACACCACACCCACATTTGAACGAGATGAGATGTGTCGAGTTATTAGATGTTTATTTTAATAGACAAGCCTCAGCCCACTTTTGGACATCAAATTTATTAAAGGAAAAAACATGGGCTTTCTTTTGACTCAAATAAAAAATGGCAAAAACCTTGTTTTGAGAAAAAAAATGTTCAAAGTTTTGACTGTCGGTTTTTAACATATAAAATATACATTTTCTCATTATGATGGCTGACCGTTATTTATAAGTTTACAGATTAGTCAGCAGAGATTAAGAGTTATTAATCAGAAGGTGCTGAACGAAGGCAATGCTAAACCTTTCTGAACGGCCGAAAAAGAAGTCGAAGCACCGCCCCACTGCTTTGGCCTGACTGACACTCGGAGCTATAATCATCTATATCTACGAAATCACCCCGCTGATCGCCTTCAAATTTCCCGCAGAAAAACAGCTCATTCCCCGCTTCCCACTCTAAGTGGAATTCCCCTCAAGTTGGCATCGCTGATGCAGATAATTCATTCCATAATGCTGAGAGATGCCGTTACTCATGTGTTCTCTCTCTCTCTCTCACATTTATTATTTACTCCTTTTTAAACAACGATTTTTACAACGATGAATGCAAAGCTTTGTTCAATGAGTGAATTTTAAAAAAACTTCCGATGCTAATATTTCAGAATTGGTTTAACCGATTTCAAATTTGATTCGATTTTTGGGTAACTTACTCGTCAAGCTCTTTAAATTGACATACATGTTGCATTTACAGTGCATTTTGGATACCGATACTAAGGGCAATATACTGATAAAAGTATCGAGTACCAAATATCGATGAATAAAATATTGGAAACTAATTTCCACGATAAACAGATTGAGATTAACCAGTTCAAAAGCCATGTTGTAGGATTTTGAATCAGTTTAGCATGCCAGGGACTTTAACCTTTAGCTTGATCCCGATAAATCAAAAGTATATTAATCCAAGCAAACATTGTAATTTGAAATACTTATTTTGTGATAGGGTTTTATTTGCACCGAAATATGTAGGTACATATAGCTACATATGTATATGAATATATAATACTTATTGTAAAAGTCTAAAAGTGCATTCAAAATAAAAATAAAATCAAATTGAATGTACCCAGAGCAAAAACTACTTCAAGTGCTTAATACCCACTAGAAATATCTAGGTACTATAAAGATTATGTCATGATAATCTTGTAGTGCACTAAATTTTTAGTCCAACATTTAGTCATTAACAAAATACTAAGTACTTTGTATGTTTGTAGGTAGGTAATCTAATCGTAAAAGAGATCAAATATTAATGGTGCTACGAAGCAACAGGTGTTGAGTTTAGAAAATAGTAAAAATTTAATTATAAGAAATTACCCAATAAATTTTAAAAATAATTAATCAATTTTTTTTTTTTTTTTGACGATATTTCATTTTAGCTAAACTCATTAACACACACATACACATAAAGAACTATTTAGAATGTCCAAAATACGCCCCTTGAGTGATAAATTAGCAAAACGCGCTCGAGAAGAACTCGATGAAGTGCCCGATCGTATCGATGAGGATATACGAGTGTTGCGTGAATGGATCTCAAAGCAGCCGCATTTAAAGGCCCGAACAGATGATCAATTTCTGGTGGCTTTCCTGCGTGGCTGCAAATACAGTTTGGAAAAAGCGAAACAGAAAATCGACAATTTCTATGCGATGCGTGCAGCTGTACCCGAATTATATAAGGACCGTTTTGTAGATACTAAAATGATTGAGCTTCTCAGACAAGGGTAGGTTTTGCTAACTAATATGTACATACTAATAATAATAACACAGTCCAACAGTGTTTTTGCAACAGGGTGATGTAATACTAAAAAAGGATATTGGGCTGAACATTTTTTCTGAAGAAAGTTATAGTCCAATACGTCATATGCAGTTTTTTTACTTGCATTAATAGTTATAGACACTATATATAAACATAAGTAAATGAAATATACGTGTCACTAACCTAGTTCTAAGTTAAGCTTAAGGCCTCAGCAGCCATAGCTCAATCCACATTAGCTTTAAATTTAAATTTATAGTTAATTGTTAATAAATAAATAAATAAAAAATAATTATAGAAATTTTAAGAGCTAAAGGCTTAATGATGATCTTGTAAACATATTTTGTTTTTACTTTAACCACCTCTCCTCATCCGCGTTTTTGGTGAATTTTACTATATCACTAAATCAAAAAATTAATTCTCCCCATTTTTAAAACTCCATAACTTTTGACAGGAATGAAATAGTGAAATGAATGAATATTTTAATTAAAGGTTTTAGAAAAAATATAGATGCTCTAATTTTCTAACAAAAAATACTTTATATATAATTTTTTTGGCCATTTTTTTCTAAATGTTGAGATAAAAATCAATTTTGTTCTGGCATACTAATTTTACTTGTAAATTTTCTCTCATGTCGCCAGTAAAAATGTTATCACTTCAAAAATGTTTACCTTTTGATCATGAACAACTTTGTCTCAGACATCAAAGCTCTAGCTATAAAAATTTACATGCTTACTCATTAATTTCGATGGCATGCTTCCTCTGAAATTGAAATTCAGGTAGAAAAAAACATGACCAGCACAAATCCTCTTTTAGTATTACCCCATGGTTACACTATTGCAAGTAAAATTTTTAATTTATGGAATTGTGTAATGATAAAGAATGTTTTTCTTATGTTTACGAAGACTTAAGAGACATTTGAAAACAATATTGAATTTCGTAAAGAACTACCAGTTTACCAAAATCTTTCGAAAATTACTCTCAATCACGGCAGTAATAATATTTTCAAACATTTTTTTTTAAGCCCTCTTCTACGTTTGCCTAAGCCATTAACAGAAGATGGCCCGCGCATTCATATTTCTCGCTATGGCATGTATGATTCCAATAAGTTCTCCTTGGCCGATGTTGTTAAAATTAGTACAATGATGGGAGAGATACAATTTCGTGAAGATGATAATGCTATGGTTATGGGCTTTCTGGAAATAATCGACTTTAAGGGAGTTGGCGCTGGTCACATATTTCAATTTGATGCAGTGTTGGTCAAAAAACTAGCAGTGCTTGGCGATAAGGCATGGCCATATCGTCCTAAAGGTTTTCATTTCGTAAATGCTCCAACTGGAACAGAGAAATTTTTGTCAATTGCAAAAAGTCTGATGAGTGATAAAATTAAAAAAAGAGTAAGGAATTCTTATGATTTAAAAAAAAAAATAATAATAATAATTTCTATGACAAATTTATGTTTATTTTACGTTTTAGTTCTACGTTCACGCTAAATACGATTCCCTCTATGAATATATACCAAAGGAATGTCTCCCTGTCGAATATGGTGGTAGTAATGGTACCATACAGGATGTCATCGATACATGGGAGGAGAAACTTTTAGGTTACAAGGATTTCTTTAATGAAGAGGTGGAGTATGGAACCAATGAAAAATTACGACGCGGTCGCCCTGTCAATTCGGAATCATTATTTGGTATTGACGGCTCATTTAGAAAATTGGAAATTGATTAGTTTACGTTTTTTGTAAAGCTTTAGTTGTGTACAAGTAAATGTTCCAAAATGTATTGTAGTTAAATTTTTTGTTTAGTTATCAAATCAGACAATATTGTGTTTGTGAATAATAATGTTAATGTAAGAAATTAATATGTTTTAACTTGGAGTGTTTCGAATACACTATAGTTATATAGAGGTATATTTGAATTTGAGAAGGATCGGTTTACAGATTCTTTTGAGGTCCATTTCAAAAAGCTTATCAACTCATTGGCTAGTCTATAAGCTAATTGGCAAACCAAAGAAACGATTTCATTCATGTTAACCCATCGAAGTGTATACGATGCTTTTAGAACCAACCCAAATAGCTTAACGATTGGCCAGCCCTATGTGTTGTCTGAAAGATTTTTGAGCATAATTTTTGGACTCAAAAATCCATTCGATTACTTCGTACATTCTATGAACTTAATTTGAACTTTAATTTGCTTTTGAAGCTAATGTTGATGTGTCAGGATTTTATTTTTTTCAACAATTATAGCTTTCAAACCCCTTTCAAATAGTTTTGACAATATAGGTAGTAACATAAATTGTCTATAGAAATATATTTTATTTAATTGATTACCTAACCTAGATTTTGAATTTGTATACCTGCGTGTTACTTTCTAGCAGCTTGTGACGTGTTTCAAGTAAATTAAAGTATTGATTAAGTAATAAATTTTTAGTAAGCCTAAAATTTAACCTAATTAAAAAACTGCCTACACAAAAAAGGTTTTTCAAAATAATTTCACTCACGACAACTTACCGCTGGAGCAGAAATATTTTGGGAATCTTCATAAAACAAATGGGTACAATAGATCTCTTAAGGTCGTAGTACATCACACCCTTTCTAATCTATCTATCTAATCTAAAACAAATCAAATTTAATTTTTAGGAGGGGGTAGCACCAACTTAGTTTCGTGAGGCACCCAAATGTAGGGTAGTTCCTTTAAAACTTTAGTGATTATAAGATTATATCCATAGATTTTTCATCTTCATCTTTGAAACTTTGGAGATCAAACAGAAATCTGTTTTTATTAAACTTACTGACAAATTGCTCTCACTTCACATAACCGATAACAATAATTGATTAGTACGCTTTTAAAAATATGTTAAATTTTCATTTAATAACACGAAAACATATAAGTATAGTACATTTGAGGCGTTCAGAAGCATTAGGATTAAGTCCATATAATATAATTCTTAGAAATGTTAAACTAAAGTTAACAAACTTTCCTGCACATCTTAAATATACTAGCAATTTGATTCTTGCCTGCAACTATTGCTAATGGTCTAATATATAGTAGAAATCTGAAACGGACTTATTGCATTATCTTCATTATAGTGGAAATTATTGGACATTGAAAATTTGTTTAGAACTTGATCGACTATGACGTCGAAATATTGGAAGAGTGAATTGAATTAAATAATGAAAAAATAAAAATTAGTTAAGAATTAATTTGTTTTATTGCCAAATAGAGTAGACAACATTGACTTGAGCTTGTCAAAGTCTGCATCTTCAAGTCGCCCGATTTTTATTAGTCTCAGTGATCACTAAAAACTTTAGAATTTTTATTGGTCATGACGACTGTAAGAAAAGAGAACTCCTTATTCAGTGTAAGAGGAAATTAACGCCATCTTTTGCTTGCATTTTTAACTTACAGCTTGACTTATTTTAGCATAGAATATATTACTATCTAAAGAGTAACGATTCACATGTTTCAGAAAAAAATACACTTAATATACTATGATGCTGAACGCCTAGTTTATACAACAACAAACAAATATCTACAAAATGTGGCAGTAGCTTATTTACAGTATTTTCATAATTTTGGTTGAGGAAATATATAATTATTTTGAATCACTTCCGGTTTTTTTGTAAATGAACTTGTGCCCTTCATCATAGTATGGATTTGATTCCTGTCGTACTTTCTGCAACCAATCGTAAATTTTTGGATATTTGTCCTCGATCTTATATTTCGTCAATTCTACAGAAATACATGCATACAAAAAAAAATGTAGTTTAGTTTTACCAAATTAAAATTTTAGAAATAAAATGTTTGACTATTAATAACATGGACAATATAAATTGAAATACTTTTCCTGGATACCAAATCGGCTTTAGGAAGATCACTTCTATAATGAACATATCAGCCGAATTATAATAAATATGTGTAATAATAAGGATCTCTAAATAAAATTACAGTTTTACTAAAATAGGTCACTTTCGACTCTTGTATCTCCCTATTGATTAGGCGTACAGCTTTTGTTTTTTAACTAAATTTCTTTTCTTATGACCATAACTGTAATTTTAGGTAATTTAACACACTTTTGTGAATCATATTTGAACTATCAAAAACATCCTTATCTACGAATTTCTAATTGAATTTTAGTTGTCTGTGATACTTAGCACAACCTTCCAAAAAATTGTCGGTGAGTAATTCTAAGTATATACCTATAGTTTAAAGTTTTGCTACAGTCAAAATTATTTAAGCACTCATTTTTTAAGTAAACGGTTTTCTTAGCTCTTAAAATTTTTATTTATTGTGATATGTACGGTATTAAAAATGGATGATCCAAGTACTTTCATGGACTGAAACGACATTGAAATAAGTAGAGAGAGATTGCTTGGCCCTGATACATTTTCAACCTAAATACCCTCCGATTGGAAACAGATGTAAAATCTTTCTGAGTAGCTATATTGCCAAAGAGACGATTTTTGCCATTTTTATCGGGTATAAAATCTTGAAACAATTTTTCAGAATTTGTTTACTAGTTTCTCTAGAAACTGGCAGAATTTTACATATGATCTGATTCTTAAAATCATCGGAACTTTTAAAAACTCTAACCTAAAAATACAAAACTTAAATCCGTAAATTCAATTGCCATATTTCAAAGAAAACTTTTCGAATCGGGATAAAAAAAAAAAATGTTCCACAATATTACGTTTCTCGTGAAACAAGCTTAGTAACATTTTTTCTATATATTATAGTCGGTAGAAAATTGTCAAATCAGTTTTTCTCGTATTTCTAAATTAAGATTTTTTTAAATCCTGACCTGATAGTAAAATTCTACATGTTGCCTCGGATTCAGCTCATAAGTGTGTATAAAAAAACACTGATTGTTCTCTATCATCTTCAAAAAGTTAAACTTCGCAAGCCTGTGTTATTAAAAGTTACTAATCATTACAAAAGTCATTAAGGCAAAGAGTATTTAAACCAATTATTCAAAGGGCTCTATAATCGATAACTTATGATCACTTCATCAATTCTCAAGATAGTATTAATTAGTTATATTTTATGGCATGCAAGTATTACTTCCAAGGGATAGAAAACGTTTATAAAAACCAAAATGGGTCCTTTCCAATAAATTAACACAAAATGCTTCATTCATATTCTTACTTGTTTGTTCGATTTCACATGCGCCAAACAAATCAGCTACATTCATTTTGTCACCAGTGAGATATTCTGAATTTTTCAACCATACTTTTTCTACCAGATCCAAGGTAATTTCCATTTGTTTGCATAATTTCGCCGCCTTGGCTTCTGATGGCATATCAGCTAAACCATTCATTGGAAGCAACCATAGATTCATAAAATACATAGCACATCCATAGCGTACGGTGAGATGATGCCATTCTAAGAATTCATCAACTCGAGCACGTTCCTTTAAGTTTTTAGGATAAAGTGTTTCGCTGAATTCACCTTTATCAGATAGGTATCTATGGGATAAATGGAAAGTAATAATAAAAATCAATAAAAAAATTTTATGAATTAACCTCAATATAGCCACACTTTCAGATAAATGAAAATCACCATCAACAATGCACGGCACCTTTTGGAAGCGATTGATCTTTTTATATTCTGCAGACAATTGTTCACCTATTATAAATATAAAGAAAAGCGCCATTAAATAATTAATTCTTGAATTATATGATAATTTAATTGTTCATCTTTACATACGTTTCCTCAATGCTACCGGACAATCTTCATACGGAGTTTTTCCAAGTTTTAGAGCAATCCATAAGGCTCTCGAAGGTTGTGACATCAAATCATAATAATATTTAAATACTTTAGCCATAGTTAAAAATTTAATAAATTAAAAAATTTTTTACGAAATAAAAATTGCTTTAAAATCACAAGTACTTTTTGCCAACAACAAGTCTAAAGTTCAATTTGCAAATTTGAGTGTTCCTCTGCTGCTTTTAATTCATCTCTTTTCTAATATTTTTTTAGGTTTCTATTCATAACAAATAAAACCTTCTCTTTTTACCATGCGGCCGCTGTTTTCACGCATTGTATCTATGTATATGCGTATGGTTTTTATTTATGTTTTGGTTATCATTTTCGTTACTTAATCGTTCACTATTTGCTTTATTTCTGTTATGAAATGTGGCAGTAAAATTAGACGGAAAGCTTTTTTACAAGCTTTGCACTGGTGGCTAAAATTATGGGTTGATTGAATTTTTATATATGAAACTCAACGAAAGTGTTGTATTGCTTACCACAAGAACCGTTGATCCGATTGAGATTAAACCTTGGGAAATTGATATTAAAGTGACAGCAAAGGTTTGTATGATACTCCAAGTTCTTAATTACAAGTGGACGTGGCATCTCCGATGCAAATCTTATTCTGTTTTGGATATATCTCCGTAACCATTTACAGTACAGAAGTGCAAAGACGTTGCTGGGCAATGTAATGCTATAGAAGATGTGTATAGTATTAGTAGGGCTTGGATTAGTGGGTGTGACACATTCAGTGCAACCACGATTTTTAGTACGGTATATCTGCGGAACCATTTACACCACAGTACTAAGATTTGGAATAAGGGTTGACAATGTTATGGTATAAAAAAAGGTGGATGACATTGATATATTTCACCCGGGAGATACGGGTTCGATTCCCGTCTTGGTCTGGTGGTTAATTCTCATAATCTTCTTATATTCACTATCGATATGAAGTGTATGAGAATTATAAGAAAGTGTAGAAGTATATATCTTGGTAGGCAATAGCAAAACAACCAAGTGATAACAAATTGCCATAAAATGTTAAATATGTTAAACCGTATACAAATGAAATTATTTAAACGGCATATTTTCTTTCTTTATTTTTTTGTATTGACACTGAGTGAAACCGATGGGCTTAGTATATCCGGCTAGATCTTTTATCTATGGCTTTCGAAAATAGAGGCAACATTTTGACCTTTGCAAGGCCATATTTAGGGGGGGGCGGGGGTTTGGGTGTTCTGACCTCCCCCCCGAAATGTGGAAAATTTCTTCTATTTTTTGATATTAATTGCCAGTGGATGAAAAAAAGTCAAAATAAAATCTATTGAACAGTTTTTAAATATTTTTTACTTTCATCGGTTTCTTTCTAAAAAGTCAAATATAAAAAAATAAACTTGAAATCTTAGTTACACTATGCGACCAGATCCGATTTGTTTTCTTTGATATGAGTTTTGACTTTGGATACAAAAAGGTGATGCTGAGCAATTCTGCATTTATAGTTTTTCTAGGTCAGTAACTGTTTTGGATTTACAGTTTCGGGTTTAGGGCTCATTTGGAAGGACATGATTCAGCCTATAATTTTTGGATTTCGAAGTTTGTAACACGCCAGTGTTCAGCTCTCTAATTTAAAAAAATGGCCAAAAATTTTATTTTAGGGTTTTCCATCCCATTTTTTCTAAAACGTGGCGTGATGGGAAATTTTTGAACTCAGATTCGTGTTCAGTATAAAAAAATTCATTCACAAACACTAGGAACCATTTTATTCGCAAAGCCCATGTAGGGCAGTAGTAGTGGATCAGCTCCAAAGTTCTAGGAAACAATCTTAAAATGTAATTAATTGTTTAACCCATTATTGCTCAAAGCACCCGACTCGGAAGACCTCTTTCATTGCAGTAACTGCACGAATTTCGGGAATATAAGCCAGACCCATCCGGATTCCTTATCATGGCCCGAATTCCCACTGATAATGATTTGAAAAAAATTAGCCTCTGACTATTTTTAGTAATTGTTTTGAGGTCGGGCTCATCATCAGTAATGGCAAGTCAATATCAATTTTCTTCGAATGAAAACCCCGCAGAAAAAAAATCCTGGCTACGGCCCTGGACCTTTGACCTAACTGGAAAATAGTGAAAAAATTTTTCGAATGTTTTGGAAACACGTTTTTATCTGTTTTATGAAAAGACTTTCCGTTAAAAATCTGGAAATTGTCTCACCATCATCCCTTTATTTCTGCTACAATTTTTTCGGCAAGAGCCGAACACGCACAAATTTAAGGAATTCAAGTTGAACTTTATTTGCAACATTCTACAATTTCTATTATAATTTCGTTGTACAAGAAATTTTTAAAATTGAGCTCCGTGTATGCAAAGTATTTTTAAGCTGTATGTTTTTGCTCGTATCCAAAGGAACCCAAAATAATTTAGGCAAGCAAGTTGAAGTCATTCGTAAGGAAATGTTGGTGAAGGCAATACTGCTATTACTTTTGAAACAGCCCAGCAAAAATTGGCTTTAAAAGGCATTAATATATCCGTCGATACAGACCGAAGCCTGAAGGAATTCAAAATTGAATTGAGCTACCATAACCAAAACTTTACTGACGGCAAAAAAAAATTAAAATAATGGGAGTGGGCTTTGAAACATATGGATGACGATTGCAACGATGAGGTCTTTGCAAATAAATGTTCTTTTTGGATAGCAAGTACCATAAAACGTACCAAGCCCAGCTTTCAGGAAGGACTTATGTTTGGGGATGCAGAATTTCGCAGGTTATTTTAGATGTATATGATCCATTTACACCAGCATCAACTCTTACCTTCTACTACCTTAGAGTTGTGGGTGGGCTGGACTAAACCAAAGCCCTCAGTAAAGAGACAGGAAAGTTATGTGGGGATAAATGGGAAGAAGAAAGGTCTAGGGTCTCTCAACCTCGAACTTCTTTGTTTCACTGATGAACCTTAGAAGCTCAGGAAGAGGGAGAGTATGGACATTATTCATACTCAAGACATCACTACCCAACAGCCTTAATCTGATTCTCGTGAACGCCGGACAGCTACAAAGATAATGCTCCGTATTATCGTCGTCCTCAAGGTACGATTGGCAAATTGGATCGGTGATGACGCCCATGTTAGTCATATGCTGACCACATGTGTTGTGCCCCGTGATGACACCCACCAGTAATCTCAGGTCCTTTCTTCTCAGGGCATACTACAATTAGTGCCTCCAGCTGGCTGTTGTAATAAAAATCAACTTCTGGTTGACACCCATTAAGTAGATCAAGACCTGGAAAAATTAAAATGAATAAGGCGGCGATCCGCGAGTTGCTGCACTCCAATAAGATCAAACACTTGAGAATGAGCGCTATGAATATAATGTGGCAATTTCGAAGAATATTTCTTGGCGTCTAAGCACCAAGATAGTTCACTGGATATACCTACACATTCTCAGACTATGCCTGTTGTTCGACGCTATCACGTAGTGGCCAAAAGGGAATTCCTTAAAACGTCTAAATCGATAACCTACTGTGATAAGAAGCACGGCGACTGTTGCTATGGAGGCCGTAATCTACCTTCCACCACTGCATCTATTCATCGAAAATTATAAGCGCAAATGTTTCTACCGTATCGAAACATTGCATAAAAGGAAAATAATCTTTAGTGAGAGATGCAGAGCTGGTAAAATACAGAACTTATTCAACTAATTCCTCTTGATCGAAGATGGTACAACGGGCGTTAAGTATCAAACTTACTCGTTTCACTTCTAACGCATACATCCTAGGCAGGACGGACAAATGGGACTGTAAAGAATAGAATGGTTTTCATTCAGGGTGCAATATCTTCTGCATTAGTGAATATTTAATGAAGAACCAAGCTGGAGTAGATTTCTATTCGGAAATCAACAGATTGGATATCCAATTTCACTTGGTAGTTATACCTCGATGTTTTAAGTCTAGATTGATGCGATTGCGATCACTACTCAGCTGTTGTTGAAGAAGTTAAAAAACTAGTATAGGTGCCTGGCTGCGCATGTATGTTAAGTAACGAGATGGCGGATATGTTGTCCCAAAATCTTATACATAGATTTCGTCCGAGAGAAAGCAAGACATTCGCAGATGAAATATCTTGCATTTTTTCAACTTGTTCTATTCATGCATCACATAAGACTAATTTTTTATACCAATTTTCATCATAAAATCGTTTATTTTTCATACTTAACATGAACTTAAATCTACTCTTATCTTGGAGAGCCAATAAGTACTTTCGTCTGTCGGCCGGAATCTAATCCCTGTCGTTATATAATTGGCGCAATCTCTATACTATTTCATGTTTAGTAGAAGAGAGGCTGCATCCAATAGCAGGCTGTGGGTCAATAAAAATTGTTTCATAAATATTTTTTTAGAAAAAAATCAATGTATGTAATATTTTTAAGGCAATTCAAGGCTTTGAACATTTGGCAATTTGACATTCTTCATATGTTTTTCTTCGGGAATACTCCAGACAATATTTTTTCTAGCGCCTGTGAATTATACTTTCGTATGTGATATGCATATAATTTTTCTAAGATGAACTTACATAATTTTTTAGAAAATTAAGTGCTTGTAAACTTTGGAGTTCTGGCAATAATAACAAATAAATCGTCTTCACACTTGAGTTTGATCTGCTGCTTCATGAGTGAAACTAGAATTTTACACAAATTCAAACATTAGAAAAATTGTTTCTTTTTCTTTAAATATTATTGCAATTTTCATTAAATAGTCAGATTAAATTTTAATATGCGCAACATCCTTACTTTCAATAGATTTTATTAATATGACAAAACACTGTAATTGTTGTTTTTATTTTATTTAAGATATGTACAGCAGTAAGGTACTAGAGTAACTAATATTTTCCTTTATAAAAAAACAAAAACAATTTAATCAATATTGATGATCACTAATCAAGTTTATACAAGATCTGATAATTTAAAAAAAAAGTAGATAAGATAAAGTCCAATTCTTATCAATTCGTGTATCATTGATTAAATATAAATTAACTGTAATGTGTTAATGGAGCAATAAAAATATTAATCGTTGATGCCATTTGTTAATGAAGAAAAAACAGATGATTTTGACAAAAGATGCAATATATGCTAATGTATTTATATATGGATAATCCCACCGAGAACCAACAGAAATTTTGTCGAATTTAATGATTTTTTCGCAAGCAGATTTGGTAGAAAGATAATAATAATTAAACTAATAATACGATTTTCTTGAGAAATTCCACCCATTTAAAGAAACAAAATGCTACATTTTCTGTTACTTCAGTCTAATAAAAAATATATGTTTTATGTATTTGTTGAAACCATGATAAAAAAAATTTTAACATTTTACTTGTAAAAAAATATTGTAAAAAAAATTTAAGTCGCTATTAAAAAAGTACATGGGCGGCCCTTGGGTGAAATTTCATCATTTTATAAAAAAAAAACCGGAGAAATGTTCAATTTAAACATTAAATAGGAGTATGTTTGGCTTTGTTGAATCGCCTGCCATGTCGCCCAACTTCAATCCGATCGAGTCCCGTAGAGTGGTCAAATTTTGCAATTATAGATCTTCTAGAAGTTTGCAGTTAGGGATGGAGTACAAACTGTTTGGTACTATATTAGTACCATCCAGTCCGGAATAGTTCTAGAATCTGTTAAAACAAAATAAAACAAAAAAAAATAATTCAAATGGTTCAAAAAAAAAAAAAAAACTTAAATAAAATAAGGGAATAAAATATAATAAAAGTAAAAAATTCGTGTATGAAATAAATCAATTGATCAAGTGTTTAGTTTTTATTTTGGTTCAAATTTAAGTAAAGTTGTAATAAATAAAAAGTTACAACAAACTAAACTATACTTTTTTTTTTTTTTTGGTTACAACTCTTGATCAATTGGTTGATGCTAAACATAAAATAGCAGATTATTGCTTAAATTAAAATAATATATAAACAAAATAAAAAAGGGGTACGAAATTTCAAAAAATAATAGTAATTATTGAGGCACAAAATCGCATGAATGCTTAAGTTAATTATATCTGCATGCATGAATTTTCATTAGTATTTTTGATTATTTCCAAACAATTTTTCACCCATGAAGATATAATTTTTATTTGTTTAAGTTTTCTTCGGATTTGCATTGATGGTCTAATATTAGAAATACCTGTTATCTTCTGTTCTACCTATGAATATTAATAAAATATACTGCGTTGTAAATCTTGAATAAATTTGTTTACTATCTATAGAAATATCTAATAAATTCTTTAATTAAAATGATTTTAAAAATTGTGATATTATATCAAAATAATAAATTTAGACGAACTCTAATCATTATAAGCCAAAACAAAAAATTATAAGCAAAATCAAAACCTAGTTTTTCGACAAACAAAATTTGCATCAGGTATCTCATACATCATTTCTATATAATTTGTGAGCTTTGTTTAGGATATGAGGTGCCTGACGCATAAAATATTGCAATTTGTTGAGTAGTGTAAATATTGTCTGATTTTTGTTTTTTTGTTTTTTTTTTGTTTTTTGATTTGGTATAATTTTTATATATTTTCTCAACCAAAAACATCAATTTACTTTTATATTTTCTTTTTTTAGGAATAAAATTTATTATTTCAGTTTTACTTTTTGTTCTGGAATTACAATTGAAGGTGTGTGAGTCTAAAAGGTCTAAGTCGCAAATTATTGTTGCTTTTTTTTTTTGACACAAGCCAATGAAATTAAAAAAATTGGTTGTGTATTAACGAATACAAGGCAGAAGTGAAACTTCTTGTGAACTAAACGAAACACAAGCAAATGAAATTAAAAAACACAACCCAATGAATAAAAATTTACCGATTTAAAAATTTCATTTGCATGTGTTTCGTTTAGTTCACAAGAAGTTTCACTTCTGCCTTGTGTTCGTTAATACACAACCAATTTTTTTCCAAATAAAAAACTCAAAACTTTGTCTGTGTGTTGATAAAATCCTTTCGCTAGACTTATCATGAAGAAGTGAAATTTGACAGGCTATAATGATCAGCCAAAGCAAATTTTTTTTCATTCATAGACAAAAGCGTAACGGAAACAATTTATTACCGTGATTTACAACAATAGTTAAGGCCGCTATCGTTTCGTAAAGCTGGACCTACAACTTTCTGTTATGTTTTTTACATTTTTTTTTTTTTTTTTTTTTTTCATTAGTAAATAAAAATGTAATGGGAACAAATTTTATCACCGTCCATACAATAACAAAGCTGTGTGATGTTTTGAGTTTTTCGGTTGGAAAAAAAAATATAATTCTCCATTAATTTTTATTTCTGAGCTAAAAAATAAAAGTCACACCATAGTTTTCATTACAGAAAATAAAAATATAATTCGTAAATTTTTTCGGTTAAGCAAGAACAAAAAAACCAAGCAATAATTTTTATACCAGATCGATGAAATAAAAAAAAATTTTTATTTTTAGTTGTAACGCTCGAAAAATAAAAATATTTAATGATTCCAAATAAGCATGCAAACAGTAATATTTTTGTTTACACGGTTGGTGTTCTTTGACACTTAGAACATGTTGATTTCTCCATCAATTTTTTGTTTAAATAATCATTTTGTTTTCGGTTTCTGTTTATAATTCATTATTTTTGGTCTTACTTAAACTACACTTTATTTATTTATTTTAATTCTGTCACGTGGAACGGATATTACGCATCTGAGAAAGCTCTGTGAGTATTTTCTAATCTTAACAACTAATTTCTTAATACTTTTTTTGTTTGTTTATCTACCAACTCTGCTTGCTTACTCAATTTACTAAAATGTGATATGGAACGTTCCCAAATTTGCTCGCTTTTGATTGAATGTCAACGGAATTTCCCAAAAATATAATGTTTTGTTGGAATGTAATGCTGCTGACTAATAATCATGTTTACTTTGTTCTGTTCTGCTCTGTTTTTCTGTTTTTATGTACTAAGTATGAACTTTGATATTCACGTAAGCCAAGTAATAGAATGTGGAAATGTATTTAAAACAATTAAAAAATGCAATTAATGAATATACATATGCATTGTCATGTCATACATATATTCCGCAACCTCGTGAGGTTCTGCATAGTTAAACACAAGCAGAAGCTTATCAAATTAAAGATAAACTGAGATAGGTAAATTCTTGTGCGTACATAAAAAAACATAAATTTTTGTTTATTGATTTTCATTTAAATAATACCTCTATTATACATATCTGTACATGAGTGAATTATAATTTCGGTTAATTTTTTTTTTCTTTTCCTTAGTTTCTGTTATTATTCTTTTTTTCTTGTTTTTTTTTTTTTTGTGTATACGATTACATACATATACAAACGTAGTATAGAATATCATGAAATTTCCTACAAAAATATATAATTTTGTGTTCAATTTAACGAGAAAAATAACGATACTGTTAGTATGTATAATAATAATAATATTCAATCAATATTCAATTTATGGAAAGATCCTTCAACCTCACTTACAGATTTTGTATTATTCTGAACTTTTGCTGCATCACATTGACGCAATTGCTCATTAACCCCGAATTTTTCATCTTCTTTGAAGTATTCATCGAAATCATGTAATTGCTTTTCGTAAGTAGCCTGTGCCTCGTCGTAAGTACCATTACTGCCGCCATATTCGACTGGAAGATATTCTTTACCGATAGCCTTTTGTAAAGACTCCAAGGAAGAGTGTATGTGAAGCTAAAAATTAAATGTGAATAGAATAAATGGATTATATTTTATTTTATATAACTTTGTGTGCAACGATTTTACTCCATATAAAGGAAAAATGGTTTTCTTATGAAAACGATGAATATATTTGAAACTGGTTACATTGAAGCGGCCGAATTTTCTATTCGTCCACTGAATCAACTAATTACAAATTGTTATTTCCTGCGCAGTACATAAAAAATTACTACCGTCGTATCGAACAGAAAATGTCGGAATTTTTAAGTAATTTTAAATTTAAACTTTTTTTCCTGCAAACCAATTATTCATACAAAAAATTGTGGCTAGCCAATTAATTATAAAAGTCGGCTTTTGGCTGCTGCTACTATTTTTTGTAAAGGCGGCACTGCTTCGTCGCAGGTCTTTGTAAATAAAATGATCGAAATTATACAAAAAAACTGACTCTGCGAACTTTCATGCAACTCGTTGTCGATTGTCGTATCCCGGTTGCATTGCAATTGCAACTCTTACCAGTTTCTTTGTGTCAGATATGAATGAGATATCGAATCAATATTGCGTTATAATCGCATTGCGTCTAAGCTTGTCTAGGATGTCGTTCTCCCTACTCTTTTCGGGACTCAAATTTACGTATATTAGAGCGGCGAACTTTTGCAAAGTATGGAAACCAAAACGCTTATCGTTATTTTGCTATCTTTGAATAGAGAAAAAAATATTCCCAATCGTTCATTGTTTGACCTCTTGAAACCGATTAAGTTTATGACAAATTATTTTGTGATAAATTATTTTCTTTGTTATAGGGAATTTTGTTTGAAATGTTCAAAAATTCAAATGGTTATTGTATTTTGCTCATACTAAATCTATTTTACCTGCTCTGTACACAAGCCCTTTTTCAGAGTTTTGGGATGATGCAAACAAAAACCAAAAATTTTACGCTATATTGAACTTACGAGTTGTTAAAGACTTAAAAAATAAAAACAAAAGAACAACAAAAAAATTTTATCTTAAAAATTCGCGAAATTTCATTCCGATTTCATTCAGTTTAGGTATTTAAGTAGTAGGAAAATGCAAAATCTCCTCCGATTTTGTCCGATTCTTGAAAATATTTGATTTTTTCTGGTTTTGATTCGATTGGTATCTAAAGCACAAATTTTTTCTGGGTATAAGCGCCTGTGTGTTTTTAGTTTTGGTAAACAAAAAATTTCCTATATAAAAATTTGTATGTTTATCACTCAATTCTGATGACTTCTTCTATTTTTGCCCAATTTTTTATGGGATCACACTGTATGTACCGTCGATCGGAAATTTCTACAGTGATGAAAATTCATTAGATTAGGTGAGAAATTTCATTTAGAATATTTTTAGTAATAAATTTTTTTGTTAATTTCAACCTTCTGTCAACCTTTTAATCGCCCAGAACATCCGAATTTTTCAAAATTTCTGACAAAATTTCAAGTGGGGGAAAATATGATATTTGCGAAAATTCGGAAATAGGTAAATGGTATACCATAGAACTTACAACATGTTTTCAAATATTTCTCTGGAGCATATTTCATGGCGAGAGCAATTACTTCCTTAAATTTCTTCCTTTCAACTTCCTTTCACGAAGTCGAAGACTTCATTCATAACACGGAATGAAGATTAAATAAAATAAATAAAAAATTTAATTCCAATAAGTTTGTGTCGTTAGTAACTACTAGTTACATACGAATCCCGATAATCTCAGGATTTTTTCTTTTTAATCACAGAATTTTTGAGTCTAATTTTAAAGCAGCTTTTCTGCTGTACTGAAAAACAATATGCAGAAACGAGTGAGTAAGGAACAAGTTACAATTACCACCCGGCTTAGTTTATCAAAATACAAAATACAATTTTTCTCATTATCATTTGGAAGAAAACTGACCTTGAAGCATATTTCTTTAGTCAGCACTTAATGACAATTGAAATTAGAATTGTGAGAATAAAAACCTCGTTTTTTCGCTAAATCATGTTTTACCTCTTGACCTAAATGAAAACCAAGGAAACTAAAATCACCATACTAAGCACGGCCAAAAACATAACAAAGCCACATATTCCTCTATCGAGTAACAAAAACGTTGAAAATTATGCACACTGTATAAATTATATGATTCGCACTTACCAGTTCCTTTTGCTTCATCACTAAACGCACTAAATTCAACACCAATTGTGCCTCTTTGGAAGCATTTACAATATGAGTTCCAACTAAATTTGTTGGTACACCATATTCCAAAAATGCAGACATCTTTCTGAATAAATTTGGTTCAAATTGTCTCAATAAAGCGAAAGGAATTTTCGAAAAATCGATAATCTCCAAAACGCCACTGATAATCCAATTATCGTCTGTATTAATTTCAATTTCATTGCGAAACATTTGAAATCGGAAGACATCCTTTGCAGAAAACAATGAAGTATCTATGAAAGCCATACGTGTGAAGTGTATGCGTGGTCCGGCGGGCCCCACAGGATTTGGAAGCGTTGCAAATATGCTAAAGAAAAAAGCGTGAAACATTAACATACAATAAATATTATAATTTAATTTATGTATAGAGAGTGATCTTACCCGGCACGACACATGGAGTAGATTTTTTCATCAACACAACGACTCTTCAGCAAATCTACTGCAGTTGTTTTGTACGTGTAATAATAGTCGATACGCTTCTTTGCATCATCCATGTTATATTTACAGAAGCGTAGAAAGGCCACAAGAAATTGATCATCGGTGCGTGCTGCCAAGTAAGGTTGCTGTTCAATCCATGTACGCAACTCGATAATATCGTCCGGAATGCGACTTTCAACTTCATTGAGATTTGTACTTGCAATTTCAGCCAGCTCCGGGATGAGGGGTCGGATTTGTGTCATTATTATAGATTTATATAGAATCTCTTTGTTCGTATTGTTTTTATATTTGAAATAGAAATAAAAGAGGTCTGTGTTAAATTTATATTTGCGCAAAATAAAATTTGTGCATTTGATAAAACTGAATTTTATTCTAAAAATTTCAAAAATGATTAAACATTATTCGCGAAAACACGAATTCACACTAATTTTGTGAGTTTCTGTTTTTAGCTTCTCACTGGTGATTAATTTTCAGCGACCCGCTTACAAAGATAAATGATATCTTCTATAAATTCATTGATAAGATATTTTTTGTTGTGGTGCCCCCATATACCCCCATATGCCGCCTTCACCATCGCTCTTTATCTCATCAAATGGATGTTAATTTTTGTTTTTCTTTATCGAAAAATGAAATTGCTGATTTTTATTTAAATTTTTTTTTTTCAGGAAAGAATTATAATTCTGATATGTAAATATTTTTATTTAAGTGCATATGACGTAGCATACACATATTGTACTGCATATATTTATGTATTTATTTTCAATGAAATAGTTTATCGTTGTTTATATGTAAATATGTGTGTGTATTCCTGCTATTATTAGATTTTTAATTTTAAGTATCGTATTTATACTACAAGCTTATTTCAATTGGGGTAGAGGTAGAGAAAGATATTTTCATTCAAAAACATTCAAGACGGAATAAAATATAATAATACCATGTGCTTAGCATATGGTTTATCAAATTAATTTCTGAATATTCCATTTGTATTTCAGAATAATCAAATTATCATTGTATCAGAAAATTTCAATTCGGTTTCAGATTATTCCCAATCGATCTCATATTATTCCCAATGCACCTCATAATATTTTATTTGTATTTCATAGAATTTTATTTACATTTCAGAAAAACAAATTAAATTCCAAAAAAATTCTATTTGAAATTTTTTGAAATACAAATGAAATGTATTTCTGAAATTAATTTGCAGTTTACTTAAGTACAATTAGAATATTTTGAAATTACTTTAGAACAAACTGAACTCGAATTGAAATATTCTGAAGTTCATTTGATTATTCTAGAGTGCAAAAGGAAATCAATTTGAAATTTTTTAAAGTATCTATGTTTAACGATCCCCACTAATACTGCTGCGATCAAATTACGTTAATTCATAATTATTTTGAATGAGAAAAAATTTTGCAATGAACAAATATTTCCAAAAAACTTAAGGAAATTTATTTTGTATTCAAATGCATGAGAATCAAAGTACAAAGAGAAATTTTACTACTAAGTGTTTTTACTAAGAGCATGTTCAGACTATGACTTTTACATGTGTATGTTTTGAAAAGTATAACATATGATACATCAAATCAAATGGCCTTAAAGTGTACAGAAAAAAGTACAATCTTATCGAAAAATCCACCACTGATAAATAACGTTATGAGAGAGAGCTTGTATAGTGTATGAATTTCTGCACTAGCATTATTACTCCCCTCATTAATCTAATAAAATGATGAATACCATAGTATCGGATGACATTTTTTTTTGCTTACAAAAAAAATACACTTCTTCCAGTTGTGTAGGGTAACCTTAACGTTATTCAATGTACCCTAAACTCTGCGATGCTTTTATATCTCCAGTACCGAATCAAGTCAAGGAAGAATAAATTTTGAGTGAGTATAAGTTGTAGCTAAAAATCTTAAAAACATGTTTCAAACGAAGGTCTATAGCGAAAAGGTGCTGCGGCCTTTCTAATTGTATTACCAACACAAAAACGATTATACCCGTACCTTTTGGGTGTCAGACTAATGCCGAAATTGGCAACTACAAGGCGCAGATCTCATGCAGCACTGGAAAGCGATGAAATATTCTTTGCATTTTTAAGACAATTGGCATGCACAGTTCACGGCGTGTCAGCCACTCAAGTGAGTTTAGAAAAAGCATTTTCTGTTTTGTGGCTTAACCTAGAAACAATATTATTCGTTAAGTTGAAAATATTTTTCACTAAAACAGTTATTTTTTTATCAGTAATACTCATGTATTTAACAACGTACAAAATCGAAACGTGGTTAGCGTGACTCATTCTATTAAAATGTAGTCTATAAAAATGATACCATTAGCTCGTGTTTTGCTCAGAGTAATACGATATACAGCACGTTTATGAATTTATCCTCTTGAAAATATTTTTCTGGATAATTATGACCTTTCCAAATTAAAAGCACTCGTTCTCAGATACTTTTCTCACTTTTATCCTTCTACTTGCCACTCATCTATCTTTCCTCCCCAATCAATACAATGCTCTGCATTTATACAGGTAACCCTAATAAAAATAAGTTTTAATTGAATTATAAAACAAGTAAGAAGTACACAATGAAACGAATCTTAAAACTAAAATTTTTTTAGCAAATTCTGAATCTTTCTATAACTGCTCTTAAAGATTTTTGTTGATATCAAACGGTTTTCATTTTATTATCTATCAGCTTTTGATGACTATATTTTTAGGTTATAGAAGAATCCACTATAATTTAAGGGGACATGTCATTGCTAGGGCCCAAAGATGTTTTTTTTTTTTGCATAAAATTATTCTTTATAGTGTCTAGAATACATATCTAAAATTTTATTAATAATAAAAAATTATTTTTGAAATATACGCATTTATATAAGTGCGTTTATTATGAGTGCTATACGAATTTCATATTCGCGCGACAGCTGCAGTATTTTTAAATGCATTTTTCTCGAAACATACTTTTGCAAATTGGCGGGTGTTCGAACTTTGGAAATACTTGATGGATTTTGTTCTACCTAGACTCATTTTGTTCAGAACATTTTTTTTATCATTATTACGATCGCAGGTTGCTTAGTTTTTTTACAGCCCTTAGAAGAAGCCATTTTGGGGCTAAATTGTTTTTTTTTTTAATTAAAGCTTTGCCAAAAGGGTCACTTTTTATTATTATGGCTTCATAACAGTCCATCTTAAGAAAATTATGTATATTTTTAGATTTTTATTGATTTTTTTTTGTTTTGAAGCATCCGGAGAACTTCTATAACACCCGTTGATTAAAATTGGGATTTTTTTGGACGCCATCTACAGGAAAACGACTGAACAAAATTGAAAAAATAAAATAAATAAAGATAATTGGATGTATTATAAAATTAATGAAATTTAAAGAAAGTTTCCAGCCTCCATTTATTGCATTTTTTTATATACAACTTCGAAGTTTTCATTTCTTTCGACTCGAGCAATGGACATATCCCCTTAACGCTACGGAAATACAATTAATATTTTATCTCAAGAAGCATTAACTTATCTTTCCTATCATTTAATAAAAAAAAAAGAACGCTCTAAATACACAATGGGAAGATTTTAATCCCAGAAGAAAAATGTGGAAAGCACTTTTATGATTTGTGAAATATTTGTCGGAAAAATGGATTGATTGAAGTAGACATATATAAGTGGTATTGTTCAATTTTGAAAATTTTCCAAATGGTATTGACATTAGTGCTTACATATGGACATTTTTTGCAACTTTTTTTTTGTTTATTATATGAGAATGAATTGCCAGTATATTTCATCTTTCGCTCTCTCGCTCCAATGATGTCAAAATTTGAAATTGCCAAGATGTTTATTGTAGCTACTTTACCCATATCTTCTTTTTGGTTTAATCAGGTCGTCGGAATTATTTTCTAATCCATATTTTTCCATTAATACTTCACCTCATATTTATATCTTCGATAACGAACTTTTTTATAATAAAGTGATCGCTGTGAAAAAACAACGCGCAGAACATTATCATTCTAATTGATTTTTCTTCTGGGACAATCATACTTCAACTACAGTTAAATAAAAAAAAATTATTATTTGACGCAAAAACTGAACCTAAAAAAAGTACACTGGAATATGTTGATAGTTTCTAAATACAATCAAAGTAAATATGTATATCGAATAAGTGAAGTCCACATCTGTGAGAAATTTCAAGTTAAAATTTGGCTTATCAATTAAACGTTATTGGTAATAAAGATTAAAATTCTACTGGCAACCAAAAATAAAGTCGCTACCCGTTTTAGGGTTGTGGTAAGTGATTTTATGAAGAGTTACTTCTCTGCGAGTATTATTCTCATACAGTTTATTTTATTATCTCATATTAAACAGTTCAGTTCAGAAATCTCATTGTGTTGCTAAACATGAGTAATATTCGTATACGTCCACTGAATGTGGAGTTAAAAAAAATCGCTCAAGAAGAATTAAATGAAGTAGAAAGTCGTATAGCTAATGATATTAAAGCATTAAGAACATGGATCGAAAAACAACCGCATTTAAGAGCCCGCACCGATGATCAATTCCTGGTGTCATTCTTAAGAGGCTGCAAGTACAGCTTAGAGAAGGCAAAATCTAAAATCGATTATTTCTTTACGATTAGAACACTAATGCCGGAGCTGTTTGCCAATAATCACATGAATCAGAAGAATATAGAGCTATGTCGATCAGGGTAAGAACTATTATTACCGTATGTTGAAGATTAGTACTAATTTACATATACATATTTTTCTTTATATTTTATTTTTTTGTTTCTTTTTGTTTCAGTACCTATGTGGGTCTACCTAAAACTTTGGGTGTCGGTGGTCCACGTATACAATTCACTGACTATTCCAAATTTAACCTAAAGAAATTCAATATGAATGATTTCTTTCGTTATCAAGCATTGATTGCGGATATGAGAATTTCTGATGATGACAATACAATTATAAGCGGCTTTCTGGAAGTTTTAGATCTATCGAAAATGAATCTAAGCATGCTGATGCAATTCGATCCAGTTCTAGTAAAAAAAATAGGCGTTTTCGCTGACAAGGCACAACCGATGCGCGTGAAGGGTATACATTTTATCAATGCACCCAAAGAAGCACAAACTATTTTGAGCATAGCAAGAAGTTTAATGACGGAAAAAATACAAAAACGAGTAAGTTTATTAAAAATAATTAAATCGCAAAATTTAAGTAACAAATGTTAAATATTTTTATATAGTTTTTTGTGCATAAACATATCGATGACCTCTACAAATTCATACCCAAAGAGTATTTACCTATTGAATATGGCGGTGAAAATGGTTCCATACCGGAAATACAAGCGGAAACCGAGAAAAGACTCTTACAACTTAATGAATATTTTATGGAAAATGAGAAGTATGGGGTAGATGAAAAATTACGACCAGGCAAAAGAATTAATAAGGATTCTCTATTTGGATTCGAAGGAACATTTCGTAAATTGGAAATTGATTAAATAAAAAAAATATATATAAATTAAATTAAATAGTCTAACTATGGAGTACCTATTTGTTAAATAAAAAAAATAGTATACCACCTATATTACTACTACTTATATAAAATTGAATGCATTTCTAGAATCTTAATCCGTTTGTCTTTGGAGGACAACACAAGCAAGATATGGAGTTTTGTCAAGTGCGATTTGTTACTGGGAACTTAGTTGAAAATGCCATGACACATGCAAAATGTGGGTGGGATTGGAACAGAAGCGCGGCACTTCCAATAAAACCTGAATTTTTATTATGGGATATATCAGGAAGCATTTGTGGCACTATACTAAGATTTTGTATGGCAGTATTATTTGTCAATGGCATTTTGGACGAAAATATGGGTAGGCTTGAATTAATGGAAGTAGTATCTACTATACAAACGGACTGTTGAAACACTGGGGAGTTATAGTAAGACAATGCAAATTTGCGTGTGAAAACGGTATTCTAGTAGTAGTCATTGGGACGTTTTTGGATAAGTACGTTTGGCATCTTCCATACAAATGAAATGATAAAGGTTTGTATGTTGTTAAGATGTGATGTTAGTATGAATGATAAGTGCTAATACGGCCATTTCTTTTGTATATTTTGTTGTTGTAATTTTCGCCCAAGGTACCGCAAAAGCCATCACCCTATGCTATAATCCTCAAGAACTTGGAATATAATGAAATAATCTCCCGTTTTAGCTATTTGTATTAGTTCGTAAAATCACACGTGCTGATCAGTCTAGAATTCTTTTTTGGAGTTATTTAGAGCTGTTCGACTATATGTATAACCAGCACTTGTAGCCCTGAAAGACAAAATTAGGCAAGAAATAGAGAAAAATTATAAAGAATTATAAGAAAAGGACACAAATTTGCATAAACCTTTGCACCTTGTATTACTTAAACTTTGCGTGAGCCGTGCAGTTTAAGATATTCATGAAAGAAGAAGTATAAGTTATTTTGAATGACATTGCGCATTTGGCAAGGCAATTTAAACTAAACTTATCACTATCAATTGTAGAAAAGTAATGCCACTTTTAAACATAAAAACTGATTGGATTTCTTCTTATTTTGTAGCACAAAGTCCCAGGTCCATTCCAGTGTGCGATTATACCATATTTGTACACTGATTGGGTTTACCCAGTTTAATGACGGAACTACGGTGTCAATTTTTTCAAGCAATTATTTTTAATTTTATTACAATTTGTGTTAGAACTATTTATATTGGTATTGAATAAGATTAATTAATAACACAAAATGTTACATAATCATATACACCTGTATATGATTATAAAATGTCTGGTTATTTCCAAGTATATGCAGTAATAATATTAGCTACTTAGCTATCTTTGTATTGATTTGTGTGTTTTTTTTTTTTGTGCAAACATCAACAATTCTATGTTAATGCAAATGCTTTTAGTTATTTTGACATACATCTATTGACTGATGACAAAGAACCCTTCCAAAATTCTGATACGAAAGCAAAAATAAAAGCCTTTTTTGTTATCTGAAAAAGGCAGCAAATATTTAAATTAATGAATGCATGACATTTTCCGCACTAAGCTTAAATATATTTTGCCCGTGCGTAAAATGAGAGAAAAACGTTCAGATAAATTGCTCATTCATTGAAAAGTACTTCGAAGTGTAGTATCTAAAATTTTGGGCTAACTAACAAATTGTTAAGATTAATTAAACATATTACTTAAAGTTGCTTGAGAATAAACTTCCAGTAGAAAAAATTTAAAAAATAATATCAAAATGTCGGATGATTCATCAGTAAGTTACTCAAGGAAGGTAATTTATGTTAGAAATTTCTTCTGGGAAAATGTTAATAAAAAATAAGAACGTTTCAGTTAAAGAACACATAGGATTTTAAGTGAAATATTATACTTTAAAAGCTAAAGCTCAAAATAGTTATTCAATGGAGCAAACAAATTGAATCGGAACGTTGGCTTTTTGGAAAGAGGAAGTACTGTCTTGTACTCTATTTTGTGCTCTTACGCAAAATTTTATTATTTTTACACGTCTGCCTATTTTTAACAACTTAGCAATATAATAAAATATAAGTATGGTTAATTTAACATCTGGGAATGTTCTTGATGCTTACGATATCAATCCTTCTTTGTGGGTATTTTTGTTTTTCATAATAATTAGTATTTTAACCTCTTAACAAACTGGTATCCATGACCTTGTGCTCTTAGATATTAATATTAGTCTTAGAATTTATTGTAAGATTAATTACTTTGCAATAATAGTAAAACAAAGTCTTTTAAAAGAATACAAGAGAGTTAACATGCCCCAAAGAAAATTTTGTCAAAAAACAGGTTACTGAACTCCAGAAACCTGTGAGCTTAGTTTAACCCTTTGACGCCCGAATTATAATGGGGGTTGATAGAAACAGTTTGTTTTGAAATTATCGTTACTTAGGTCTTCCACAAACATGAGACCAAATTTCTTGCTTCTACATTGATTTGTTTGTCCTTTATTAAAGGTTAAAAAAACATAGCTATGAAACTGTAAGCAACCACTGGATAACTTTTTTTCTCCAATTTTTTGATTAGCAATAATTAAACATATTTGTTTTTCAAAAAATAGTGCAAAAGATTTTACAAAGACAAAACATTAAAAATGACATAAGCAAGAAATTTCAAATATTCGGCAATCAGCAAACGTAAAGAATACATTACAGAACTGAATGCATATATTATTATTAGTGAAATTTGTTAAATACCTATTTTATACCACATTAAAGCGAATGTTCCATACATGCAACATTGGGTTAACTGTACAAAAAATTAAAATTTTAAAAATTTACGAACCAATCATTATTTTATTTATGGGAGAAAAGAGTAATAGGTGCTAAGACAGCTTTATAGTGTAGTCCCAGATATGTACATCAAAAAATATAAAATTGTAGTAAGTTAATTTAAGTAAGTTAATAACTAATTAATTAAGAGTTTTCTAGCGTTAAGCAACCTAATAGTAAAATTTCATGAGCAGCATTTTTCAGAAATATATTAACCCTCACATTTTGGGTTAAAAAGATAACATTTTTAGAAAAGGCAAAAAAAAGGGATAAGTTTGGGCGCCAAAAAGTTAATGAAGGTTCTACGGAAAATGTTACTATATGTTGCTGAACACACAAACATTCTCAGATGCAACAATAACAAAGAAGTAGGAGTCAAAAACATACTTGTTTTTGACGGGTGCTCTAAAGTACTTCCTCTTTCCAACAAGCACATGTTGATCCATTTGATTATTTTACCTCACATAGTAATTTACACATTCCAGAACACAGAAAAATGTTTTCAAAAAGACATCAGTTGGCGAGGAGCATGAAAACTTCATGATCCATAATAAATTTTATGTATATTTCTTTCTCCCTCTCTCTATTTCTCTTTTCATTAGTTCGATTTCAGTCAATGGGATTTCCCTGAGGATCGTATATGGATTCACATACCTAATTGGGAGATAACATTAAAAATTTCGACATTTGTACCAGTCATACTTTTTGGATTATTTGCAAATTATGTAATTTTGCGTTTAATTATTTTAAATAGATCTCTGCGAGCACCGACCAATCTCATTATTGCCAATATGGCCGTAGCTGATTTTCTTACTCTCCTCATATGTCCAGCTATGTTTATGATAAATGATTTCTATCAAAATTATCAATTAGGCAGCTTGGGCTGTAAGGCGGAAGGATTTCTTGATGGTGTATTTTTAATTACGGCGGTATTAAATTTATCCGTTGTCAGTTATGATCGTTTAACTGCCATCGTTTTGCCAACTGAAACACGTTTAACAATGCGTGGTGCAAAAATTGTCATCGCATTGACGTGGATAGCTGGAATTCTTATTGCAATGCCTTTGGCAATATATCGCACTTATAAGGTAAATAATTTATAGAAATTAACAATTTAGTGAGTAGTACAAAAATCAGTATTATTTTAATAGGTACGACAATGGAAAAACTTTAAGGAAATGTATTGTAAAGAAAATACTGAGATTTTACCCAAGTATTGGTATGTTCTCATAACAGTAATGGTTTGGTTGCCTCTGAGCGTTATGCTTATCTGCTACTCGGCAATATTTTATAAGGTAAGATTTGGAGTAAATTATTCCCAAAAAATAATACCATTTAAGAAAAACTTAATGTGGACAACTATTTTGATTCATACTTGATTTTATAAGCATTTAAATATACTTCGATAATCAATACTAAATGTGTATCAGCGCCGTCTTAGCACTTTTGGGGGCTCTGAGGAAAAATTATTTCGAAGCTTTAACATTTTTTCTCAATATTACTAAATTAAAAATTTTTAATACTGCCACAATTTTGATTGAATTGAGATGAAAATGTGATATGCATACACATATCTCGTTTTAAAATAAGAATGTGAAGCTTTTATAAAAATATAAATATAAAAAATCACAAGATAGAATATGGGGGTTTCAAAAATATATACCGTTTAAAAACAGTAAATGAATACAAGAAGGAGCAATAATCTACAGAAATTGGAAATAAACCAATGGGAATACGTTAATTTTTCAAACGAGTACAAATTTAACTTGCTTGGATGCGATAGAAATCCGTTAGAGCAACTTAACCCTCTTAGGATTTTCGTACACAAAAGTGTACATGAATTTGAACATTTTTCCTGACTTTGATTTAAATGCCAACCAAACAATTTTGGTTACTAGAGGGATCAGTGGTCGCTGTGGCGTAGTGATTAGTGCCCGAGTTCAATGTTCTGCAAGGTCAAGAACAGAAAATAACATTTTGTCTAAATGATCTTGGCATTTGTGTGGCATTGACAAACCTCCAATAGTAAAAATTGCTTAAGAAAAGCTTTACACTTCGTCGTTTGGATACGGCATATTGGTCCCTTCCATTTGTGTACAAATATAACTCACAATATGAATGGATGCTAACACAGCAATCTAGACCCTCCATAGGCTGTTGTACTATGAAAGAAGAAGGAATCAGTGAATGTAGAAGAATAGAAATATATTACTGACAACGGCGTGGTACCGAAATCAGACCGACTCTATGAACACAAAATGAATTTTATATTTTGAGATGATATTGCTTCTTGCCATAGGGCAAGTCAATCACTATAGCTTGAAAATATTTTAAACTATTTGATTTGTTTTTTACTAACCCAAAAATTTTAAGAATACATGTGAAATTGTAAAAAGCCTGATCATCAAAAACTTCTAACTTCTGCTAATGGATTATTATTTTTGCCTTAATATTTTTTATATTAAATCAGTGAAACATTTTCATTTCAATATTTCAATTGATTTTTAAATCCAAATGAACTTTATGTCAAATCGAACTCAGGTTAACTACTATTTCAGTTTTTATACCTACACGTATTGGATATTTTTTTATAACATTTAATTTTATTTCTGTCCTTGTTCCATTTTCAGCTTGATCGCTATGAAAAACGTGTACAAAATCGAGAACATTCATTGACAATATCTTACAAAAGAACTGTCGCCAAAACGCTTTTTATCGTTGTGATAGTTTTCATTGTGCTACGGCTGCCATTTACAATTCTAGTTATACTACGAGACAAAATATTGGGCAACTCTAGTAATGCAATCGGCGGGAGTTTTCGTATATTCTGGTATACATCACAATATTTAATGTTTCTAAATGCTGCAGTGAATCCATTAATTTATGGTTTAAATAATGATAACTTTCGACGCGCTTACGATCAGACTCCATTATGTAAATGTTGCAGGAAACAAAAAACAATGAAATCAAACAAAAACACAATTGTAAGAGTTAATAAATTATTTAAGTATTAGGAATTTTAAAATTTTGTATAATTTCTAACATTGTAGCAATCATCAAAACCAACAAATTGTAGTAAGCTTTTCAATTGTTTCTCAAATGAATTAAGTTTCTGTTGCATATGCTGCAGAAATAATACAACATTCAGAATTACCGAAGATCAACAGTTAACAAGTGGAAATACTAAGCTTACGAAAATTTCTGTGGGACCACAGATTTACACACAAGAGACAAATATTGACGAATCAAAAATTTCTTATCGACATTTCGAAGAAGTTTCTGACACTAGAGTAATTGATGATGGATTTATATAATGCTTATTTTATTATTTAATTTGATTTGTACAATACATAAGAGTGGATATTGTTTTATTTCAAATACTAAACAAATACAAATTTATAATTTAAAACTTCACCTTAAAACATAGCATTAAATGAATTATAAGTTATCGATATGCTACATATAATCTTAAAATGTTTTTAACATTTCCGATTTTTTCCTACAATGAATAAAATTCAGAGAAGCTGTTTCAAAACCGGCCAACGACAGCAATGTGGCCACGATGAAGCCATGAATAAGTGAAAGCGAAATTTTATGAAATTTCGAAATTTTAGTATTAGGACTACATCTAGGGATTTACAAAATCTAAATAAATCATTACAGTATTTCCATTGTTGTCAAGTGATAGTACACGTTAAGATACGTGTTATGATTCTAAGATTCTTGTTTATTAACTTTATACATTCTTATACAGACCAGATTGAGTGAACCAAGTAAGACTTCCTAAGATTTTCTTCCTCTTCCCTGATTATAACGCATTTTGTTTCTTTACTAATTTATAGTTCCTTACTAATTTTTAGTTCAACTGATATGATTACAGTGCCTTGATAGCCGCTTGACTGTCGATTTATTTATCAATGGCTGAGTTCAGTTATAAAACTTTTGACGAAACTGAATTTCGGTATTATATTATCTGTTGGTATTGAGATTTTAGGATATGTCTCTATAGGATTTCAATTTATTTTGGCTTAGGGCGCTGGAGACAATGTAAAGGCCATTTCTTATTTATCTCTAACTCTAATCAATCAGTAATCTATGCTAAGAAGTGCATAAGAAAACCAAAAAAAAAAAAACAAATTAAAAAAAAATTTCTCTTCTATTACCTAACATTTTTCAATAATCTGTTGGGATCAAAATAGAAGTAATAACATATTTATTGCTGGGTTAATAATGTCGGTTATACTACAAAGACGTTTTACGTTAATTTCTCTTTTTTGAAATAAAATCAGGACACGTTATCCTAATTATCAGAAATAATATGTATATATCTAATTAGATTACAAATAGGATTAATGGGTATTAAATTTCATCAAATAACCTTGTTATCCTCTTTTTTATATTAGTTAACCTTTACACGGAATCAAAAATTTCACTTAAGCGATTTTGTAGTATTATTGACGATTTACAGTTAGAAAATATTTGATGACCAGTGTGACCAGGTTGAGCGGTTTCTTTTTTTGCGTAACATTTTGCCGGGATTTTTTACATTAATGTAGTGTATTTGAGCGATTTTTCAAAACCTGTTTTATTTAAAATTTTCGAAAGCTCTGTTAAGTGTTTATAACTTTCATGAACAGAACACACGCATTTGTGGATAAATATAAAAATTTAATCCAATTTATATTTTTATGAAATTAATCTATTTCTTTAGAATTTTCAGTGTTAATTTCACAGAATTTTCAATAAATTTTTTAGTATTTCTTCTTAAGCCAGCACGCGTTTACACAAGATAAGAAAGTTCTGTAGAAGCAGTTCAAATTGAAACGAGTTGTAAAGAAAAGATACATATATTATTATTATTAACGCCGATGAGTGAAAATTTTCTTTGTTAAAATTATACACAACTTTTATGGAGAGTTGAAGGTTACGGTGGTAAACTAATTGTAACCGATAAGAAAGTATATAATTTTATAGTCTTACAACTCTGAAGCTAAACATTTTTCAGCTTTACACTAACCCCTTTCGGTAGCTTTGGGATCCCGGGATTGACATCCCTAGTGGTCACGGTAACACTTGAAAGGGCACGTTGTTGCGTCAGAAAACTGCGATAATGAGAAATAATCGCTTGTTAAGGGGGTTGAAGTTTTTACTACGAGATAAGAATTATAAAAATATTTATTTTGAAAGTGGTTAGTCAAGCATTTTGCAGTTTTCTTCATACAGAATTTACTTAAGATTGCTTAACCCGTCTTCAAGTTATTGTTCAGGACCCTCTATTAGGCCTTTCTGGAACCCATATTTAGTCTAAAATAAAACAAAAGTTCGATTTTTAGCTAAGTTTTCTCTTTGATAAATATCGTTTAGATTGCTTCAGATATTTTCAAATTATTCCTCGAGACCCTTATATTGGGCACTACTAAATATTAAAACCAAAATCAACACCTTCAACCTTAGGGAAAACTCATCAGATAAGCAATGCCCACCTAGTTTCGATAATTCAATCCACTGTGTAGCGCCTGTCGTCAAAATTACTCCCAGACTGACCAAGCTGAAAAATTTTTAAGAGATATGTGCTGAAACCCTCTGAAAAGAGGGATACAGAGAGGGGGTGGAAGGTTGGTGTGAAAACAAAAAATATATTCAATGTCTTCCTAACGAACAATTTTGCCTCATACATCAAAGTTGTTGGGCTTCAAACTAATAAACTTACTCACTGCCTTTAATCAATACACAACAACGTAAAAGATATTATGACGTCAGTTTATACAAGGTAGCGCAATTTTGATTGATTATTTTGAAATTTTTTTTTAATTTTTATTTATTATTTATTTTTAGACTTTCGTTTTGTGTACCAAAGCAATCAGATGCATCCATTGTTAACAAAAAAATACGCCCACTCACCCTGGCGCACAAAATGAAACTCCTACTTACAGTCCACTTATGTTTACCGTACAAATGTCAAAGTCGCTATGACATAAGACGCCATTTACAAAAATTAGAGCTTCTTATAGCGATGGTTTTTCGCGCCCCCTGGTTTGTGTCTTCGGAGGAAATAAGCAAGGCTTTGTCCTCTTAAAAAAACATCTATTGTCACCGTCACGGAAAAAATATTTTATAGACTTCTACAATCAGCATTTTCGCAACGTCGCAAGGGTATGTTGCATCAACATCATATTAAAGTGTGAATTGGGCGATTTCGGGCGGTAAATTTTTGGGAAATATTCAGGTTTTTTTTTTTTAAATAACCTGGCCACACTGTTGAACATATACAAATTTCATAAAATGATTTCAGTTTCATCTTGAGGGTTGAGCTGAATACAATTCGAAAAATCTTTGTAAATGAAAATAAATTGTTTAGTCCAATAATGTTCAATATGGAAAGGCTTAAATTCTTATTAATTTTAATTTTTATAAACTTTTTCAAATGTTCTACATGTTTATTAAATGTAAAATTCCGCGAATTTTATGATGCCAAAGTGGAACCTTTCAATACGCAAATTTATAAACGTGAATTGACACAATTTTTTGATAAAGGTAATATATCATTTAATTTAATTTGATTAATTTAATGAATTACATTGTGGTATTATCAATGACCAAATAAAAGAATTTAATATTGAAGGAAAAAAGTAAGATAACGGTAGAAAAAGTAGTTTTATGACCCTAAATCCGTTATGAAGTAGAGAAAATTTTTATAGTTTTTAAGAAACAAAAGAAAATTCTTTTGCATGGTATAAAATATTTTGTCATTTAAATATAAAACAACCACACAATGGGACTCAAATTAAAGAAACTTCATATTCAACCAAATGTTTAATAAGTATTTACAAAAAAATGCAAATAATATAAATGTATTGTGAGTTTAGAAGCCAAAAAGTAATAGTAATAATAGTTTAACTGAGACATATCTCACTTGAGTTGGTAAACTGTACACTGCTAATTAAAATTTAGCGACTAAATTGTTGTCGTTGAGACATCGGCTTTTTATTAAAAATAAATATCTAAGTAACAGTTGCAATGAAATTTCAATGCTTAGCATGCCTATACAATATCTTTATGAATGTTTTAAAAAACTAAATGAAAAGATTAAATTAAATTCATTTCAAAAATTTTGATTTTATTCATAATTAAATTTCAAATAAACTAATATTAAATTAAAAAATAATTTCTTGGGTTATTCTAAGCCAAATAGCTCTTTTTTCATGTACCCAGAATTGTGTAATTCTAAATATTTCAAAAACAAACCCATATTCATTACACCTTCCTCATTATCTAAATCATCGCAGAAAAGTTGTTCTTTGAAACCCTCAAAACGCCGCAATTTCTCTAATTTGCCATGCTTCACTTCACTCTTACAAATGACGATTTTCTGCCAGCGCATTGATTTTATTATACGCCAAAGTTCTTGTGTATTCTCACGCATACCCTCAATACAAATAATACCAGGTTTCCCCGGACGCGAGAATCCACTCAATTCGAAATTCCGAGCTTGCTTTACAATTTCTTGACGCTTTGTCTTCGATTTGATATGATGTGAATAAATCCATAAACGTTCAAAGTCCACCAATTCTTCGGAAGGAGTTTGAGTCAATTCTTCTTCTAGGCTTTTCTCGAATTTACTATTATCACGTTTAATTAGCTCATCTATTTGATCTTGTATCCACGAAATCACTTGAAATACATAAGTTTCATTTTTTTCCATTGTTGAAATGAAATGTTCAATTTCAGCTTTAAGATATATCTCCTTTGGTTTGCTTAGCAATGGACTATGTATGATAACGATAGCATTCTCTAGCAAAGGATATAGATGTGGCAATTCAATGCGTATGTCCAATTTTACATTTGATTTTTTATGTAAAACCGAAAGTTGTATTGTAAAATCCAAATGAGCTTTAAGCGCAACTGCTGGATCGGCACTTGATGTTTGTATAAATTCATTGAAATCGCTTATTACACCGGGATCAATAATATGCATCTCACCAGGAGTGCAATAGATTGAGGATAGCATATCCACTTCCTCTAGTTGTTTTGTTATACAATCGATATAGAGATCACGTTGTGAATTGGTCATTATGCTGAAAGAGCAAATATCGAAAGTTTAAGATTTTTTTTTTGTAGAGAGGTGTAAGAGTATCATCAGTTTAACTTTAAACGTAAATAAAATTACACGAAGCAAAACTCATATGGAGGATAGAATTGGCGAATTTAAGGGAAGCGATTTTTGGAGTTGAAATCCCCTTGGTTCTGCGAATCAATAGAGGGAAAAATTATAGTGTAAGTGGGTAGTTTTGAATACACTTTTGAAAAACTATACAAATTCTGCGGCATATGAATACTCTAAGCGAAAAGGGCATGGTAAGTATGTGAATTTTGGCTTGATATCTTGATACTGTTATCTATTGAAATTTAAGTCGCGCTATCCTTCTCATCCATCTCAATATTTTTTTTTTTTAACGTTCTTTTGTAGAAATGATTTTATTTTTTAGCTAAAAAATAAAGAGAAATACTAAATGATGCATTTTTGTATCCTACTACATAATCCCTTGTTCATTAAAAAAATTTCTTTATAGCCTCGTATACTTTTAATGGTTTTGAAAAGATTGAGTCTGTTCCTGTCTTATTTCCCGTCGATATATGTCTAATGAATTTGGATGGTATAAAATATGCTACTGCTTTGCATATGAACAATGATGGCTTTAGAAATTTCGCAGTATTTAAATTGATTGTATGTGCGAAACCTTTGGAAAATATTTCAATATGTTCTATATTAAAACTACTTTTTCGTAACTAGAATGATAATTATGAATTGCTTACCGAAGTGTCGATGCCAAATGCCACAGCCATGGACTGCAAATCACTTGGATCTAAAGGTTATGTAGCAATAGTATTTAATATTACAACGCCCATTGCTAATGCCAAAGAAGGTTCACCCATTTATGAGCTCGCTGGGGATCGTTTACGAGCTGTACAATATTTTGCTTCATCGAATTTAATTTCAGTTCATTTACGCGTTACCGGAAATGATTTATTCTTGCTGCAAACATTCAAAGAAAACGAAGCAACCAAAAATTTAGATTGCCCATACTTTAAATGGTCTGGTTCCACATTTAACCGGTTGGGACGTATACCATGTAGTAATTCACGTCATTTAGAGCCATTTTCCATCAACTATGAGAATTATGTTGCCGTGGCCAATTATGCTGACCATCGAGGACGTACATCGACAAACTCGGAGATATATAAATTTGTACCTGAGAAAAATAAATTTCAATTGTTTCAAAAAATAAAAACTAATGGAGCGGTTGACGTGCGACATTTCAGAGTACCATTCGATGAGGGCAAGAGGCAACATTTTCTCGTATTTGGCAATTCTTTAAGCACAAAAACCAATAAGGCAACTTCTCAAGTAGATGGAAAGGATCTAGAAGCTGATTCAGTATTTTATGTTTTTGATAAAGGACAATTTGTGCCATATCAACGATTGTCATTGTATGCGGTTGAACAGTTTCTACCCGTGCAGGTGAGTGAGGAAAAGCAAAGAAAATCACATTTTATTAAATTCTACGTTTCATAGAATGTGGATATGGAGAAATTTTTATTACTAGTGTCATGCACTAATCAAGATACCAAAATTTACAATCTTAATGATTGGAAATTTGAAGAATCTGATATACAGTTTACCGAAGGAGCATTGGGGAAAGGCGTTGCAAATATGCGCATATATCAAGAGAATGATAAAAGTTATTTGGGTAAGCGGCAAAAGGGTCTTAAAAGTATGTATGTACATAGATAACCGTAAATAACATTTTTATAGTCATAGCAAATGAGTTGATGACAGACAACGACACCAATATTTTTCTACCGATTTTCAAGCAAGATGAGAATGTCAATGCATTGAGACAAGAAATTATCGATTGGGCCAAAACGAATATGGATCGTTTAGCGCGTATAGACGTGGATAGATTGAAACAAGATGTAGAGGTGCGTGCAGAAGTAGTAATATTGCAATCGATTTTTTCAAAAATTATTTTTATAAATGTTTAGACCAAAATGCAACACCATCAAGAAAGTAAAGCCAAATTTGAAATAAGGGATATTCCACAATCAAATATACAGATTGCAACTACGAGATCGGTAAATCAATTAAAAACTGAAATAATTGTTTAATGCTAATATTATTATTTTTTACGATGTAGCTTGTTTATCCACGTTTGCATTTCTCATCTAATTACTGGAAAGCTTTAAAGTATGCCAATCAAGCTTTGGACGCACTGCAGTCCCAAATGTCTCCAAAGATATTGGAAAAACGCGAAATACGCGAACGAAACCCCATAGAAAATAGCCAATATGAATACGAGCATATAAATGTGGACACACTAGTAGTTCGGAAAAACTTGCAAGTTAATAAAGTTAATGGAATTGATATAATGAATCCACAATTTAAAACTGTTACTGCAAAAAAAGTGGTAGTCAAAAGAGATTTCAATGAGCCCAATCTGTTGAATGCAACAGAAAGAAGAACTAATGATGAACAGGAGAATAATGTGGAAATTAATGAAGTTATAAATGCGAAAAATTTACAAATAACTGGAAAAATTAATGAACACTCATGGGATGAATTATTGAATAATACATTAAAACGTGTGCGTGATATACAATTTTTAAAAGCACCAACAGTCATTGAAAATCTAAAAGTGGAAACTGTAGCCATATCAAGCGATGAAGTTAATGGAAAAAATCTAGCTAAATTAATATCAATTAATGCTGGAAATTATGTGATAGATCAAGATATTAAGTTTACTGCACCAGTAAATGCTAATTCTGTTATGATCAATGAACGTTTAAACAACATACACGTACATCAACATAAATTTGATGTTGTATTGAAACGATCAAACGGAACACAAGTAATCTCAGGCGCTAAAAACTTCGGCACTGTGAAAGTCATGGAGCCAATAACAATATCAGTAAGTGAGATTATTGCGATTAGACTGTGAATGTTCAGACTTATACATTTTTTTTACAATTAGCAGGGTCCAATGTTGGGTAAACAACTGAAATCGATGTCACCAAATAAAGTTATACATGATGATATAATTTTAAATGGTGATTATACTATAACCGGTGATGTTACGATTTCAAAAATACTGAGAGCGAACGATATTATTGATCCAAATGCAAATGTTAGCGTAAACGATATTTTAATCAACGGAATACGTTTTGATGAAACCTTGGAAGATATTATGATCAAGTTTGAACAGCCGCTTGAGGTGAACAACTCTTTGGTGAACTTTGTAAACACAGTAGATCTTCAAGAGTTGGTGAAAATTAACATTAACGAAATACAAATTATTGAAGGTGAAAAAATATTCAAGGATAATTTAGAAATAAGGCGAGGTTTTAGTGAAGCGAAGTTTTTGAATGGCATCGATGTGGAAAATTTGGAAAAACGATTGTTTTTAAAACATGCAAATCAAACAATTAAAATGCCAATGCATTTTGATAAAATCATTGCAAAAGGGTAAGGGAATTTTATATTATGTATATTAAATATATAACTTGTCTGTGTTGAATTTCATTTCATTTTCAGCACGCAGGCACAAATGTTAAAGCTTAACAATAAAAATATTTCCGCTTACCTTACAAAATCGAGTGATCAACATATAAAAGGTACACTCAAAGTTAACAAGCTCAGCGCACAATCGGTGAACGCAGAGAATTTGAACACCAATGGGAAAATCCTTAATGCGGATTTATCGCAAATTTATCAGCATAAGGCTAAGAGCACACCAACACCTGAAATCTTTCAGAAAGATCGTAAATTCCATGGCTCGATATATGTGAAAAACCTTAGTATGAACTCCACCATAAATGGTAGAGATGTGCATGAGATTGAGCGCAAATTAATGCTATTTAATGAAAATATTAAATATGTTGGCAATTTTAAATTCAATTACGATATGAATATCACAAACTTGACATTCTATGGTAAATTGAATGGTATTCCTGCTGAGGAATTCGGACACTGTTGGTTGCAGAGAATTGGCGTCCCACAAAGTTTTACCGCACCACAAACACTTTCAGCTATGAATTGTGAGAGAGGCATACTATTGGAGGGTAAAATAAATGGTTACAAAATCGATGAATTCTTTACAAATGCAATTTGGATAAATCGAGATGAGTGCATTAATGCTGCAATATTCCGTAAGTTTTTCAAATAAAAAATTTATAACTAAATTACAAATACAGTTAAAACATAGAGTACAGTGATGGCAAATACATTCCACGACGAACTGTATTGAATCGATATTCAATATGCATTTAAAAAATTAAGGACAGGTTCAAATAAAAGAAAAGTCCATTTGAAATGTGACATGTATTCAATAGAATTAAAATACCTGAACAAAAGATTTACTTCTACAACGTTTGTTGGATCGATTTCGAATAGATTCAACTGCGAATAAACTTTTTCTATGTGTATTCTTTCCTGACAGTGCCATTTTACGATTTTTTACATTTATTTAAAAGGCTAGACCAAAGCCCCCCCCCAAAAAAACCTATGTACATATATGATTTTCGGAATTATCATGAAATTTTACTTTCTTGCAAGTTTTTTTTTATTGTTTTTTGGTTTTATGATGAATTTTTAGTAAACTAGTGTAATACTTACACTTTTTACCATGTAAATATGTTTAAAATTACTTTATAAAATGAATGAATAATATCAATTTTGATAATCATGTGGTTTATCATGTTTTTACAATAATCATTTAATTTATATTGTATTAATATGTACCTACTAATTTGTACTTATCAAGTTTCGCAGAAAAATTAAATACGTTTCAAACTAGTATCACTTCCCTAAACGCAGTTGAACCATGAAAATCATATATTATTTGTTTTAAAATAAATTCCCTTTGAACTAACATAATTGTCTTCTATATTTATAGAAAATCCTATACAAATGCAAGGAAATCTTCGAACGAACATTATCAATGGTATTCGCATACCAGAAGATATACTCTACTCAAGCTCACTGGAACCTCAAGTTTTGTATGCAGATTCATTTGTGCAACATGATCTTTTCGTGAAGAATGGTATATTTAATATTACCATGGTAAATGGCATAAACCTACTGGCATTTGATCGTTATCTTAGCGGTTATGGTTATGATACACTACATTTGGAGCATGCTAATTTTATTATTGCTCCTAATTATAAAACGTTGAATCACTTGGATTTGAAAAAAACTCTTGATTTAGTTTGGTTGGCAAATGAAAATGTAAATTTACAAAATCATGTTGAAATTTCTGAGGCCAATTTTGAGGGTTTATTGGAATTTGAGGTTGGTATCAAATTGCAATGCAACATATATTTTATTAGATTATATAAATACATGTATATTTTTTTTTTTTTTTTTTTTGCTAACAGGGACCCATTAATAATATGGATTTAAAATATTTAAAAGATAACTATTTCAGTCTTTCACGACCTCAAGACATCACTGCAGAATTCTTTTTTACAAACGATTTAATATTCGAGAAACCCATATATATAGAAGATGTACAGTTATTAGGATCAATAATTGATAGTAAAAGGTAAGTTTTTAATAATTGTTTTTGAACTAAAATAGTAGGCAATGATTTAGTTTATTTAAATTTGCAATATAAAAAAACCTTCATGAAGGCAAGATATATTACAAGCTTAATAAATAATGATTAAATATATATGTATATATAACTCTCTTACACCTTCTCCAATGCAAAACCATAAAAAGAATTAATGAAGGATTAAAGAAGAAACCCAACAGCGACAAAGAAGAAATCTTGGTTGGTCTGAACTCAAATTTTAAATATTAAAATTTAGATGTATAAACCAATTAGTACTATTTATACTCAGCAGCCTCACCCTGAATGCATTATGATTTTCAAGGAAGGGTTTATTCTCTAAAATTTTACAATTTACGGTCAAATCAAATACCATTTTTTTATTTTTTTTTTAAGATTCAGGCCATTTCACCCACTGGAGGCAACAAAACTGCGATCCGACGCAACGTCTTTGATAATGTAAATAGTTTGTTTGAGAGAAATTAGCATTACCAATCGCCGCCCTGTGTCGGATCGCAGTTGCTTTGCCTCCAGTGGGAGAACGGCCTTACACTGGTGGTAGATCTAAAGCATCAATAAGTTCCTCTGGCTATTTTATTACTAAGTGGAAACATTTCTACAAGTATGTTTACAAACCTTAAGAGAATATAAAGCTATAGAAGCAAGATTTTTCAACTTTTATAAAGGGAAAACAAGAAAATGTGAGCCCTTTTTATGTTAATATAAAGTGTGCTGAAAAGGTTAAGAAAACAAAATTTATAATTGTCAGGTTGGAGTTAGGCAAGTTTAAAAGGCACAACAAATTTACAAAATTTTCGAAAGTGGATTTAGGCGAAATTGATTTTTCTTGACTTGTATATGCGCAAATTTTAAAAAGGAAAATAAAAAAAAGTTTAGTATGACTAATTTGTTTTTAACAAATTTTAATAAGTAGAAAATATGATAAACTCCCAAATTATGAGGTTTTCGCCCAGTGTATCTTCAAACACCGTTTTAGATATATATATCTAAATAGAATAACATCAATTTAACTAATGCCACGCAAAAATGTAATATAATTTGCAGTCGTCTTTTCTAGGCATAGGGTAAAAACAACTTGCATGAAACACATCGTCACAAATCGAATAACTATCGATTCAGTTATTTAAACACGTTGCAATTTGCGACCTTAGGAAGTGAAATTTTATAACAATGACTGCACATTTTCTGTTTCCTTATAGCAATATCTTTCTTCTGGCTAAACGAACAAAGAAAATCATCAGCATCTCTGCCAGCACAAGCAGACATTTTCTACTTTAACATTTCTATGTTAAAGTGCCAACACTTGTTTATAGTTATTTTGAATTAATCACATTTTTGTAATCAAAAATATACAAATTTTTACTGTGTTTGGCGGGACGAAGTCAGAAAAAACAAAAAACTTAAGTTTCGATTTTTTATGTTGTAAATATCAATACATCCATGTATAAAATATATATTGCAATGTGCTTCCACCACAATGAAAAACAGCTGATAACTGATTCAAGGCAAACTAGGTATAATCTAAAACTCAATTTTTCACTTTTTGTTATAATTTGTTCATGTAATATAATTTTTGCAATTAAAAAAACTTTTGTTACCTTTGAAATTAATTGATAATAACTATTCGCATGAGTTTCGAGACGGATATACACGGAAATTTAAGCAAAAGTAGAAGACGCGAAACTAACTGAACAATGCATACAGGCAATGAATGACAACTGCAAAATGGAACTGTCAATTTGACACTTTCTTTAAATTCAATTTTTTAATTCACAATAGCGTTGTAAATACAACGCTTTTCAAACTGCCACGCTAGAAATATATGTAGCGGAAATCATAATAAAAGTTTTGCCCGCTCTTTTTGCTTGGATTTATAAGTAGTTACTTATTTTCTTTTTTTCAAACATTTTCAGTCATTCTCAATTCAATTTTAACGAATTTGTATCGAACACTTTGAAAACGGATGGACCTCATGAGATACGAGCTATTTGGAGCATACTCGAAGCCATCGTTCAGGGTGATCTTCATAATGTTAGTGTAAATAATCTTTCTTTAGAAAAAGATATAGTGCGTACAGATACTCTCAGCGAGATTACTGCGCCAAAACGTATAAATTCAGGGTCAATTAGAAAGCTTTATGCTTCACCTATAAGTACAATCAATAATGTTGGTGTCGCTAATTGGATAAAAGATGCAGTGTATTTGTATGAAAATTATACCATACATGGTGTTACTACAATCGATACCGTAAATTTATACAACGATTTGCAAGTGGATGGAAATGTGAATAATGTGACATTCGATACGCAAACTTTATTGTTGCGTGATAATGTCCAAGATGTGCAAGGTGATCTGCTCGTGCGCAATAAACTCTTGAATGAGGAACGAATTTTGGTCAATAACTTTCAGAATTTACACACAGAAGCGGTTAACGGTATAAATATTACTAAATTCATGGAAAACCAAGCGAAATTAAATCCACAGGTCAAGGTACAAGGCCATTTGATTTTTACACAACCTCTGCTAGTTCAAAAATATCGAAATAGCTTCGAAGATAATGGTGGTAATAACAAAGAAGAAAAATCCAAACGTGGTATTACCAATGATGAAAATAGTAAAAAAACAATTGCAGGCTTGAATATTTTGAAAAAAGCCGTAAAAAAATTAAAGGAAACAGTTTCAGGTAAATTTTATTATTGTAATTTTTTTAATGCATCATTCCAAAACTAAGCAATTTACAATAAACTCATGGTTATGGTCGCATATGTATTAATTACATTGGCTAGTATGCAGTACTTATAACTGACTAACCAAAATGTAGTTGAAATCAGTATTAATTTCTTAAAAATTGAATTTGGTTACACAGTCATGCGTTTCTGTAAATTTCCATCTATGAGCTTAACCATCGATATAACATATTTTCCGTTTAAAGCGAACTTCAAGGAAGCAACAAAAAATGTTCGTTGTAAGCGAAGTTCGTATTAACTGAAATACGCTTTTAGACGTAGAAACTTGTTTCTGGAAACTGTTAAAAAGTGTTGGTGTGGCGAAAGGGGTATTCTCCCCTCTTGCCATCACATTTGACAGTTTCCAGAAAAAAACTTCCTCGTCTAAAAGCAAACTTATATGGCAACTAGGTTCATATTTTTCAATCGGTAAGGTGAAAGTTCATTTCAAGAGAGTTCATTATAAGCGAAAAATATTGTATGTTTTTTAAACGTACTTATGCATACATTTTTATTTTATATATATTTATACCTTTGATATTATTAAAAGATTACAAGCATTAATTCGTCTAATTTTTGATTTCAGATCCTCACTATATATTAGATCATTATGAAATTCGACAAGTTCTTTCAATTAAAACGACAGAGATTATTCCTGTAACATTATATTGGAACGAGGAGTTTATAAACATCTTTGCCACTTCATATCGGATGGATAATGATCTCTTAAAATTTTATCGCTGGCATCCAAAACGGCAACAGTTTGGTTTAGATAAAAGTAAGTATTTGTCCAATTAGTTTTTGTTTGAAAGTTAATTTGCAGTCGAAGTATGGATGTATCCCAGCACTGGAAAGTCAAAAACAGAATCACTTGCGGTGAGTGCTGTTTTTTTTTTGCATTTGCTTTAGAAATAATACATTTATAGTCTGCTCTTAAACGTGGAGACTAGTCTCTTGGAACTTGTCAAATTATGTTAGAAAGAAGGGGTGAGGTGAAAGGGTTATTCCACCCCTCTTACCTGCACATTTGGCAGTTTCAAGAAGCTAGTCTCCACATTTAAGATTAACCAAAATTTTGAAATACTGCATTACGAATCGGCGTTTTTTCTCTTAAAGTAAAATGGACACCGATGAGCAATTAATTTAACTTGTGTGAAAATTAATTTTTATAAAATAAACCATTCACACCTAAAGCCAACAGTACACTCAAAAAAAAAAAATGTCATTACACTGCACCGTACCGTGATTCTGTTTCTGGCTTTAATTAGCAGTTTAAATGGGTGCCCCAGGTAAAATTGCGTTACGTAATAAGTAATATTTTTATTATCAAACAACAAATGATAGATTACTGGTTTTTTGAATGCAGAAACCATACGACTGACTTAATAAATGTCAAAATGTTACTTCCAAGGTATTTTTATCTTAAGCTAGAAAGCTAACATTGTTGTGCTCAACCGTTACTTCTAAATAATCCATTTTATTAGAATGACAAAGTTAATATGATGTTCTAAGCGACCATAGGTTAAACATATTTCTTTATAGTGATCACTGATTAATAGACTGTCAGGTTAGGTTAGACTGGTTGTCCTATCTTTAACTTAGACAAAATTAGGACTATTGTTTTACCACATGTGCTGCCTACATTTACCCTTATCTTAAAGTTTCAATAAACTTGTCCAAATCTCTGATGTCAACAGATTGTTTTTGCCTAGAATTCGTCGAGATAAGTATAGTAGAAATTTTTCTGTAGTTACTTTTCGATTTGACGACATTCCTTTAAGTAAACAGTTTTCTAAGTCACTGTACATCCAAAATTTGTTCACATCCTAACGAATTTTTGAAACAAAGGGTAAAAACAATCCGACGACGGTTCCCTTAAAATCGGAAAAATGAATATATATAAGGTATATCTACTAAACGCTAAAATCACTTTTTTAGACTTGATTAAGTTAATCTTAGTTGAAAGTAGACAGAAGAGTGCTGAAAATCTATGGTTGCTTCTTACTATCAAACATGGTGAAGGCAACCAACTTTACATAGAATACCATCAATGGGATTGACATTGACAACACTGCGTGTTGATTCTTCCAGATTAGCAATTTGCTAACTATTAGGTTCCAAAGGAGTAGCGAGAGAATTGCACCCTCGAGTGTAACTCTACTTTAATATCTCCGAGCTATGGGTCTATAATAATATAGTGTTTTAATTGAATTTTAAATGCCAGGTTTACATTAAACTCTAGATTTATTAAATTATGCATAAATACGCTTGTCGATATATAAAAAACAAATTAGCAAAAAGTATACTTTTTCAGAAGATTGTAAGTTTTTACTTAATCCATTAATTTGATATATGTTTAAACATTAGCGTTATTTAATGGGATAAATAAGAACGTAAAATTTTCAAAAGACTTACGCAAAATCTTAAAAAGAAAGTGTAGGCTTAATTATGAAATAAAATGTGTAAAACCATTCGTACTTTAATATTAACGTGACAATATAAGTATATACTAAGTAAAACAAATAAGGTGAGTAAGTTGCATTCACTGCTCCAAATCGTCGCTTTGTATATCGATGATGGCTCGCAGAATACCCAATTCTAATTTCGCAGCCGAACGTGGCTGCAAGCGATTCATAACATTTGCCACATATAAGCCTAGAGCTTCATGACGTGATGAATTACAAAGATTTTTAAAGAAAGTTGGCGGCAATGAATTGTCAAAATTGCCCAAATTTATGATTTCTGCAGCATTTGCATTCGATTTGTGTGCCGAACCTCCATTGACACCAGTACTAGAATCAAATATAATGTCATTTCTGAAATCGATATCTTCGATGCGTGGCGAGAAGCCATTTGTAGATGTTGAAGCGATAGTGGCAGCAGTTGAGGAAGCACCACCGCCAACAAGCCCATTGGAAAGATCAGCACGTGTTGGATTACCTGGAATCGTGATTACATTGATGCCTTGTGATGCTGCAGTAGGTTGAGTGAGCTTTTCTTCAGGCTCTTGCTTAATTTGCACTGAAGTTGTGGTTGTTGCGTGCGTACTATGTTGAGAGGGAGCTTTTGCTGCAGCTGCCGCCGCAGTGGCCAATGATGTATGAGAAGCTGCTTGCGCAATATTAATTTTTTTACTCAATGGAGTCGCTGACTGATCTTCAGACAGCTTACGTTTAATTGATTCAGGAAGTTGAATTGTTTTGCCAACTTCAAACTTATGAACTCCTGCACGAGCTGTTGTTAAATGACAAAGAAATTGGTAGGACAACTGATATAGACAATTCAATTTTGATTTGTTTACCTGGTAATATCTTATTTTGAGGTGTTTGATTTTTATTAGCTGAACCTCCGCTGTTAGCTGATGTGGAAGCCGTAGCCTTTCTTATGGTTATACCCTTCGTGTTTAGAGTTGGTGAAATTTTTGGTGTGGTGGCAGTTGGCGGTGGACGTGGTGTTGCTGATGCCATGGTATTCAAAAGTTTTTTCTCATCGCTTGTTGGAGTACCTGCGTTATTACTTGAGTTGTGTTTGAGAAAAGAAGGAATGGTAGACTGCTTCGACGACTTCACTGAAGGTTTTTCGTCCTTCTCAGGCGAAATATGTGAAGAACTATTCGATTTTGATGGGCTTTCACCATCTGAACCAGACCCAGTTTGCGATGGCACTGGAACATTCTGTGCAGAATGTTCGTCCTCCTCTTGCACTTCGAGCATTTCATATTCTTCATCCTCTTCAATTGGGATATCGGTTTCACTGAAAAACAAAGAAAGGTATTAAATATTAACATCCAAATTTTGATATTTTAACTTACGCTGCCTGCTTTACATTTGGTTTGATGTCAATTTTTTGATGTATTTGTTCCATAATGTTAAAAAGCTTCCAAGAAGGCGATGGTTTCGTCTTTTCCTGCTCATATTTTTTCTGCAACACTTTGAAAATGGAACGCGTCTCATGTACTGTCGGAATTTAAATTCATATTTTTATAATTATGTTTTAATCAAAAAATCTCTTTGCTCCTACCTGATAATTTATTGCTTTTACCTACACGCGTCCATGCATCGTCCACTTCTCTTCTAGTGGCGCCAGTGAAATTTGGATGCAATACTTTTTCTTCCGCAATATCTGCCAATATTTTATCCAATTGTATTGGCATTTTTCTTAAAAAATTTTTATTTTCACACAATTATTAACAATTTTTGAGTCTTTGTTAAAGTACTTCTGTCTTGGAAAATCAAGAATTCTTTAATTCTCAGCCGTTTCTGCAAATTTTCACCACCGCTTCGCTTCCTTTTGACTCTTTTTATTCTTCTACAATTTACGTTCGTGCTTTGCTAAAAACAAGGAATGAAATAAAAGGGCGCGCGGCGACATCGCTTTCTTTTTTCGTTTTACGTGCCACATATTTATCTCTTTTACTCGTTAGTATCTTGAATGCAAAAACCGGTTCATGTTAATGTCGTCCAATGTTGCCAGATAAATGGAAACAAAGGTCATACAAAAATGATTGCCCAACTTATAGAGTTGAAATCCATCTATTATGCCAATAGTAACTATATCAATAATTTTCTGCATTGGTTACAAATTCAATACCTAGCCGTAAATATTCGAAAAAAAATTTACCATAGCAAAAAGTATACGTACCATTTGTGGTTTGGTACTAAAATTTAGTATAGAAGTATTATTTGTCAATAGCATTCTGTAAAAAATATGGTGAAGCTTGGAACAGTGGGCGTAACACCAGACAAAAAAAAAAGCCTGAAACTGAATATGTAGGAACCATGGGGAAATTATGTAGGAGGTGATAGCAAGATTACAACAATTTCACCACGGCAAAAACAACACATCTTTGTTGTTGCGTCATATATCATAAAACATCAAAATCAGCCGTACAACAAAATAATAACACATTTTTGTTGTTGGGACCATAATATCGGCGTGAAGAGAATGTAAAAATGGAGAGGAAACATAAACAAACAATCAAAAATAAACAATGATTTTGACAGCCTATGATATTGACCACGAAAAAGAAGAAAAATGAGTTGCTGGTATAAATTCACCTTGGTGGGAACCATAGTTAGGAAAACAATGGTAGCGCTCAGAAGATATACAAAATTTTAAACTGTTGTTTGTAAATTGCCAACAGTTGTTTTTAAACTGTTGTGTCTTCTGAACGGCATGATGCATCGTCTGTCCAATTTTTAGGAAACAACATGTTGGCATGAAAGAGCGGAAAAATAATATGATCACTAAAATGGCGTCCAAATGCCAACAGTTGTGCTGACCAAAAACACACAACTACGCGTTCAGAAGACATGCTCTCCTCTGTTGGGCAACAGTTGCGTCTTCTGAACGTAACCAATAAAAGTTTGTGTGTGAAAGGGCGATATTACACGGTCAATGTTTTCTGTTTTTACTCTCTCTTCATCGTTTTGTTTGATGCCCTGTTACACCGTCAATTTGTTGTTTTTTTTTTACTGAAGATAGTTGCATTTTATTGGAAATAGTAATATTTTATGAAAAATACTATACTTTTTACTAACTTATAAATATATTTTTTTTCTTTGCCACCCTTTGCGTTGTTTGGCATTTGTTTGTTTGTGAAAATGAGTGTGTTTAAAAAATTACTTAATAATTTTTATAAAAACATGGTAATTCAATGGCCAAGTAACAAAGTGGCGGAGCTTATTTTAATAGTTCGCAAATTTTAAAGATTATTTTTCTGCGTTTTTCATATATAAATGCAATATTTTTTATATAATTTGTTGCTATTTCCACCAAAATTATCTCTTATTGTCATTATAATTATGTTCCATCCAATTCCATTCCAATTGTTGAATTATTAACGCCTTAACGCCAAAGAAAAATTAATAAGGGCCTTCATCAAAACGTGCAAAAATCTTTGTAAGACTCATAAACCGCATAACATTTGTAAACTTGTCAAAACAATGTGCTTACGCGGTTTACAAGGCTTTTGCAAGTTTTGATGAAACTCTTAAAATGTGAAAAAATATCTGAAAGTCAGTTTTCTGAATCTGTAAATAATTGCACTTTTTATTATGAGTTGTTTAATCAAATAAACACCGATTTGATTTTAATAATGCTGCATTGAAAGAATTAAGTTTTCTTTACTAAGGAAAACTAAATCCAAAAAAAGTCAATTCATTACAAAGTTTAATGTCACATTTTAAAAATTTGGGGGTCGAAAATTACTTTCAGCAACTAGATATTGATTTTAGGGAGCTACGATATGTAGATTTTGAGATAATTCTTTATAAGATGAATAAATTTGCAGCCGAAACAAGCTATTTCAAACATAAAACGTGGTGATTCATCAAAAGTATTTCCATTGCCAATTTTTTTTTTTTTTTAATTGATGTGTTTACCCACCTCGTCCGCTAATGTTAAAAGAATGTTATATAAATTTAAATAAAACTAAGTCTAGAAATCGTTTAAACAATAAAACTCTTGAAGAGATATAATATAAATGAATGCAAACATATTTAAAGTAAATAAATTTGAGTTTTTCTCTCATGACGATTTTTGTGTGAAAATTACGATTTTTCTTTACAATTTTGACGATTTTTGAAGTGAAGTTTCTGGCAACACTGATCGTGTAACATCTCCCTAACATCGCCCATACGCCTGATATCTAGTTATTGTGAAGAACAGGGATGCCAACTCATTTTTTTCTTTTTCCCCGCTAGCTCTCGAGAACTTCCCCGATTTTCGACCAAATTCCCCGCACCGGTATAATTTCATTTTATAACAGTGCGATATGCACTTTTCATATAAACATTTTATACAAACAAAAAATGTCCTTTTCGTAGGTTTAAAATTTCTCTCCAACTCTCCAATCGAATTGAAGAAGGAATTTACCAAACTTATTTTTTCTAGTACGTCCTTGGACCATTGTTGTTTAAAAGACCATATTTAAATTTCAATTATCGTGCAAACCAATGGCAAAAACCTTGTTTTGAGAAATACGGTTTCAAAGTTTTGGCAATCGGTTTTTAACATATAAATATACTTCTTTATAATGTGGCTGACCGTAATTTGTAAGTTTACAAATTACAGTCAGAAGGAGCTGGACGGAGGCAGAACTTAACCTTTTTGAACGGTCCAAAGAGAAGCTGAAGCGACGCGCGATCTTTTTGGCTTTTCCGACACTAGGCGGAAAATTTTAATTTTTACAAAATTCTTTTAAAATATAATACTTTCAAATAGCACACTTTTTTAAAAATCGATTTCTCCAGACCAAGAAAGTGCAGGAAAAGAGGAAGGCTTTAAATCTCAAAATATAAAATATTGCATAAGGTAAACGATATTTAAGTCTCTGAAAATGTGCAGTCTTGGTTTTATAGATTCCACTTACCAAGTATATTTATATGAAAAGTCGAGTGCTATTTTACTTGCTATAAAGGTATTTGTTTTTATAGTGTTGGTTACGAATTTTCCAGACTTGTATTTAGGACTATAAAATTTGGCAAAAAATATTCTACAAACTTTTCAAGTTATTTTAATGAATAAAAGTTGAGCGGTTTCAAATTCCCAGCAAAAAACAGCTCATTCCCCGCACTTAGTAAAATTCCCCGCAAATCGGGGCATCGCTGGTGTAGAATGTGAATGTTTCTTGAAACTGTGTATCAGGGAAACCACAGCTTTATATGTTAAGACATGAAGTTGATAAGTGCAATATTTTAATTTAAATCGGTGATTGATCGAGCAATATGCAGCATAGCCGCTTCAGAAGCATCCTGTGGTGAGCGGCCAGCCCGCATACTACATATTACAGGGTCCACAGTGTTTAGTCGGATCTGGATACACATTTAGCCAAAAATTTGGCTTTTAGCTTTTGTCATGCCACTGTTGCCACATTGCTTCAACCTTCAGCAAGAGCATCGAGAGCACTACCACCAGGATTTTGTTGATTCAGTACGCTCCAAGCAACTGCATTCGCTTCACGGCAACCCCAAGTGTTAATAACCAAAGGAAGTCCTTTTTTTGTTCTCTTTCTCTACAAACTTTTCAAGTTATTTTAATGAATAAAAGTTGAGCGATTTCAAATTCCTAGCAAAAAACAGCTCATTCCCCGCATTTAGTAAAATTACCCGCAAATCAGGGCATCGCTGGTGTAGAATGTGAATGGTTCTTGAAACTGTGTATCAGGGAAACCACAGCTTTATATGTTAAGATGTGAAGTTGATAAGTGCAATATTTTAATTTAAATCGGTGATCGCTACGTTAAAGAGTCAGGGCTAGACATGGCGGGGTGCATCTAGTAAAAAATAAAAATTTCATGACGTATTGGTACAATATGTAAACATAGGTATACTTAGTAGTATACCTATATTTGATAATGCCCTATCACGCATTTAATTCAACATCTGCATAAAAGCAATTTAATTTCAAACATAAAATGTTTTTTATTTTGTTTTATTAAAAAGTCATATTGCAACAGTACATATTGAAAAATATTGGCATAATGGAATCAAAACCAATCGTATCTTTTCGTTACACAATTTATATACTCCACACGTGACTGCTGTGTACCTTCACCATTGGCTACGGAAAAAGGAAACTTTTCCATTCCCGCACATGCAGCGGAATAGTTTCCGAAACGATCGGCAACTACTAGACCACCGCTAAAGTCTGGGTAAAATCGAGTAATACGCAGCATAGCCGCTTCAGCAGCATCCTGTAGTGAGCGGCCAGCGCGCAAAGCTTCGACAGCAAGAAATGAGGGAAGAAAACGCATCATAATGTCACCATCTCCAGTAGCGACAGCAGCACCGACTTCGTTATCGGCATAAGCACCAGCTCCAGGGATAGGTGAATCACCAACACGTCCTGGTACTTTGTGTCGTGCACCATTTGTAGATGTACCTGCATAAATGTGCCCAGAAGAATCAATCACTATCATGCCGATAGTATCGTGATTCCAACGACCAAATTCATAATTGTGGCGGTATCGATCCACTTTAGTGGTCTTTCCCGTAGACAGTGGCTTATAGGGTCCACAGTGTTTGGTCGGATCTGGATACACATTTAACCAAAAATTTGGCTGGCAGCTGTTGTCATGCCACTGTTTCCACATTGCTTTGGACTCTGGCGTTGTTAAGGATTCACGTGGGAAGCCTAACATTTCAGCAAAATTACTAGCTGCATCTCCAACAAGTAATGTGTGTTTTGTGTGCTCCAAAACATGGCGTGCTACTCGTATTGCATCCTTTATCTGCCGCAGTGAAGCAACAGCACCAATGTTCATATTTGCTCCATCCACAATCATTGCGTCCAATGTAGTTTCACCGTTTTCGTCAGGTGATCCACCATAGCCCACAGTTTTATCACATTGCAATTGTTCGCAAGCGGTACAACCTTCAACAAGCGCATCGAGAGCACTACCACCAGGATTTTGTTGATTCAGTACGCTCCAAGCAACTGCATTCGCTTCAAGGAAACCCCAAGTGTTAATAACCAAAGGAAGTCCTTTTTTGTTCTCCTTTATATCCGTTGCGTTCGCCAATTGGTTGGAATGAAATCCCAATAGTAGAAGTATAGACAGGAACACATTTGAAATTTTTGGTTTAGATTGCATTTTATGTTTTAGTTCTTTCAATTTTATCACTTTTTTATTGTTATTTATTATCACAGTAAAGATTTAAATACCCTAGTGTTGTGAAATGTCTACGGTTTTTGATAAGCCAATAATTGGTTGTCAGAATATACCGTGCAACTACGTTGAAATAAAAAAATTATGTTTCTGCAGGTACTCACAGTAGAAGTGAAACTTTGTTGTTTGCTTGAAAATTATTAGAGAACATTTATAACAAATTCTGTTGAAGTTTTCTCTCTATTTTGTTATTGCTTTTCTTCTGTATATAACATATGAGAGGAAAGCAGCTATATGAAATCAAGCTCTCTCACTAAAGCACATGAGAAAAAACTGCGAGAAGTCGACTCTATACATGATTGTAGTTTAATTTTTGATTTACCCCCACTAAAAAAGTTTGACTTTAAAAACAAAATAAAATTCAATCGAAAAAAAGCAATGACTGTGACCAACAATCAGTTTTTCCTTTGTGGCTGTTCATACGGGCGCAAGCATGAACGCCTGTTTCAAAGAGATAGGTAGAAAAAATAGAAAGTCGCTTGTTTTTTTCTAATTACCTATTTTTTCTCGTTTCGGTTTCGTATTGGATCTAAACCCCATATGTAAAAAATTACGAGTTTAGGAGAGTGGATAAGAAAATAGTGAGCTTTAAACTTTCAATGAACGGTATATGAGAAACCCAAAAATTGTTTAGACGCCCTTCACCGGTTTCAATATAACATTAGCTTTCAATCTCTTAGTTTGTATCTGATTTATAATTTTAACCTTTTCAAGAGTTTAATTAAGAATTAAACTGAAACTTAACCAGAGCTGCCGATTACAGCTGTCAACTTTTCGCTCTTTATCTAAAAAAATATGTACTTACAGAAGCTTTTTGGCTACCTCAAGAAGAGTCGCTTATCCGAGTACTCAAAGTTTTACTGGAAAATGCAGACTACATGACAGTGGAAAACTCACCCAAGGATGCTTACTATCGCAATATTATTTCCAATACCACTGAGGGACTAAAGGAAGTATTACACGTGATAGAACAATATGACGCACAAATTGTTCGTCTGGAAACAAATGGTGAAAATTGTTTGGCATTGCATGGCAATGAAAGCAAAGAAATTCCAATTTATTGTCTGGTGCAACAGCAAGATTCAATTTTAAAAATTGATCAAAAGGATGTAATTCACAGAGAAAATGTTAAACAGGTTGGTAAAATAGACGAATTGAAACAGAGCGAAGATCAAATATTTAAATTTATTTAAGATTTCATCGCTACCAAATGCCAGAATGGCTATGCTCTTTGCTGATGCTGTGGAAATTTGGAATACTAACATTTTGAAGTCGATGCAACGTATATCAGTACTTCATCCAGTCCAAATGACCGTTGGTATAAAGGGTAATGCAACGTTTTTAGCTGTGACATCGGAAATAGCTCCGAATTCATTGCACCACGGTGCTATAGAAATTTATAGGTGAGAGCTATACAAAAATATTAATTTTGATAATTCTAATCTCACTCTCTTTCTACAGCTCAGAAAATGCCGAATCGCATTTTAAGCATCTGCAAACACTGGATTGCATTGAACCGTTACAAATAGCTTTTGTAAATCTAAAAATGTCTGATGATTTGCTTTTGCTAATTCTTACGGCAGCAAGTGATCAACCTTTGATTATTCATCAATTTAAGGGTGTATCAGGTTTTGAGAAATCACTTGGTACTTCAGTATTACCAGTAGCAAATCGCATGCAAATAGTTGAATTGAAAGCAACAAGGCAGCATTTAATCGCTCTGCTGGGAACTGATAGAATAACGTTTGTTGAAATCATACTAAAGCAAATTTAATGTAACCGTGTCCCATGCTTATAAATTTCTAATTAATTTAGAATTTAAGTAAAAACTTTGTAAATAAATTATACTCAAATACATATTAATGCATTTCCTGACTCTAATATATGAAAGGGAAGATATTTTAGACCAGCAGCTGCTGGTAACATTTCCATTTCAGATGGACTGTATGTATTAACGAGACGAAATTTCCACATCAAATCACAAAATTACTTTTTACACTTTCTTTTAAAATAAAAAAAGGATTTTATTAACGTTGGTATTTGTATTACTTTTAATTAAATCCTAAGACTTTACGATGTTTTTCATTATCTATTGTCCTTAAACTGACAATAACAAATCTAATCATCGCTGGATTCAACATTTTCCGTTTGTAGATTTTTAAAAGTTGAAACTGGCACATAAGTAACCAATGTATACAATTTGTTAGGTGAATCCTCATCGTCGTTTCTCCTGCGAGCCAAGCGCACACGCACACGGAATGGAGTAGATCTGTAAGCAAAGAACGAAATTTTATATTAGTTTCCTTCATATTATTATGCATAATTACAACTACATACCTTATACCCTTAGACCAGATGTGCTTGTTCAAACGGGTGTCGATTCTAACATCGGTTGTACCCATTTCCTTTTCAGCGAATTTCCTGATTTCCTTGATGGCGCGTGGTGCCCTCTTCTTGAAGCCAATGTTGTGCACACGCTTGGACAAATGAATTGTGCACTCACGAGTGACGACCTCATTGATGGCCGATTTGTTACGTTTCTCAACTTTTGTTTTCGCCATTATTGGTTAGCGTTTCTCTGTAACTACCGTAATGCTGTTCAAACTCCTGCAAAATATTGCACAAATATTAGATATGGTATATAGATATAGAAATGTAAGGAAAATAAATGTGTTTAATAGCCGAAGTAGTAGCAACTGTGCTACCCTCATCCAGTAATAGAGGTGTTGAGTGCAACATATTCATTTCTCATTTTTCACAAGTTCTTGTATTGATATTTATAAAATTTACACATGTATTAATCCAACAGTGTATATATTTTTTGATTTTGCACATCTCCATTTATGATATTTTCTAAATTTCACGATGTTTTTAGATTTATTATTAGAAAATTAGCAAAAACCAACCTATCGGAAATGAAAGCTTGACGTAAAAGAAATTGATAAACGTCAAATGTCAACGCCATCTCATTCTCAGATGTCATTTGGAACGCATAGTGTTTCTGGCGCCACCTATCAATGAAGTTATACTTAAATGAAAAAATTGCAGCTTTGCAAAAAATTATTTTGGTGTTTTCGCAAACCATAAATAGATATCAACTTAATTATGATAATTTGATATGTTATATATTTAAGCTTTCACTAACAAAAATTTATAATTTAAGTTCACAAAAAATAGATTAAGATCTAGCCCTGCGTTTACACTAGACAAAGCTGTCAAGACAATATCAATACACTAAACAAAGCTGTCAAGACAATATCAATACATACTCAAAGAAGAGAACAGCACTCAATTACCAAATATCATTGTCCAGAGTACCCACCTCAATTAAGGTATTAATCTGTCAAGCCAACAAACTATACAATTTCAAACTTGTTGCAGGAGAAGCCATACAAATTCTGAAGTATGGAATGTCTTCTGAACACGACTCAAGAGATTATCAACCCCTGTTTGAGGGTAAATATAAAAACATGTTCAAGAGATGTTTGGTGATATTTTGCGCATTGATTTTGGGAGCTAACAAGAACAAAAAAATACGCGTACACACTTTGTAATTTCTCATGGTAGCTGCCAAGCCCATTTTCTAAAAAACTAATCTTTCATTGTCTACCTTGCAATGGTTGCTCTGATATCCTGCATGAAGTATTTACTAAGTAGTGGACACACTACTAATCCAAGCCTACACCATTTTTTTTTTACAGAATGTCATTGAAAATAACACTTTCGAACCAAACATTTGTACCATACCTAACGCTCGTATCTTTTTTCGGACCAAAAACTGTATATTTCTACCAAAAATGATTAAAAAACTGTATCGATTTGAAAAAACTGTATATTTCGCGGTATGAATTTTTTCAAATGAAAATTAACAAGGAAAGCAATTTATCCATCATCTAAATCGTCTTCGTTCTTTATTTTCATATCTCCTTCTGTAGTTATATAGAATTTGTGCTTGCAAGAAATTTGACAAAGCGATCCCGGCTTTGCTATGAGGTATTTATAGAAATGAACGCATGCATATTTCAAATTACATTTGGCGATAAGAATCGCCTTCAATGTTTCCACTTCTTTCAAAAGTATACACGCAACGAGTTGCCATTGTTCTCTCAGACGTTTTGCATTGCGATTGATAAATTTGAATTTCCTAGCGTTCAAACATTTTATATTTTTTTCTTAGTATAAACGCGGTATTTTGGTAAAAAAGGCGGTATGCGGTTTTGGAATTGAAAAAACTGTATACTACCGCGAAAAACTGTATAGATACGAGCGTTAACCATACCGCAAATGATTCAACAAAATTTTTCTGTGGATTACACTGCCAACCAAAGTAAATGGTTACGGAAATATGCCTAAAAATGTATTAAAGTTGTAATGTGATGTGCTACGCTCAATTATTCAAAACTCTTAATTTTCAGCTTGTGGCCACCAACAATGGACAGAAATAAAATAAATTCCTGGTTGTTCTAACACACTGAATAACACCATCTTCCCCTGAGAATGCGAAAAGAATGAAAGCTTCGAAGAAAACGCCATTAAATCGAGCCATTAGGAATATCGCTCGTATCGGCTCACATCGATGGATGAACCAAGTTACAATTGTAGATGTCCTCTCTAAAACGCTGCATTTCACATATTGTTTAGAAAATAAGTTGGGTCTACAGATCGCATCCATATCGAAAACTTCACTGAAGTTGCAAAAAACGAGTCAAATTTCGAAATAGACCGCTATAATATCGACGAAAATGTAACATATCGGTAATATCGCCCCAACAAAACGCCACTTTTTTCTTTTAAAATAAAATTTCTGCTTGCGTGATGGTCTTGCCCGTCGTGTGAAATAAAATACATATATGGGCCAAATACTACTAAAGTTAATGCAACCTTGTATTTTCGTTGAAAATGCAACAATAATGTTTTCAACGATTTGTGAGTATTTTGCCGAAAATTGTAAACATGTAATTTATTTATAATTCTTTCATGCAGTATCCTTGCTTGGTGTGGGCTTGCTATGGGGCGTAACAAATCCGTTTATACGCCTGGGAAGTAAAGGAATCGAAAAAGTTGATACTGGATCTAAGTGGCGCAATCTATGGCTAGAGTTATGCTTGATTGGCAAGCGATTTAAATATTGGATACCCTTTCTTTTGAATCAAGCAGGTAGTGTTTTGTATGTCTGGACACTTCAGAGTACGAGTATTACGGCAGCAGTTCCAATAGCAAACTCTTTAAGCTTCGCTTTTACTGCAATAACTGGCTATTTGCTGGGCGAGAATATACCAGGAAGAAGTAAGTTTGCGAAAATATTTAACTGAAACAAAGCAATAATATCGTTTTCTGTTTGTATGTAATTGCAGAAGTCATAATAGGAACGATTTTGATTTGTTTAGGCAGCTCACTAATGATTTACGATAAAGTTTCGAATGAACAACAGCCAATAAAAATAGTGTTCGACGATAACACTGGGAAAATTCTATAAAATAATTGTATATTTTAAAATTAGTGTCTAATAATCGCTTTATTTTAATATACAATTTTGTGCAGTATTTGCATATTTATTTAACAATTAAATTACAATGCCTTGTGTACCGCGTCAACCAGAACTTCCATGCTGATTATAGGCGTTTGCGGTGTAATCCCATGACCAAGATTGGCAATATAGCGAGTCTTACCAAATTTTCGCACCATTTCTGTTGTTAGTGAGCGTATCTCTTCAGGAGATTTATACATATTCTGTGGATCTAGATTGCCTTGCAAAGTAATATTTGGTCCCACTTCTTTGCGTGCATCAACTGGGTCAACGGTCCAATCCAAACCGATGACATCATACCCTAAAGTAGCTTGCTCTTTTAGTGAATGTCCAGCACCCTTAGCATAGAGAGTCTACGAGGGGAAACCAATCTTTTATTAAACATAGTGGTAATTTCAATAGAATCTTACCATAGGTACTACAGGAATTGATTGTTTTGTTAAACGCTCAGTTAATTTATCGCGAATTTCTTTTAAATAAGGCACTGCTATATTTAAGAAATCATCTTTTGACAAATGTTCTGCTGAAGATTCGAAAACTTGTAACAATTGAGCACCTGCTTTCACTTGCATTTCCAAGTAGTCTACAATTGCCGATGTTAGTATTTTCAGTAATTTCTTCGTGTCCTCCGGATATTCAGTGAGCCATGCCTTTGCCTTAGACATGGTTTTACTACCGCCACCTTCGATCATATAACCCATAAGAGTCCACTGAAACAAATCAATAAGCATGATGGAATAAAGAATGCAAGCATTTTTAACATACTGGTGCGCCAGTGAAACCAATTAATGGTACACGTCCATCTAGCATGTGTCGCATCATTGTAATTGCATCACCCACATACGTAAGACGTCCAACGGCGCCTTCGGGTGTAAGCTTAGCCAAATCAGCAGGTGTTTGCAATGGTTCTGGGAAAACTGGACCCTGAAATGAATAATATTAGTTTTAATAAGAAATATAAACATATGTGCAAATATGTAATTAATACTCACCAAACCCGCATGCATTTCTACAGTCATGCCCAACGCTTGAGGAATTACTAGAATATCTGAGAATATAATAGATGCATCCAAATCGAAACGTCGCAAAGGTTGCATTGTCACTTCACAAGCTAGTTCTGGCGTACGACACACTGTGAAAAAATCATGTTCCTTGCGTACCTCCTGGAATTCGGGTAAATAACGGCCTGCCTGACGCATAACCCATACGGGCACACGGTCAACTGGTTCTCCTCTTGCTGCACGCAACAAGTAATCATTTTTTAATGCTGGAAAATTCTATGAAAAAAAAAAACATTATTCAAAAACAATTTTGAGAAAGAAGTTAAGTACTTTTGTGATATTACACTCAATACACGTTGAAATAGCTTTGGCAAATAAAATTTGTACAAATAATAATTTTGCCAAGTTAATTCTAATTTTTTTATTGCCTTCCATTAAGAATTTTTTCTAATTGTGATATAAGAAATGTTTTGTTCTCATATTTTACCTTTGTGTCTTTCATTTCTCTTCAATTTGTCCTAGTTTCCCGTAAATATTCCACTTAGTTTTTTTTTAGTTGTTAATTAGTCAAATTTTACTTCAATTACATTCATTCTTTATGTCCACTTTGCATGACCGGCAATAATTGTTTTCTAACTTTTATACTCATTGTTGCACTTTTCAGTATTTCATACATTTGGCTATATACGTAAGTAGTCAGATGACTTTGTCAAATAGTCTTGTGATCTAAAGTAAACTTGCAACTTGGTTACGAGAGAAATGTTGCTGTTCATGTTACTCGTGTATTAGCAAAAAAAAAAAAGTTACTGCATATGTAGCAATGCAACATAATTTTAATACAATTTTTAATTTGAATTATGTTTCTTTTTCTCAATAATTGCTTTTGAACAGACTTGATCTGCTCTTAGACGGCAGATTTGTCTCATGCAACTTGAAAAAATGTACGGAAGAGGTAAAGTTTCATACAACTAATCTCACTGTATAAGAGCTACATGAAATAATTTACTAAGGTCCTAACATAAAATTTTTCAATAGAGACCTACACCGAAAACATCGATCTTTCTTTTAGTTTAAATTACAAATTCTCGAAACAGTACTCCGAATAACAAAAGGTTTTTTATTTCTCCTGTAAAATTTGAAAAATGCGTGTTAAGCCCTTTGCAAATTAAGGCGGCGATATACAAGGACAGTTTACTTAAAAAATACAACCCTGATGCATGGAGAAAATGAGTACGAACATGTAGATAAAACGCAATAAGAAAAACAAAAAATTTTATGAGAAAAGGAAATCAAAAAATAAAACGAAGGAAAATTAAGGCAAAATTGCAGCCGTGTCACCGTCAAAAAATTATATTCTTTGAAGAGGTAAGGTGGAGAAGTTGACGAAAAACTTGAAATTTTTTTTTTATTTTTAATCGAGTTATTTCCTTATTCATTTTTGTATTGTTTATCATCAAATATAGTTGAAATAAAAACCAATTGGAAGATTAAAGTGAAAATATGGCTGATGAACAAGAATCAGATCTCGTTGCCGGGCATCCAAAAGCAGGTAAAGTTGAGTTTTTATTTTAATTTACGCAGTTACAAAAGTAACACCAAAATGTTAATGAATGAGTCCGAAATTGGGTGTTTGAGAAAAATAAAAGAAAAGTGAATGTTTCTCGTATTATGTTCAAATTGATTTTTATTGTTGCAGTTATTTATACACTGGTGAAATTAGAAATCTTGATAATATAAAATACGATATAGCAGATAAGCGTATTGTGCTATTTTAATTTGAAGGTTATGTTTAAAGAAACACACTGGACAAATATATTTTTGTAGGTTAAAGTAATCGCCATATGGATGGCTTGGAGTAAAAGTGATTCAAGTAATATTTTAAAAAAACGAAATGTTCTGGAATAGGAAAATAAAGTCTTTGTTAAATTTTAAGCACTACTACTTTTTTTTCCAAATTTTTAATTGAAAAAATATTGTTATACCATATTTTTACTTGCATAGCCTCTTCTAACGACTACAGTGTTGAAACCATTGATTACAAACTTTTAGTTTCTGGTCACTCTTGCCTACCGAACGACCAGGATTGAAAAAATAAAAAAACCTTACCATTAAGATTAAAAATATTTTATCATATATTGTCTATAAATAGCACGCTGGTGCGAATTTTTCAATTATTGTTTGGGTTACATACATATAATTTCAAAAATTGGTTTTGACCTAAATATAGATTCTTCTGAAAACTACAATAGTTTCTATAATATGTATTTCCATTAAAAGCTATTAAAATCGCTCAACAAGAAAATGCACTTAACCGTTTATTGCTTTTCACCACAGATATATGTCTAGCGATTAGAAGCACATAGTTCTGGAAACTATGAAGCTATTTTTTCCAACGACAGGATTAGAAAAATAATTTACAAATCGCTGATGAAAAAAAAAAAAAAAACAAATGAGAAAGTTAAGTGGTTATTCTAACAGTGGTTCCGGCATGATAAAGAAAACCCAGTATCATGCAACATACCCAGGGAGACTGAACTGGATGAGGTACTCTAGGCAGATTAGACTAGATAGAAAAGAGGGACATACAATAGATCTTATAGGTCGCGGTACAACGACAGAAACCTCTATAATACAATACAATACAACATACCCAACAATGATGACGTTCTATATAAGGATCTAAAGCTATGTAAATAAGAGTTATCATTCCTTATTATATGATTTTGCAGTCATTTTTCCCTTTGAAATCTAAATAAAAAAAATATCATCTGAATGAAAATAACAAATATTTGAAAATTAAAGTTAAGGTTTGGGCCACTTTTGCTCGCAACGCTTCATATATTGCAAACATGTTTTTTTTTTTTTTTTTGGGGGGGGGATTTTAGACAATTACCCTTTGTCATTTATGTAAATTTTACCACAACTTTGCATAAACCTAGATATTAAATGAATTGAATGAAATGTGTGTATATTTACAAAATTACAATTATTATTCAAATTAATCTTGCAGTTAAAGCCGGAGGAATGCGTATTGTCCAGCACAAAGCACCAAATCCTGAACGTCCTGCCAAAGACGCTGAAGATTGCACTGGTTTGACGGTAATTTTTAATTTGTTTTTTGATTTACTTGTACCGAAATCTATATATAAAAATCGTGTCTCTCTTTTGTGCAGCATCCCCCTAACGTAAACTCTCAGTTAGTTAGTGGTGCTCCAGTTAAAGGTAATGTAGATTACTCACCGGAAGCAGCGCAGGTCGCGCATGCTCCAAAACCGCCAGCACATGTGCCACAGAAGACACATGTTAATATTCAACAACCACGTAAACAATGAACACATTCCTCTAACTTGAAACAAATAAAAATATGCCGTTTTTCTTTCAATTAACATTATAAATGTAATAACTCTATTCTCAGTTTAACTGCATTCGGAACATTTTTGTGCATTTTATAATGTACATACTTTCATTTATATTAAACTTACATTCAGTCAAAACAATAAGCATACAATTTACTTAATTTAATAAAATAACTCAATTTGCATAATATTGTAAACTTTGAAAAAGTTGAATTTATATCTTTTGGTTTTCATTCCAATTGCGATTTGTATTTTTATAAAATCAATAAAATGTGAATTTTAAAATATTAACAGTGTAGGTATTATAAATTATTTTTACTTATACAGCCATATTCTTCAATTAAATTTCGACCAAAAATAAAACAAAAATCTACGGTGTCGATTTTAATTTCGATCTCGAAATTGAATTTCAGAAAAATTTAAATAACATTATACGAAATCTGCGAAGCTTGCTCTAAAACAAGTTATTTATACACAAGAGTGTGAGACAAGAGACAATGATCAAGGAATTTATGAAACCTAACAATATTTTTCAAATGTTTTTGCGGTATCTTTAACTGTTTTTATGTCCAGATCACGATGTTTGGAAATCAGAACTACAAACGTATCAAAGCGTACTAACGATGCCACTTCGATTTTGTTCTGGAAACGTATTATGAGTAAAAATACACGCATTAAACAGTTGTTCATAAATACGTATCCTTTAACACGTGTTTATCTATGCCGTAGTAACATCGCACTAAGTTTAATAAATATAAATTGCTAGTGCATTTGATACACCTACATGGCGACAAGTTTAAAAATCTATACGGGGAGTTTTTAATAGTCTCAGGAAAATGCTTTCGACCCTTTCATGCTCGAATTTTAATAGAGTTTGGTAGAAAGGTTTTATAGGTTACATAAGACTTCCACAATCATGATATCAATTTTGATACCTCTGCATACCCTTTTTCTCCAATTTTTTGATTTTCATATTCACTTATCTTTTATAAACATATTTTATCGTAAAAATTTCCACTTAGTAATAGTTTAAAGCATTTTTTCAAAGGATTGATGGAAAAGAATTTACGAACAATTTTTGTACTTAGGTTTTTGACTTGACTTCAAACACAAAAACCTAAAAAAAAAAAGAAATGGCATCACCACAAAATTTCAAATGTTCGGCAACCAGTAAACAAGAAGAATACCTAACAACTGAATGCATATATTATTACTAGTAAAATTTGTTAAACATCTATTTTTAGGGTTTAAAAGGCTTAATTGATAAACTTCAATTCGATCCTTCTGATTACACAACTTTTTTAAATCAGTATGAGTAAATTCTTTAAAAAAATATCTCAGAAATATTAGAGCGTCTAAAGTGTCACCTGCGAAGCTAGATCTTAATTTGATGCAAACATGACCATGACATGACTGTTGGAGAAATCGAAATTAAAAAGCTGTACACCAATTGTAGGTGTACTCCACGAGACTAGCGAGATCCAAATAAATAAATTTCCTGGTAGTAATATCGTACAAATTTCTTATCGATTAATGAGTTGTGTGTCTTAATTGGCCTGGTGCATTCCCAACTGCTATTCTTTTTTTTAATTTCCTTTGCAAACTTTCGCTTTTTTTTAATTTAAGCAATATACTTCCTCAGCGTCTTTGTAACACCTTCAATAGGTTTTGTAATATTTTTGTGAGATTGAAAAAATCTTAACACACGTTTTACCTAAAATTTAAAAATTTCTTTGATCTAGGTTTCTTTGAAAAATATGTCAGTTGTTATTTTTAATGACAAACAAATTGATTTATTGTGAGTTTGATCAAAATGAGTGAAGAAAAAGAAGTACGTCTTAAAATTATTAATAATTTTCAAAAAAAATCCAAATTGGTCCTACAAAAAATTGGCCAAAGAATTGAAGGTCAGTTTCAGTTTGAAACAGTTTGAGGAGAATTTGACCATCGATAGGAAACCTGGTTCGGGAAGAAAACAAGAACAACATGATATTGGGAAAGCCAAGAAAATATAAAGCATATTGAAAAGATCTCCAAGCACATCTGGTAGAAAAGCTGCCCGGTTAGCCCAGTGCTCTGACTATTTGGTGCGAAAAGTTAAAGCCAATGCAGGTTTGAAAACATACAAAGCCCAAAAAGTTCCAGACAGGAATGCTGCAAAAAATTTAGACGCCAAAATTAAAATCGAATTTCATACAAAAATATTCATGTTGTATAATGGACGACGAAACGTAATGCAATGCTTTGTTCAATGAGCGAATTTTAAAAAACTTCCGACGATAATATTTTAGAATTGGCTTAACCGATTTCAGAGGCTAACCTACTCGTCAAGCTCTTTAAATTGATATATAATATGATTGTGTAGCACTTCTGGATCTTCTGGAATAACGATGTAGCGAAACTAGAGATTGCAGAATGGGCTAGGGACTTAATTTATTTTTTTGATTCATGAGCAATTATGTATGAGACATTCATCGGGAAAATGGGGGTTTTATCCCCAAACCTCTAGCTAGTACTAATGTAGATATGTATTGTTACACTTTAAACGAGAAAAGAGGAGATTACGTAGGATTGATTTCAGAACTGTATGCCCGCAATAATCAGAAACTTGGACAAGATTATCCAAGACTTGATCGTGCTCAACGAGAGAAAGTTTTGGGACAACACCTTCAAAAATGTACGTATGAACAACAAAACGTACAGGAAATTGAAAAACTTTTGTGGCATAAGTAACAAGTCTGAAATCCCTGATCTTGTCGGCTCTGATGGAGTTGCTGTGGATGAGACTTTTGATAAACTTAATGCATTAGCTGATGGATTTGAGAAAATACATTCTCAAAACCTCACCATTGGATCTTCTGCTTTCGCCAATGCGGTCCGAACGGAAGTATCCACCCTATCGAATGACTCATCCATAGTAAACTTCAGTACTATGGGGACAGTAGGACTCCGAGCTCTAGCGTAAATCTGAATGTTAACACAGTAGCAAGATACAAAAGCAGCTTCATAAATTTCAGCGATATACAAATTTCACTGAAATCGAAAAACAACAAACGAAGTTCTGGAGGGGATGGGGTGCCGAACTTTCATCTCCGTAAGGCGACCAAATTCTTTTCCATTGCTACAACATAGGGTATTTTCCGCAAATCTGGAAACGCGCAATGGTAATTCCAGTACTAAAGCCTAACTCCGATCCGAGAAATCCTGCAAGTTATAGGCCAATCTCTATGTTATCAAATATAAGCAAACTTTTTAAGGAGGTTATTTTCCTGAAACTGAAGTCTCACCTTTCTGAAAATAAAATCCTGAAGAATTTTCAATTTGGATTCAAAAGCCAACACTCTACTAACCATGCATTGACATTACTGTCTGATTTTGTTACTAGCAATCTAAACAAGAGGCAGGTGTCAATTGCTGTTGCGTTGGATTTCGCTAAAGCTTTTGACACAGCTTGGAAGTCTTCGGGTTCAACTGTTTTATTTGCAGGATAGTTTTGAACTATTTAACGAATCGGTAATTTTTTGTCACTAGCCGAAATGAAAACTCAATATGTAAGACAATTTTAGCGGGGGTGCCTCAAGGTTCGCTATTAGGTCCAATCCTATATAACATCTTCTTGGCAGATTTGCCGGAGCCGGGTCTAAATATGCAGACTCTAGTGTACGCTGATGGTATCGCAGGCGAATAGAGAGAGAAAGCTTGGCACATTTTTTGACAAGTGGAAGTTAAAGTTAAACATTGGTAAGTCGGAATGCACTGTGTTTAAGGGCGTGAAAAAATATCTTTATCCGAGTGGCAGAAGATTCATATCGAACATCATGATTGGAGGGTAATGCTTACAGTATAAAGAACAAATTAAGTACTTAGGTGTGATCATGGATAGCAAATTCAAATTCATTAGACATATCGACTATGTATTGGTTTACTAAAACATGCTAAAAGCATGGATGCCAAAATAAAATTTAATTGCTACAAGCAAATAATCCGCCCAATACTAGCGTATGCCTTTCCAATCTGGTTCAATATATCTTCCTGTCAAATGAAACGTCTAAGATCATTTGAAAGGAAGATATTAAGAATCTGTTGAAATATGAATTTTCTACCACGTTGTGATGGATATGAGTATCGTCGCAGGGTGTCGAATCGAGCTCTGTATGCGGAATGTGAAATTATACGAATCGACACATTTTTGGTTGAGTCTGCGGTTAAATTTTTGTACAGAATGCAGTTCATAGAGAGTGATTTGATGAATGAATATCAGCAAAAACACGGTAATATTATTTTTCCGTTTATCGCCTATTTATTTAAACGCAGTAAACAGCAGCAACATCCTATACACTGGCACTAAGTTAATGTATTATCAATTCGTACAACACTAGTCAGTTTATGTCTATAACAAACTAATGAGATATTTACACTACTTCCCATATCCCATGTACATAGTTCCCCATTTAGTTTGTAAGTCATATTGATAAGTTAGTGATAAGTGTTAGTATATAAGTTTTAACCATACATAAGGTAATTTCCTGTTTCACCCATTTTTGGTAAAAACTATTAAAATGCTATCATAATTATGAATCTTAGTTATTTATATAAACTGATTTTTTAATGATTTCATTATCCTAGATAAATACAAATAATATGTATGTTAGAAAAACCTAAATTATAAGAAATTGTTGGTAAATTTTTGTAAACGATGTTATTATGGGTAATAAAAAAATTTTCGAGTCAAAAATTGTTACACTTAGCAACTTAGCAATATGTGGAATGGTTGTCAATAGTATCGATCAAATAATATAAAGCCTTTGTGCGAAATAGTTAAAACTTTGAAAAATATCAAACAAAAGATATTTTAAAACTAAATGTCAGCAGTTAAAATTACACCAGAAGAACTACTGAAATTACGTGAAGATTGTATGGAACGTATACGAAAGGGTGAATTATATAACCTTAGAAATGACGCTAAATTGCGTGCGGTAAACACAACTCAAAGCTACGATGAATTCAAGTGAGTTAAAATTTAAAACAATCGACAGTTTCTTCTCAATATACTTGTGTTCTCAAATTTACAGGGACATTGTAGATGCAGCACATCTAAAACCGATATCTAAACAGGATAAAATGAATGCTAAAACAAAAAATAGGCTATGGAATTCGACCGCAAAAGAAGATTAAAATTCAACTAGCATCTTGACATAATCTGATATGTACATATATCTATTATATAAACAAATAAATAAATAAACGTAAGCGTGGAGATATGTTTCAAGTGCCCACTTATGGGAAATGATAATCGAAATTTGTATATAAATAGTATGTAAGTACTTATGTATTTTTTCCTATGTTTTTAAGAAATAAGTATTTCATTAAATCATACGTCGTACAACACTATCAATGCAGAAAATCAAATCTAATCTATTTGTTCAGTAGAAAATGATGGAAAAGTTTTATTTATGAATGGACAGTTTTCTTATCACTAAAGTAGTGAATGAGCCCAGTCCTGAAAAATCATATATAAACACCAGCAGAATATTACGAAAAACACTCATTGGTTATTAAACATTATATCAACATGTTGAAGTTTGTGATTCTGTTGTCGGCTGTAGCTTGCGCCCTTGCTGGTACCATTCCAGATGGTATGCATCCTTTGGATGGACGTATCGTTGGTGGTACCCCAACAACCATCAACTCTTATCCATGGCAAGTGTCTCTCCAACGTAGTGGTTCTCACTCCTGCGGTGGTACTATCTACAACAATAAGATCATCGTCACTGCTGCTCATTGCTTGCAATCCGTTTCCGCTTCCGTGTTGAAAATTCGTGCTGGCTCTACCTACTGGAACTCTGGTGGTGTCGTAGTTCAAGTTGCTGCTTTCAGAAACCATGCTGGTTACAACTCAGCTTCTCATGCCAACGATGTTGCTGTCGTCCGTTTGAGTTCTTCCTTGGCATTCGGTTCAACCATGAAATCCATCGGTATGGCTTCATCAACTCCTGGTAATGGTGCTGCTGCTGTCGTTTCTGGCTGGGGTACCACTAAATCTGGATCTTCTTCCATCCCAAGTCAATTGCAATATGTTAACTTGAAGATTGTGAGCCGTTCATCTTGTGCCTCAAGCACCTACAAATATGGTACCAAGATCAAGGATGGTATGCTCTGCGCTTACACTGCTGGTAAGGACTCTTGCCAAGGTGATTCCGGTGGCCCATTGGTTTCCGGTGGAGCTTTGGTTGGTGTTGTCTCTTGGGGAGCTGGTTGCGCCGCTGCCGGTTATCCTGGAGTGTATGCCGATGTTGCAGTTTACCGTTCTTGGATTGTCAGCAATGCTGGATCTGTTTAAATTCGATTTTGACATAAACAAATAAACTAACCAAATAAAATATTTTCTGGTTTTGCTATGCAATTAATTAACTACACGAAAGACTGTAAACTTGGGTTAGGAAAACTTTGAAGGGTTTCAGAATCTCTCATTTTTGTGTGCTGTACGATTTGTGTTGATTTTCACTAAACTTCATTCCTTTGTCAGTTATATGCAAAATGGGCTTTTCCATTGCGACTTTAAAATTAACTGAAAATCACTGCCCTTCATAGCCACAGGAAAGAAAAAGTAATTTTTTTTATGGGTCATTCCACGATGACGTATATTACATTATTATGTTTCGTATTTCAAAATATGCGATTATATATTGTATAGGCCTGTACAATCGCACTCAGAAAAAAGTTTTAATTACGTGTTATGAGCACGTGGCAAAATTTGTAATATGCTCAGAAAACTGCCAAAATTCAGCTAAACTAAGATTATTGTCTATACTTTAAGTAACATTTCTGAAAGATTACAACTTGAGGATAAGCACTTTGGAAAAATCAATTTAAAGAAAAGTATGAAAAAATCATGGAACAATATCTTAGCTTGTAATGGTTGTTACAAGAGCATTTTAGTAATTTTAGTAATCACGCTTAAAAAGCTTATGCAAAAATAGTAGGAAGTTCTGCCTTCTCCGCTTAGCAGCAATAGCATTTTTTCTGTTTTATTTATTTTGTTGTCTTTTTTTTTAATGTTTAAAATCTCACAGGTAATTGAATTGAGATTCAATCTTTGGCTATTTACATTTACATTTTAAGCTGAAATTTGTTTCTGTGCTTAATTTTATTTAACAGTTATGTAGATACAAAATGATTCTTCAATATGCAAACTAAACTAACTTTTACTTAGATAGGTGGTAAAACCTACCGCGGTGACAATATAACATCCTCTAACAATTGACTCTTTTTCGTATCACATCGAGCAATTATTTCATCCAACTTTTTACTTTTAGTTACAAATTTTGAAGGAAGACTTTTGGCCGGCATTCTAATTGCAATTGGAACGGAAGCAATTTCTTCCTTTTGCACCTTTGATGTGATGCCAGTTTTGGGAGTTTGCTCAGCGAACACCATGATATTGTTGTTGCACCGAGCATAAAGACAGAGTCTTCACACATTCTCACACCGATACGATATGATCGGTGTATTGTACATCGAGCACGCCGAGTATTTAGGGTGGCAATGAGCTATTTTACAAAATAGTATCATTACATACAAAATTTGAACAAAATCGCGAGAAATTCATATAGAAGGCTAAGATGTAATAGAAATGTTATATTATAAGAACGAAAATATCTGCTTTTCACGAAACTTTTTGTGTACGGCTGGGACTGGACTCCCTAACTTTCGAGTGTACACTAAAAATTGTGTAAACTTCTAATTTTTCGATTCCCTATATGAAAATGAGTTTTATTTGTCAAATTTGCTACACTGGCTATGAGCGGAGCGGTGCACACTAATTCGTCCCATAGACAAAACACAAGTAATTCATGGAACCAAAACCTTGCAATTTACAGGTAATACCTTTGTTAAGAAAAAGCCAACAAATCTTCTCCATCAAATTACTACTGTAGGTGCAACAGCTGCACAAAGTCGAATGGCTTCATAAACATTTTTATTAATGATCAATTTCACCTTTATATCTATGGATATAAGAAAATTCTTAAAAATAAATTTTTTACCTCATCCATAATTTCATGTGTTTCATTAAAAATTTCCCAAAAAAAATTTTTTTTTTGTAACATTAACCCTGGAAGAACCTGCGTATTTTTTATACGCAAAGGTCATGCTTCGTCGAAACGACGACGGCGTTATTCGAAATGGTCATACACATGATCTATACATCTATAACTTTGAAAGTTGATTGTTTCCCATTATTTGGTTAATTTATCATATAGAAAAACAGCAATGGACATTTTTTTTAATAACATTTATTCATAAATTAAATGTTTACCAACATTTACTGTAAAACGTAAACATTCGTCGTCGATTCGACGAAGCATGCCCTTTCAGGGCTAATAAAGTTATATATTGTACCATATTTTTGAAAATAACAAAACTGAAAATTCTCAAATTTTAATGGACAAAAAATCATAGAACTAGTGAAAACATGTGCTGGTATAGTATGCACTTTCGCCTATAAAGATGTATTAAAATGTCCTAACCTTTTTCGGATTTCTTAAAATAAATCACTTTGAAAAGTTCTCTAAATATAATATTTTTTTGGTTTTTTTTTAAATAAATTTTTTTTTTTTTGATCTCAAAAGTATGCAAGCCATTCAAAAAATTTAAACAATTAAAAAAAATTAAAAGTTAAAGCTTTAAAACAATATTTTCTGCGAAACTATTAGACTTGTAAAAGAAATGATAAATTTAAAAAAAAGAGAATGTCGATTTCTTTCAACCAAGTAAATTTATTTAAAATCTATTCAGGTGGTAAGCTGTTATAGCCGGTCAAAAATGACAAAAACCAATATTTCAAGCCTAATTTACGACGAAGCCATAAGGGTTACAATAAAACCTCCAATTTGTCTGTGTGCCAAATTTCAAAGGGTTACAATAAAACCTTCAATTTGCCTGTATGTCAAATTTCATGAACTCCTTCGACTTTTGTCCAGCCGTTGCTCAAAGCATTGTGTGGCGTACACTTTCCACTTTCTCAGAATTAGGGAATCCAGCCCCTGGTTTCTAATATCGCTATGGCCGCAATCTAGAGCATCTTCCAAAAGCAAATCAATAGGTAAGATAAAATTTGTTCTATATCAACGGTGAGTAGTTTGCGTTTGTAATACAATCGTCCATGATGAGGCGTTTTCCCTGTGTTTACCGGTGATACCAGTGTCGTCAACGTGCAAACTCTGGAAATACATTTTTAGGCGTTTTTCCTCCTCTCCAAAGTTTTTGGGTTAGTTAAGAAATATTTCTAAAAATGTATAATATAACGGCATTTTACTTATGTTTATAATGTAAATAAATAAATAACCTTGCCAGATTGGAAATTTAAAATTTTTTTTTTTTAATAAGCAACATTTTTATATTCATGTGAAAATTACATTTGGGAAATTGGTACAACAATAGGCATAAACAAAAAATTTTATGAACGACTAAAAATTTGGGATATGAATCTCCAAGTTTAAATCTGCATTGCAACCAAATAAAGCAGAATTTTTAAATAAGATTTCGGATTATTTTTAATTGAAGTATTTCACTGTATTTTGCGAATAAGATAGTTCTTAGTGTTTCCGGATAAATTTTTCATGCTGAACACGAATCTGGGATCAGAAACTTCCCATCTGTGTACATTAACTGCACCCCTAGACATAAACCCAACTCCTGCTTGAAGGGTACACGCCAACAATTTGGCTTAGGGTTCATTTGAAATTCCCGACATTAGCGAAGTTTATAGCACGTCAGAGTTCAGCTCTACAATTTTTCAATGGCCAAAAATGCTATTGTTAGGTGTTTTAAGCTCCTTTTTTTTTCGAAAATGTGATGTGATCGGAAGCTTCTGCATCATTCCCAGATTCGTGTTCAGCATGAAAAATAATTCGGAAACACTAGAAGTCATCTTATTCGCACAAGAAAATTTAAAATTTTATATCTACCAACTGGCATGGACTTTTTTTTTATGATAACTTTATTTTTTACCTTTTTTGGCCCTGCGCCCTCTAATTCTAGCGTTTGCAAATTTACAGAGACGTTGTCTATGCAGCGTATTTAAACCAATATCTAAACAGGATAAAATGAATGCCAGAAAAAAAATAGGCTATGGAATTCGACCGCGAAACAAGATTAGAATTCAACTAACATCTTGACATAATCTGATATTTATATCTAATATGGTGATATGTTTCAAGTGCCCACTTAAATTATGGAAAGTGAAAATTGTACAAAATAAGTTTATACATTAAGGTGGGCGAAAAAATTCATATTTTTGCCCCCGCGATTGGTACATTGGCCATAAACACCATAAACCATTTTCCGATAACAAACGCTCCTCTTAGATGTTCTGCAAAAATTTTAGTTTTTGTAGGAATAAGGTTACAGTAAATTTCATTACAAAAATCACATATTTATTTTTCTGGTACTCCTTAAAAATCCGTTTTGTAGTATTTCCAGGTCACGAGAGTGGTTTTCGTAATACAAGAACAGTTTATGGCGCACAGAATGGCACAATATATCAATCGCGGTGCCAAAAACTATGAACTTTTTTGGACCATACATCTTCACCCACCTTAATGTACATATTTATTTACGCACGTCTTTAAGAAATATGTCATTGCATCACACGTCGTACAACACTATCAATGCGGAAAGTCAAATCTTATCTATTTGGTCAGCATGAAATGATGGAAAAGTTTAATTTATGAATGGACAGTTTTCTAATCAAAAAAGTAGTGAATCGAAAAGGTAGCAATCCTGAAAAATCATATATAAACACCAGTAGAGTATTAAGCAAATCATTAGTTGGTTATTAAACAATATATCAACATGTTGAAGTTCGTGATTCTTTTGTCGGCTGTTGCTTGCGCCCTTGCTGGTACCATTCCAGATGGTATGCATCCTTTGGATGGACGTATCGTTGGTGGTACCCCAACAACCATCAACTCTTATCCATGGCAAGTGTCGCTCCAACGTAGTGGTTCTCACTCCTGCGGTGGTACTATCTACAACAATAAGATCATCGTCACTGCTGCTCATTGCTTGCAATCCGTTTCCGCTTCCGTGTTGAAAATTCGTGCTGGCTCTACCTACTGGAACTCTGGTGGTGTCGTAGTTCAAGTTGCTGCTTTCAGAAACCATGCTGGTTACAACTCAGCTTCTCATGCCAACGATGTTGCTGTCGTCCGTTTGAGTTCTTCCTTGGCATTCGGTTCAACCATGAAATCCATCGGTATGGCTTCATCAACTCCTGGTAATGGTGCTGCTGCTGTCGTTTCTGGCTGGGGTACCACTAAATCTGGATCTTCTTCCATCCCAAGTCAATTGCAATATGTTAACTTGAAGATTGTGAGCCGTTCATCTTGTGCCTCAAGCACCTACAAATATGGTACCAAGATCAAGGATGGTATGCTCTGCGCTTACACTGCTGGTAAGGACTCTTGCCAAGGTGATTCCGGTGGCCCATTGGTTTCCGGTGGAGCTTTGGTTGGTGTTGTCTCTTGGGGAGCTGGTTGCGCCGCTGCCGGTTATCCTGGAGTATATGCCGATGTTGCAGTTTACCGTTCTTGGATTGTCAGCAATGCTGGATCTGTTTAAATTCGATTTTGACATAAACAAATAAACGAACCAAATAAAATATTTTATGTTTTTACAACTTAATTAACTTAGTACACGAATGATGGTAAGATAAGTATGAATAAATTCGTCCTCAAATTATGCAAGCCATAATGTTAAATACCAAATTATTAATAGCTTAAAAAAATAGGGTTTTCTTGACTTTTCTTTAAAAAGGTTTGTGGTAGATTTTTATGTGTCGATTGAAAACTCCCCGAGGCTCTCACTCTATCTATTGTCTATGAATTGATGAAAACCATTCTTTTTAGAATTAAATCTTCTTTTATGTCTGCTAGTACCGGTTACTCCTACGTAAAGGACAATTTTCAATTTTCGAATGGAAGAGATCTACAGCTTTATGCCAAATCGAAATACCTAAATGAAAAGGTAATTTTTACGCTTGGAGGCTGTCCATCGCCAGCTAAGAGGTGGTGCCGTGTAGAATAATTTCTATTTTTAACTTTTGAACGTGACCATTCGTACTTTTTTCATGAGGGCATATTGTCCTTCCTTGGAAAGCTTTCATCTATGTATATTTTAGTTTTTATTTGTATTTATCTATATTAAAAATGTTTTGCTTTTTCCTTTCGGTTTCTTTTATTAAAACTATATTGATTACTAAAGGGGGTGTCCTGAATTAGAAGGTTCAACAAATTTTTGTTTTATTGCCTAAATCGATGGATATACTATTCAAGAATATATTTACAAAGTTACAGAGGTAAGTAAGGTAAGTTTTGCTCAGATTCTTGGTGGAATTGAAAACTTTGAAGTGCGTTTTTTCCAGTTTTTATTTTGACGAATTGATAGCTAAAAAACTAAACGACCTGTTGAGTCGAACTAACTTTTTTTTCTTCAGTATTAAATTTACTTCTAAGTGAACTAAAAAGTCTATTTAAATATTTTACGGCTTTTTCTTCAACCAGGAAAAAATATGTAACAATCAATTAAAATTTTGTTTTGTTCTTTTGTTTTAAATGTTCATTATGAGCTGGATCTTTTCCACCGATTGACTGTAGCGGGAAGACGCTCAAGGAATAGAGTAATAAATTTGTTGTAATTTATACTGTACTGTCAAAAAAAAATGTTTATATACTTAGAATATATACAAAAATATACCATAAAGTTCAGTGGGCTCATTTCTTTTTTACCTTCTAAAAAAAATCACGACACCCCTTAAGAAAGTATTTTCTAAATGTGTTTTAGAATTCCTAGTAAATCGTTTTTATTTTAATGAGGAAACCTCAGACTTTCTATAGGCAGCTGTGATGACTAAATTAAATTAAAATGAATAAAATCAAGTTTATCAATTAATAAGATTTTTCTGAATTTGTTAAAATCTGACCATATGGACTTTTACACTGGCCCCTATATATGTGTATCAAATGTAATTACTTGCAATTTATATTTATTAAAATGGTCACATTAAGTTTAAAACAGTTGTAACATTAACTGATCTTTATAACAAATGTTCATTTAAACTTAATAAAATGTATCCTTTTGTTTTATGATATTTTGTTTAATTGCTATCTTCTGGAATAAATTTAACGAAGCAGATAGTTGTTACACCAATAAATGTAAAGAAAATGAAAGAGTGCCAAGTTGGCATATTCGGTAATTAGATTGCGCTGAAAATATCAAGGTCATAACTGTTATGAGAAATTCAAAAAAAAGTTTCAGATACCCATTAATTTTTTAATCCTCTAAAATTTATTTCTTATACATAAAATTTTTTTTGATATTATTCTTGTTTCATATTATGTTAAGATATCAAAAATGAAATTCGGTTGACTTTTTGTGTTTTCGGAAGAAGTTAAGTAACATTGCATATATGCAATTTATGCAGCAAATCCATGAAAATGTGAAACCATTTTGATATGTTATTTCCTTGTACTTTGGTATTTTTACTGGATTATAATGAACAAAAAATAATAAATTTGGATATTTTATGACACATTTTAAGGTTCGAATTTTTTAAAAACATATTTTTAAAATAAATTTTTAGAAAAACTTTGATTTAATCCATATTTATTAAGAAAAATTCATGAATTGACAATTGAGTATTTGATACATTATTCTGTATTAAAACTTATTGAATCATTTGCTTGTGCCACATTTTTCGCATTTAACATAAGTATATCCATCACAGACTGGTAGTTTCTTTGTAATCACCTACCAATTTCGGCCAGTGGACCATGTGTGTACTTTGTTTTAAATTTTTTAACTAAGTAGTTTACAATAGGGCGAATTTTAAGAAAGCAGTCGGAATTTGGATGTTTCGAATTTGAACCACAGAGATTTCAATGCATATATCCACAAATTTTTTATTAATATTATCTCGCTTCTCTAGATCTTTCTGGCAAGCATATAAATTGGAATGGTAAACAATAGATTTCATAAGTTCATCTGAAAAAATATGTAAAATAAGTGCAAAGCCCATTTAAATTGAAAAACTTTTCAGAGAGATCTACGCTGCCTTCAAATTAGTATGTAACTTAACTTTTTCTGTTTCCAAATAGTTCTTTCATATTCTTCTTTTTAAGACTGCATATCACCAATTGCCTATTCATCATCTCCTCTTCATTAGTCTCTTCCGCTGATCTCCATGTCTTCGCATCGACATAAGTTGAATTCAATATTATCACCGTCATTGTTAAAAAACTCATCCTCACTTTCTTCCCAACTTCGAGGATTAAATGCATGGGATTGCATATGTATATGCAATATAGCAGCATATATGCAATACCAATTCATATCGATGCAAATTAAAACTATTAGCAATTTGCGAAGACAATGTGGTAAATATTTACAATATTTCACAAAATATTAGAAGAAAATAACAAAATTGTTTCAGTTTTCAAAACACTAATTGAATTTGCGATTTATTTTAATTTATTTTTTACTAATCTTCACGAAATTTCGCTATAAATTGATTGTTTTGGCATGCCATAAAAGAATCAGCTGAAGCAGATTCTACGAGAAGTTAACATTGCATATATACAATGCCATGCAACGAAGGGTTAAAAATAAACATTATAAGAAAACAAATTTCTTTTAGTTTACTGCACTCAAAATTTTATTTTCGTTCCCCATAACCTATTTCGCAGGCAAACATTTTTTTGGGTTACCCATAACTCAGTTACGCGAAGATTACACAGTTACAAAACTGGCAGTAGATGATGTCTATAAAGCATTTGAATGATAAAGTTTTTGAATGTGGCATATCAGGATATATATCAGGAGTAATTGAAGGTCGAATATTTTTTAAGTTAATAGTTAAGGTAGTAAGAGATTTGAAATCTTAATATAGAAAGAAAAATAAAGATATTTAATTAATGTGCTGTATATTTTTTATTTTATTAACAATTTCATATTTAATGCATCAGTTGACAGAATATTTCTCAATCGAAGGATTACATTACTATGTATGTAATTTAAACAGAACCAGCGTTGCTGTCAATCCAAGAACGGTAAACTGCAACATCGGCATATACTCCAGGATAACCGGCAGCGGCACAGCCATAACCCCAAGAGACAACACCAACCAAAACTCCACCAGAGACCAATGGGCCACCGGAATCACCTTGGCAGGAGTCCCTACCAGCACTATAAGCGCAGAGCATACCATCCTTGATAGCAGAACCGTATTTGTAAGTGCCTGAAGCGCAAGATGAACGGCTCACAATCGACAAGTTAACATATTGCAATTGACTTGGGATGGAAGAGGATCCAGAACTAAGGGCACCCCATCCAGAGACAACAGCGGAAGCACCATTACCAGGTGATGACGAAGCCATACCGATAGATTTCATGGTTGAACCGAATGACAAGGAAGAACTCAAACGGACGACAGCAACGTCGTTAGCATGAGAGGCTGAGTTGTAACCAGCATGATTTCTGAAAGCAGCAACTTGGACCACAACACCACCAGAGTTCCAATAGGTAGAGCCAGCACGAATTCTCAACACGGAAGCGGAGACCGATTGCAAGCAATGAGCAGCAGTGACGATGATCCTGTTGTTGTAGATGGTACCACCGCAAGAGTGACCACCATTACGTTGGAGAGACACTTGCCATGGGTAAGAGTTGATGGTTGTTGGGTTACCACCGACGATACGTCCATCCAAAGGATTCATACCATCTGGAATGGTACCAGCAAGGGCGCAAGCTACAGCCGACAACAAAATCACAAACTTCAACATGTTGATATATTGTTTAATAACCAACTAATGGTTTGCTTAATATTCTGGTGGTGTTTTTATATGATTTTTCAGAACATTCACACTTTAGTGATTAGAAGGCCGCTTAAGATATAATTATTAAATTTGTTCATAGATAAGATTTCCATACACCAATGAAAGTGGTTATTTGACTTATAGAATTGATAATGTCAAATGCAATTCCAATTCCCTGTAATAGAATTGAAGAAATTTATGAGATTGAACTAGATCGAAAACTAAGTCAGGGCGCGGCCAAAACTTAAATTTTTATATTGACGCTAGAAAATTGCACTAATACGGAAGGTTGGCGTGATTAATTTCCGTTTAAGAAATTTTTCACAATAATTATAATACCGCTGATTCAACAAAATGTGCCAAATTTGGCATTTTTTAATTTTTTTTGTTGCCTGTTAATTCCTTACTACACCTATTCGACTGATTTTTCCCATTTTTGAACTCTACACTTTCTTATCTGTAAAGAATGTCCTTACCAAGTTATATTGTGGTTGCTCATGTTTTGTTAGGTCTATAACGTCGGCAGACATGGGCATAGCTAGATAGAATTGATTTATAAGTGGATGATCAACACTGATCAACTCCAATATATCCTGTATATAGAGTATGTAGGTTATAAAAAAAATTCTTGCAATTAATATTAAACGTAATTGAACTCCTAAGATAACGATTCCTAATAGCTCCTGTGATGTCATGTTGCAAACTGGCACAAAAACAAAATTTTGAAAGTGTGTACACCAATGCCAACTTAGCTTGGAGACGAGTGAGGTAGCCGCATCAGCGCCCACTGCTCTGGAGGCCCCGGCTGCAAGGGAAAAAATCAAAAAAAAAAAAAATATATTAAATTTACAAGGAAAAAATAGAAAAAAAAGAATAGAATAATACTATACACAACTTATTAAAATTTTTGTGGTATCGATATTTAGAGACAACAGAAGGGTTTGTTTGTCATGCCGAATGGAATATTGAGTCACATAAACTTTCATATATGTATGAAACAGAACGTTTGATTAAAGCAACTGGAAGACTATTATTCGCAATAAAAAAATCTATTTTCAATTCAATTTTAGTTAACAACACCGTTTAAAAGTATTTTTGGAACTCTTTACGGACTTTGGTAAGGTGGATCACAAAAAACGTTGAGTGTTTCACCACCTATTTTGAAAGTGCACCCCGAGAGTATTTCAGGGCAAAATTGCGAATTTAAAAACAAATCTGTTTAAACTTTTTATTCTTTTTAAGGCATAGGTATAGTTAGGCTTTTAAATATAAAAAATTTATTAATGATACCATATAATCAATAAATCCACTTCTATGTCATATATACATAAGTATTTAATTTTTATAAAAATATTAAACTGGAACAGATATATCCTTGATCTTAAGATTGCATCAAATTTTGAACAAATTCTTAAAATTAAAATCAATTTTGCCCATACGCTTCGGTCCAGTCTGCATCTTTTTTCACGAAAGGTATTATAATTGCCCAAATTTATTAACAAGAAGAATGCCCAAACAAAACCACACATTCTTTTTGATAAGAAGCACACTGCACCTGCAATTTTTTTTAGCCGGATTTAGCATCCGCGCATTACATCCAGTTTTTCATAGAGGATATAAGAACAAATATTTTACTATGAAAATGTCAAAAGTAGCGCAAATCTGCAAGACCTAGAAGAATTAAACAAAACCAAAAAAAAAAAAAACAAAAAAACAGGAAAATAGCAACAAAAAAAAGGAATAACACAAATAGCTGTGCAAAATTAAATTAAGACTTTATCTTTCAGTGTGCAATTTTTTTCGATACAGTTAACTAGATCATCAAACACTCAAAACTATCAGCATTTTTTTTTTTTTAAATCTTATCTTGTTCCCCAATTTAACCAATTTGGTTGAAGTTTTTACATATGTTAAATTTGCGACATTTAAGATATATTGAAGAAGATAACTTGAATTATCTTTAGCTCAAATATTTAATCTAATGAATATTTAAAACTGCGCAATTCGGAATTGCCTATATAAGTGCATTTATAGCATATAGAAATCATTAGTTGGTTATTGAACAATATATCAACATGTTGAAGTTTGTGATTTTGTTGTCGGCTGTAGCTTGCGCCCTTGCTGGTACCATTCCAGATGGTATGAATCCTTTGGATGGGCGTATCGTCGGTGGTAACCCAACAACCATCAACTCTTACCCATGGCAAGTGTCTCTCCAACGTAATGGTGGTCACTCTTGCGGTGGTACCATCTACAACAACAGGATCATCGTCACTGCTGCTCATTGCTTGCAATCGGTCTCCGCTTCCGTGTTGAGAATTCGTGCTGGCTCTACCTATTGGAACTCTGGTGGTGTTGTCGTCCAAGTTGCTGCTTTCAGAAATCATGCTGGTTACAACTCAGCCTCTCATGCTAACGACGTTGCTGTCGTCCGTTTGAGTTCTTCCTTGTCATTCGGTTCAACCATGAAATCTATCGGTATGGCTTCTTCATCACCTGGTAATGGTGCTTCCGCTGTTGTCTCTGGATGGGGTGCCCTTAGTTCTGGATCCTCTTCCATCCCAAGTCAATTGCAATATGTTAACTTGTCGATTGTGAGCCGTTCATCTTGCGCTTCAGGCACTTACAAATACGGTTCTGCTATCAAGGATGGTATGCTCTGCGCTTATAGTGCTGGTAGGGACTCCTGCCAAGGTGATTCCGGTGGCCCATTGGTCTCTGGTGGAGTCTTGGTTGGTGTTGTCTCTTGGGGTTATGGCTGTGCCGCTGCCGGTTATCCTGGAGTATATGCCGATGTTGCAGTTTACCGTTCATGGATTGACAGCAACGCTGGATCTGTGTAAATTCGACTTTGTCATAACTAAATAAACTAACAAAATAAATGAATGCACATACATGATTACAGATGCAGTCAGAAAAATTTTTAACTTTTGCAATCTTTTATGGTATAAGAAGTCATTATCTTTTTGGACGCACATTGTAGTACGTATTTAATTACTACGATTTTCCGTAGTTTTAAAACTAGTTTTTCGTATCCAATTGGTCAAAAAGGTTCTAGTACATACTACCGGAGCAAAAATTAGCAAAAATCTAGCACTTTATCTGGCCATACTCTCGTAACAATATCATCCAGAGGAACTAGTCCAACGTTTGTGTACGTGTTTCAAAAGCTTCTCTAAGAATGCCTCCTACTTTGGAGGTAGACAAATAGAGAATTTCTTCTTTTCTATTAATTTCATATTTTTAATTGAAAGCTAGTCCATTGAAGCATTCAAATTGCTCTGACTACTTACAATTAGTGACAACAAAGGAAAATGAGAATATTTCGGTCCAATCGTTTAACAGTTGATATAAACACTGCTTAACAAAACATTGAAATAAACTGAATATAAGGAAGATACAAATATACAGTTCGCGACACAACTGTGTGTTTTATATATGTTATCAAATCAAAAATAATAAAACTTTTTTTTTTACAAAAAGTATCGGAACAAAAATATTCTTGCCCAGATAACTTTGTCGTCTTTTACTTCTTTTCTTCTTTTTTTGCACGTATTGAAGGCCACTAGTACCAAAAATATTAATTTTGGGGCTTGTCTATCCTGATGTACTTAAAATCTTCCAAATAAATCAAATCGACTATTAAAAAGTGATGAAAGTTATACTACGGACGAAATTTAGAAGAAAATCGTTTAAGTTTCAAGCAAAACATATATTTTTTGTTTACTTTTGTTTTCACCACACTAAATGGTGAATTCTTTTGAAACTGCTGAAAATAGGCAAAAAATTACTTTAAATCTATATATCTCACCTGGCGCATATTTCTCCATGCGCTCTTCCATAGCCAATGAAATCGCTGGATTTTTATATGCTTGACAATTTCGATGTCGATATATAGCTCATGATTCCATCTTTTTCGATACATGTCGTCCACTTATATTGGACCATAGATCTTGCCAAGTATCTTCCTTTCGAATGCTCTCACAGCCGCTCATCATCGTCGTCATCGTCCACGACTCAGCGCCATAAAATATTTTTTCATTTGCTAAGCTATGACCTTTAAGTTTAGAAATCTGACCACTTTATCAGGAAAATTTAAAATATTCTCGAATATTGCCAAGAGCCAACACATTCTTATGTAAGAACTCTTTTACTCAGCGAAAAAACACATAGAATTAAAACTCACTCTATTAAGATCAGCATATGGCGAAAGATATTTTTCCTCGGGCTTCTTGCCCGAAAAACAGAGGAACGCTTTGTTATTGTTATGCATTGTCAAAAGATAAGACTCAATAAAATACAAAATACATAGGTGGTATCCTTTTAAAACATAGGTAGTACAATTTTAAAAGATTGAAATTAGTCCCTCTGGATTGCGGCGTTACAATTAACAAATAGATGATGCGTATGGTCTGTTTTCCTCGGGCTATTCTTGCATTTGACGTAGAGTGAAGATTTTATCGACTTACAGGTCTGAAGCTTTACTGAAAAGGTCAAATCAGTTTTTTGACGATGGATTTAAGTATGATACAATACGCTCTATAGAATGTAGATGCGTTTTTAAGTCCTTCGCCTCAGCAAGCAGGTCAGCGATGGTTGTTGAATCTTCACCATAGTTGGTCGGATCACTAGCCAAGGTTGTAACCAAGGTCCACACTTCTGTACAGCAAAACTCGTACAGATAAGAAAGCTGGGTATCGAAAACAGACAAGCGAATAGAAAACAGACAAGCGGACCCTTTGTTAATCGACTCTCACTCTTCCTATCGCAAAACACAGATCTCCCGCTCTATGTGTTAGGCTAGTACCATCGACCAAAAGTATCGGGATGCTACTGAAGCAAAAATCATAGTATAAAGATTCACTCTGCAGTCGGGTGCAACACGAGGTGCCAAGGACCGATATAGAGAGTTGTGGAAGCGAGGAGAAATGTGAAAAACGTGAATGCGATATCAAAATATTTAGGGGCAGGAATGAAGTCCGAAAATTCTTCGAAAAATTAAACGCCTGATCAAAGGTTTGAAGACCCGGCCTCTTCCTGCTAAGACTAATGACTAGGAAATCTAATGACAGATAACCAGAGTATGATGAGGTTATAGAAAGAATACTTTTTGCAGTTGCTGATTGGCGTTGGCAGCAAAAATCCGGTCATTGGAAAAATTTTTGTGTACACAAACGTCGAGTTAGATTTCTGCTGGCATGCATTAGGACCTTTCTGGCCAAATAGATGCGGAAATATGTGTTGTAATGTCATATCGCAACGGGGAACAATGGGCTCTCTATCCTTTGCGGGAACTCTAATCGTACAATCCAATATAATATACATATATAGTATGTGTGTACAACAAAACAGTAATTTCTTTTACCATAAAAGATTGCAAAGGTCAAAAATTTATTTTGTTTGTTTATTTAGTTATATCAAAGTCGAGTTTATACAGAGCCAGCATTGCTGTCAATCCAAGAACGGTAAACCGCAACATCGGCATATACTCCAGGATAACCGGCAGCGGCACAGCCATAACCCCAAGAGACAACACCAACCAAAACTCCACCAGAAACCAATGGGCCACCGGAATCACCTTGGCAAGAGTCCCTACCAGCACTATAAGCGCAGAGCATACCATCCTTGATAGCAGAACCGTATTTGTAAGTGCCTGAAGCACAAGATGAACGGCTCACAATCGACAAGTTAACATATTGCAATTGACTTGGGATGGAAGAGGACCCAGAACTAAGGGCACCCCATCCAGAGACAACAGCGGAAGCACCATTACCAGGTGATGAAGAAGCCATACCGATAGATTTCATGGTTGAACCGAATGACAAGGAAGAACTCAAGCGGACGACTGCAACGTCGTTAGCATGAGAGGCTGAGTTGTAACCAGCATGATTTCTGAAAGCAGCAACTTGGACGACAACACCACCAGAGTTCCAATAGGTAGAGCCAGCACGAATTCTCAACACGGAAGCGGAGACCGATTGCAAGCAATGAGCAGCTGTGACGATGATCCTGTTGTTGTAGATGGTACCACCGCAAGAGTGACCACCATTACGTTGGAGAGACACTTGCCATGGGTAAGAGTTGATGGTTGTTGGGTTACCACCGACGATACGCCCATCCAAAGGATTCATACCATCTGGAATGGTACCAGCAAGGGCGCAAGCTACAGCCGACAACAGAATCACAAACTTCAACATGTTGATATATTGTTTAATAACCAACTAATGATTTGCTTAATATTTTGGTGGTGTTTTTATATGATTTTTCAGGACTGTGTACATTCACACTTGAGTGATTAGAAAGCCGCTTAAGATATAATTATTAAATTTGTTCATAGATAAGATTTGCATACACCATTGAAAGTAGTTATTTGACTTATAACTAGAATTGATAATTTCAAATGTAAGTTATTATTTCTGGTAATAGGGTTGAAGAAATAAAAAGTTCGATTATTTTTATGAGATTGAACTAGATGGAGGAAAGTCAGGTCACGGCTAAACTTTAAATACATAATGGAATAATGGAAATATAATGGAAACAGTTCTTACTTTTGAATAAATATTTGATATTGCCTCTTGAAAATTCATTTAGTATGGAAGGTAAGCGTGATTAATTTCTGACTAAGAAAATTTTCACAATAATTATTATACCGCT